>JADLZN010008746.1:0-462500 GCA_018155175.1 Sinocyclocheilus anophthalmus
CCAGATGTTTGGTAACATATCCACGCTGGATTGCAGTCTCAACAGGAATACGATGACTGTTTACTGGATCAATAATTCCACCAGATGCCAGTTGCGCCTCCAAGAGAGGCATGGCATGTTCTTTGGGGATGAGGTCTTTGTCCATGGCTTGATATAGGGAGATCTTATTGCTTGTGAATGGGTCTTTATATCCAGTGACAGCTTTTTCAGCAGAGAGAAGTTTCTCATGAAGCTCCGGACCAACAAGACCTGCTTTAACGGCATCATCCACAGTGAGACATTCATTTCTTGATGGATCCACAATGAATCCTGAGGCAGCTTGAGCTTCAAGCAAGGCAATACCTGTGTTCTGTCTGAGGAATTTCCTTTTCATTGCTTGGTAGATGCTAACTTTCTCTTTTGTAGGCTCAAGGTAAAGTCCACCAATGCTCTCAGAGCCTTGGAGATACTTGTTGACTGAAGCGTTTTTGCTGACCTCTTTTGGAGTCATTTTACCTTGTTCCAGCAAATCATAGGTAGACTTATCAATGATTTTGGAGTCAAATAATGACTTGGCTGGAATTGGCGCCCTAAGTCCCTTAAAGCAGTCCTCTTCTTGTTTCTTGGCATCTTTCTTAGTAACAATTTCAATTAAAACCTTTATAATCTTCTCAATTGTCATTTTCCCAGATCTGTATTGCCTTATTAGGTCAAGCCTTTGCTCTTCAGTGATATAGTCAGAGTTAATGAGCTCCCATAAGGTAACTTTTCTCCCTTTGAATGGTCCACTTTGAAGTTCAACAGTTGCCTGAGTCATTGCGTCTTTGGTCTGGGCATCAGTGTACTTCATCTCCTCTTTGGCATTGATAGCTTGTTCAGACAAAGGCAGAAGCTGAAGGCCAGTCTTTTTGTCAGTGACACATCGTTTATAAAGCTGTGGATATGTGAGATATTCCTGAGTGTTTGGGTCAAAGTATCCCTTAACGTCATCACTTGGGCTGCTCAAAAACTTCTGGGTTGCATCATCAAAGCAGCCCTTTGTGCAGGCAATGTCATGTGGAATACGGCTGACTTTGAACAGCGTCATCAACTGATGCTCCGTGTTGCCAGTTGCTAGCTGCTATCAAGCAGTCTGAATGTTCCTCTTGTTCCTTCATGAGCAGGTCGTTCTTCATAGCCTAGTATATACATATATATATATATATATAGATATATCGCGAACAGAGAAAATTGGTTTCCAGTGTAAGGATCTTTTAGCTTGTGACAGCTCTCTCTGCAGACAGCAGTTTTTCATGAAGTTCTGGACCAACAACACCTGCTTTGACAGCCTCATCTACTGTAAGTTTTTGGTTTTTAACAGGATCTATGACATATCCCGTGGCAGCTTGTGCTTCCAAGAGATTAAGAGCAGGCCCAGGTCTCATCATGTCTCTTTTCATGGCATCATAAAGGGACATTGTTTGTTTGGTTGAGTCAATAATTACTCCAGCAATGCAGTTAGAGCCTTTCAAGGCACTGCGCACATGCTCCATCTCAGACACGTCTTTTACCAGCAGTTGTCCTTTCTGCAACTTGTTATAGAGATCTTTGTCAATAACTTTTGATTCAAGAAGTTTTGTAGCAGGTACAGGTGCTCTCAGGCCATTAAAGGCAATCTCATTCTTTTTCTCTTTTTCCTCTGCCACAGTTAGGACAATTTTGATGATCTTTTCAACTGTAATTTTTCCCGTTTTGTACTGGCGGATAAGATCTTTTTTCTGGTCTTCAGTGAAGTACTCAGAGTTTATAATCTCCCATATGGTCACAGTCTTTCCTTTAAAACGGCCGAATGGCACAGACACAGTTGTCTTGTCAAACACATCTCTTGTTTCCTCATCTGTGAATATCCTGGCATTTTGAGCAGCCTCCTCAGAAATGGGCAAAAGTAGAAGTCCTGTTCCTGGATCAGTGACACACCTTTCTAGTAGCTGTTGGTACATCAGATTTTCTTGGGTGTTTGGATCATAGAATCCCTTGACTTCGTCTGTTGGATTTTGTAGGATTTTATTGGTGGCTGCATCAAACTGACCCTGCTTATAAGCTATTTCATTTGGCACACGATGACTATTGACTGGATCAATAATGCCACCTGTTGCTATCTGAGCCTCAAGCAACCTGATGGCATGATCCTCCCCAATGAGACCCTTCTTCATAGCTTCAAAGAGGGAGATCTTTGCTAACACTTCATCATGCATATAAAAATCAATGAAATAAAAAGGAGCTTTCTTTCAAGCACCCCGACTTTCCAAAGGACAACCGTTTACATGAACTGTTTCTTCCTAATTGTTTAACTATATGTATATTCGAATTTTAAGCGGAATAATAAAGAACACGCTTCGCTTATCGACGAGAGCTTCATCTTTACTTGGGGAGGTGTAATTTTGTGTCACTGCTAACAGAAATGTTTTCTAATGTGTTTCACAATATGATAATATCTAGAAATATAAGGGAATAAATAAAACAGCAGTAGCTAATTCGGACAGAGATGCATCTCGTGGAGGGTACTTATGTTATTAACGCATTATTTGTTTTAACACATTTATTTAATTACTACTTTATATCCCTTGGTTCTCTGATTATGATTGTAGATAAGATTTAATAATTAAAAAAACTTAATATTACAAAATGAATTAGCAATAAACCAGTTTTCATTCCAATTATTCAGTCAATATGACTTTTGTGATGCATATCTAGGAATTTATACAGATTTTATGCACGTCTTGCATACATTTTTTTTTTTTTTTTTTTTTTGTTTTTTTAGCTTTCAAATCTCTTTAAACCATTAAAAGAATTTGATTATGTATTAAAGAATTTTGGAATGCAGGGCAAAGCACTGAATCTGATGGTCACATAATTTAACAAACGCATCATAAAACTAAGGCTGAAATTATATACAATTTCTAATTATATTACAATTTGCTAAATATACAAGCTAAATAACAGAAATTTAAAGAGAAAAAAAATTGAGGAATTTCCATGTAGTGTTCGCATTATGTGATTACAGTTAGAGCAATACATTAGAGCAACATAATCCAGAACATGCATGAAGAATGTTGCATTTAACATCCGGATATTTCTCTTTCAATAGGGACGTTGGAAGACGTGGGACATCCAAAGTCTAATGCGTCCAGCACCTCGGCGTTACACAGGCACATGGACAGCCACCACACTCAGGTGAAGCATATACACAAACCCACACTCACATGCACACGCTCTCTTGTGGCATCTGTCATCCACTCTTCGGTGGGGAGAAGGTCTCCAGTGACCACAAATGGCAGATGTAATCATGGGTAATGAAAGTGAGAGCGGGTCCCGTGTCATCCCAGACTCAGCACTCTGCCAAATGAAATGAGTCGAGGCTTATCTGGAGATCGTATTCAGAGGTGCATTAGAGGAGAGGGGTGGTGCTCCAGCCCTGTTCTCCTCCGCAGGAACACGCCGAGAAGATCACTGTGTGCCCTCTGTGCTTCTTAGCATCTCACTGTGTGTCCTGAAAGCAGGGTTACCCTCACAAAACATCAAAACTTAATGAGGGTTCTCTGTGAGCTTTCTACCTCAATAACGCTATCGGTCTCTGTTCTCTGTGTCACTCTCTCAACACTACGGTATGGGAATCGAGAATACTTTTTCAGAACCGGTCTGTTTTTAATACTATATTGAAGCCGAGTGTACCATTGTACATTTTTGGTAACATGATATTTGGAAATTTACCGTAGTAATAGTAATAAGTTTACTATTATTATTAGTAGTAGTAGTAGTAAGTAATGTTTAATTATGATATAAAATTATATATTTACATTTACATAATCAGAACTTTAACTATATATATTGCAGCTATACCTACAACTAGTTGTATATTCATAGTTGTATTTTGCATTTATATTTTCAGACTTTTAAGTGTATTTTCAGATTTACAAAAAATATAAATTAATATTGAAATTTACATTGATGTATTTAGAATTATAACTTTCAGGATGAATACATTTATATTTATATTTTTCATCTTAATTATTTTCTGTAATTATTTTTTTCATTTGATTATTTGGCCCTTCATTATATACCAGAATATGGATCAGAATTGTTCAATTTCTTACGATTCCTGCCTCATCCAACTAGATTGCATTCTGTCAGTCTTTCATGTATTATTCATTCTCCAATAATCTTTCCAAACATGACTCAAAATTCAAATCAGGCAACTGGTGTTGAAGAAAGACTGATGCATGTCCGGTTTGTGATTTTTTTTTTTCCCCAATAAACGCATGACACATCAATGGTTTAACTCATATCTTTACATAATCTTGCATTAGATGATAAATATATATGACCTTGGCTGTAAATAATACATGGATGATCGCCACCGACTGCCAGATAAAAAGCTTCAATGAATCAAGACTGAATCTTCCTAAATGTCTAGCTTATAGATGGCTTTGGCCGTGACATTCGGGGCATGGCATGAGCAGTATACAATGTATGTGACTGTCAATCACTAACAGAAAGACCATCGGTGCATTCCAAACGGGTTATATCGCCCTCCGAAGGGCACTTCGGAGTGAAAACAATCATGGCCGCCATATTGAAGGGTTGTTCCAAACCGAAGTGCCCAAAACTGGCCACTGATGCTGTCCCGGTCCCACCGTGACTCATCGTGCACGCTGATTCTTCCAGAGACTACGCCTCAGTAGTCGTTGTGGGCATGGGATGATGATGCAGAAGGGCACTTCAACAAACGGTTGTTGGGGTCCCCTACACCCCTCAAAGCTCTCACTCCGGAGGGTAAACCCTTTGAAGGGATTAGGGCATAGGGATGAGCCTTTCTGAACGGGATGCAGGGCATATTAGGAATAAGGAAGCTGTATCCAAACACACAGGATGTGATGTTGGTAGTTATTGAAAAAGACAATACGAATGCATCACACACACAGACATAGCTAGAGCAGACACCATCTGTTAGGATGATGGGATTGGGGACAGATATATGGCACTGTCACCTGCTGACAGCAAAGAGAGAATTCTTTGATTTATGGCAGTCAAATGCTCATTTTATGAGCTTATGTGCTTTGTAGAAAGATCTACAACAGACTGTGCCGTCTCGCATAACTGTAGCATCATCTGAGGGACTGTGGCTCTGTTCCAAAACCTAGTGAGATGCCTAAGTAGAATGCATAGGGGGTTCGTTCTGGACAAAAGAATAAAAGTTAGCATCAACTAATACATCAAAAATTATTGCTTATTGATTATTGAATTATAATTCATTTTATTGTACATGCAAAATTGGGAAGGCAGTCCCAAAATGCATTGGCTCAGGGACAAAATGAATCCAAGTGGCAGACCCGACGTGTAAATAATAAAATAAAACATAATTTAAAAAAAAATTAACTAAATAAAAGTAATACGAGAAGAGTATTTAATAAATTACTTTTTTACGTTTTTATTCACTATTGGGATAGCGATTCTATGCTATGGTTTTTAGGCTGATGAGTATCTTAGCAATAGGCAACATATTAAAGCACACTCCACTGAAATCAGTATAAGTTGCATCTCAGCCTCTTCTGAAGTTCCATTTCAGTTCCATAGAAGATGCTTATGTAGACAGAAAAGGCAGCTCACTAGGTTTTTGGACCAGGGATTGAAAATGGTCCTGTTTCATAATTGTTCCATGTCTGCATAATCTCCCTGATTTACTTACCAAGTCATATGTGAGTTATAGTAATGGAAATGTGCTTTCATAATAATTGAAAGCGAGAGACCACCACAGTGCACCTGTCACTATAGGTAATTTGTGGCCCCCTGCTGAGGGCCCCACATTATGAATCTTTTGCTGGCCTGTAATCAGAATCAGAATGAGTTTTTATTGCCAGGTATGTTTACAAATACAAGGAATTTGTTTTCGTGACAGAAGATTCCACAGTGTAACAAAATGACAGTGACAGAAAAAAAACACAGATAATAAAAAATAGAAAATAGAACAAGTAAATAAGGAATAAGAATATACAAATCAACAATTGTATGTACAGGTATATAACAATAGACAGTTTTGTATGTACAGGTATAGTATGTGCAAATTTGAGGTGTAGACTAAATGTGTGTGTTAGATAAATAAGTGTATAAATAATGAATAAATAGTGTGTGTTCCACAGTAATTGTCAAGTGTTCATGAGATGGATGACCTGAGCGAAGAAACTGTTCCTGTGTCTGGCCGCTCTGGTGCGCAGTACTCTGTAGCGTCGACCAGATGGCAACAATTCAAAGAGGGAGCGTGCTGGATGTGAAGGGTCCAGAGTGATTCTGCCAGCCATTTTGCTCACTCTGGACGAGTACAGTCCTTGGAGAGAAGGGAGGGTTGTACCAAAGATTCGCTCAGCAGTCCGGACTACCCACTGAAGTCTTCTGAGGTCAGATTTGGAAGCTGAGCTGAACCAGACAGTTATAGAAAGTGCAGAGGACAGATTCAATGATGGCGGAGTAGAACTGTTTCAGCAGCTCCTGTGCCAGGTTGAACTTCCTCAGCTGGAAGTACAACCTCTGCTGGGCCTTTTTCACAATGGAGTCAATGGAGTGTCCCACTTCAGGTCCTGAGAGAAATTGGTCTTGGCCTAGGAACCTGAATGACTCTACTGCAGCCACAGTGCGGTCCATGATGGTGAGTGGGGGGAGTGCAGAAGGGTTTCTCCTGAAGTCCACGGTCATATCCACAGTTTTGAGCGTGTTCAACTCCAGGTTGTTAAGACTGCACCAGAAAGCCAGCTCCTTAACCTCCTGTCTGTAAGCAGACTCGTCACAGTCCTGAATGAGGCCCGATGACTGTGGTGTCTTCTGCAAACTTCAGGAGCTTGACAGAGGGGTCTTTAGATGTGCAGTCGTTGGTGTACAGGGAGAAGAGCAGTGGAGAGAGAACTGCTCTTCTCTCTTCCATATTCATAATGCTTTATGAATATGTAAACTATATGTATAATTCTGTGGCCCTGAGGTGCTCTTCCATAAAGTGGAACACGCACTTGTCGTAAACTCGTGTGGGCTGGTTGTTATTAAATGCAAAACAGCTAAGCGCTGTCATTCGACCTAACCGGAGCAGTGTAAGGTTCCTGAGTGGAGCGCTGGGGTCCTCGCTCTCTCTGACTCAGCTGTGTTGTCTTATTGCCCAGTGCTGAGTGCCGTGGATTGTTTGTCTATTAAAAAGGGAGCGTCCTAGTTTCTCTGTAATGGCCTCAACGTCCTGCGTTTCCAATCCAGTTTATTCTGGCTCAGGCAAAGAATGACAGAAGCCTGTCATTATTCTAATGAACATAGAAACAGTGTAAGCAGTCTGTCCTGCACTGGTCCAGGACCTACAAAAAGACATTTTAGGTTTTCCTGTGAGAGACACTTGAGAAAACCCACAACAGTCTCTCAGATATTTACACTGTTGAAATCTTACCCTTTGCATAGCACATACAGTGACCAACAGATGATATTACAGAATTAGATCATGAACAAAGCGAACCTCTTCTGACACCAGAGTGCTGGTTCTTGTGTCCGTGCATGAGAGCCAAACAGTGACATAATGGACTGTTACTACATAACCTGCCTACAAATAAATATGTATATGTCATGTCTACTCAATTTATAGGCCTAATAAATTTTTGAACAACTTTAAATATAATCAGTCATTATGGAGGTCACAAGATGCTTTGAAAGGGCGTCATCGGCATGCAAATTCACTTTTTTTGTTGTTTGAACATAAATGTGTGTTTGTGTGCAGTGTTTGTACACCCTATTTTGATAAAAATCCACCCGGTGTTTTTTTTTTTGTGTTTTTAATTCCTATTAAGTAATATCCTTTCTCAAATGATGAGGGAAAAGTTGTGAGCACTTCATTTTAGCAGACCTGCCACGGAGGGAGCTTGTCAAACAGTCCGCCATGTTTCGACGGTGAAGGGCAGAATTCCCTAAGCCATTGAAGTGTTTTGGTGTTGGATGTAATAATGAACATAGCATCTTCATTCACTTCTAGACATCTGATGCTGCTGAAGAGCAGTGGATTACATTTTTTTTGAGGGATATGCCCCCCCACACTGTACACTGAGATGCGTCGTTTCTGATCGCTGCAATAAATTCGTGATCCTGCCTCACCTACTATTTTTTATGAATCTTTGCAAATCACCTTTCCTAACAATGTGCTAGTTAGCAAGTTTCACGGCTAAAGTTAATAGTATCATGAGAACGGCTCGTCACCCCATGGAAGAAAGGGGTGGGGTGAGCAGTAGCTCATTAGCATTTAAAGGGACATGTACTAAAATGTCTTGCTGTTTGCAGAGCTGTTTTTGACGAGGTAAAATGGGTGTTGTTTTACGATACCCTTTAGAAATTTTAACCAAAGTCTATTAGAAACTTTTCATTAAGACCCTAAAGAATCATATCAACTTATGGAAAATGGGCATCCGATGACCCCTTTAATGCAACATTCAGACGTTATTTAAATATATACACTGCTGTTCAGATGTTTCAAGTTGCTTTTGATAGAAGTATTTAATGCTCACGAAGATTGCATTTATTTACTCAAAAATACAGTAATATTGTAAAATAATATTACAAATTAAAATAACTTTTTTCTCTTTAGATGTATATTTGAAATAGTGGAAATTAATTTAAACCCTACAGTTCAATTCATCAGGTCACTCCATCAATCAATAATAAATAAGACATTACTATTTATAAAAATAGGTAATTTAGTTGTTCATTTTATAAAAAAAAAATATAAAATTATGTAAAACAATTATTACAAATACAATTCTAAATTACATATAAAATGTTGTTTTTTTTACAAGTTGATTATTGCTGAACACTGATGTCAGAAATAAAATTAAATTAATTGAAAGAGTTTCAAAAATACAATAAAATAGTGATATTATCACATATAATTACAATTAAAATAACTATTTTCTATTGTAATATAGTTTAAAATGTTATTTATTCCTGTGATGCAAAGCTGAATTTTCAGCATTATTACTCCAGTCTTCAGTGTCACATGATCCTTCAGAAATAATTCTATGCTTATTTGCTGCTCAAAAAAACATTTCTTCTTATTATAAATGTTGATAGTTGTGCTGCTTAATATTTTTGTGAAAACGTGCTAATTTTAAGTTTCGAGAAAGTCATTTTTTTAAATATCAATCTTTTGTAACATTTTAAATGGTTTTACTGTCACATTTGATATGCGCCTTGCTAAATAAAATTATACAATTCTTTAAAAAAAGTTAATTTTACACTGTAGTGTATATATGATATTTGTAAATAAAATTACTTCTCAATAGACAGAGAAAGTAGCTGGAGTTGTGTGCAGCACAACATGCTGTATATAGAAGTCAGTTGCGTCACATCAGGCATTTCCAATGCAGGCATCTTCATTGATTTTAATGCAGACGATCTCATTTTGTTTCACGTCAGTCTAGCCAGACCGAGCTGTCACATTATTCCGCCCTGAAGTCTCGAGCATGTATCAAAATGTTGGGTTGTATTTTAAGAAGGTAACAGGGTAGAAGTATTCTGAATTTCACTAGTGACACCCGAGATGCTTTGTACCTCAAGAAGCACTGAATGTGACAGGCTCTCTGGTTACCGGATCCCATTCTGTCCTCGGCTTCCTGCCTGTGTCACATGATAGGGGTCAAGGTCACCGGACCACATGGAAACCAGGAAGTGGATGCAGAAAAGACGTATAGATGCATGTCTACAAATATCTTGTACAATTGCACGGCTGCCTTCTACACCGTAAATAAAACTTGAATTATTCAAATAGATAATGAAATATTCAGAACGACAGAATAGCCCCCTACAGAGGGAAGCGAGTTATACGCTAGTGCTCTCTGAAACTGGACACTAACCTTTTAAACCACATCAACTAGAGTGTATATACTCACTCACTACCAATATTCAGTCCTCTGGTAACTTTACACCGAAGTTTCAGATTCGCCACGCTGCGCCAGATGCACGCACATAACAAAACATTGAATGCTAAAACATCATGTGCACCATTTCAGTCTTAACGTATTTATCGATGTGACGTCAAACAACACAAGGGCCATTCTGTGCCAGTAAATCCCAGTCCTTTTATCTAAGGTCTGACATGAAGAAAAACAGATGGCAGTGACGATGTGCTTCCATCACTCAAATGTAACCCCACCAGAGGTCGTCCTCAAAGGGACACTCTACCTCTTAATGTCCTTATGGCACTCGGAAGCAAGAAACAGCCTTTTAATGCCCCTTAACATGTATTAGCACACGCCTGCTTCATATTTCCCCGTCTCTGCTCTCTGTATCTCGCTCCTCCTGCCGTCTGGTCCATCCGCTCCTTATTGATCCACATCGTGACGTCTCATAACATGCGGAAGATCATGATGTTTAATTATTGATCAGCTTAGTTTCGCCGGAGATTGCAATTGAGAGCGAGAATGAGACGAGGGCAGTTCAGCCTTATCAGCATTCAGATCCGGCAGGTGCTGAAGATTGCTTAGAACATGACAGCAGGAGGAATGAAGTGTTCCCAGATGGGCACTCTGGTAATGGAGTATTCTTGCTCCATGTCTGTATGCGATAAGGTCTGAAGAGGCCATCTCTTCTGACAGGGCTGCTGTGTGTCACGCAGTCCTGGAGATGCCGACTGACATGTGGAGATCCCTCGGATCAGATGCACAACTGGCTGTAGATACAGTGATCCCACGTATTTGGACATTAAGCAAGACTTTCAAATGTATGTTTGCCATTGCATTAATTAAATTGCAAACCAAGTAGCATCTATTGTAAAGAAAGATAGCTAAAACACACATAATCAAGGCATTTATTTGATTTCCTCCCACAAAAAAACCCAGTAATATTGTGAAATATTATTGCAATTTAAAGTAATTGTTTTCTATTTTAATCTATTTAAAAATTGTATTTATTACTGATGAAAAAGCTGAATTTTCAGCATCATTACTCCAGTCTTTAGTGCCACTTGATCCTTGAGAAATTATTCTAATATGCTAATTTGCTTAAGAAACATTTTCTATTATTACCAGTGTTGCACAAAGTTGTGCTGATTCATATTTTTAGGAAACGCTAAAGGTCACTTCATTCATTCATTCATTTTAAATGCTGCATATTTTGGAGTATGGTGGAAAAGTGGAGTAAATTTTTATATTTAAAATTTTGACTTAATTTGTAATTTGCGATTCAGTTTTTATTAAAAGCCCTGATATTCCTTGTTTTTTCAAAGATAACTTTGCATGTCAAGGCCTAATGTGGAACTCATTTAATGCATAATATATGTGAACCTGGTCCACAAAACCAGTCATAAGTTTTTTTTATGAATTAAACTCACATTTAGACAACTTATGTGACAACTCTGGAATCGGAGGGTGCAAAGAAAAAAAATCTAAATATTGAGAAAATTGCTTTTAAAGTTGTCCAAATGAAGTCGTTAGCCATGCATATTACTAATCAAAAATGATGTTTTTGTATATTTATGGTAGGAAATTTACAAAATATCTTCATGGAACATGATCTTTACTTGGTGCCCTGAAGATTTTTGGCGTAAAAGAAAAGTCGATAATTTTGACCCATACAGTGTATTTTTTGGCTATTGCTACAATTATACCCATGCTACTTATGGCTGGTTTTGTGGTCCAGGGTCACAATAAACATGATGCATCAATCTATATTTAGGAATGTAATGTGACTTAAGTGACCAAAAACATTTGGGGCCACTATATTAAAAAAAACCTTGAAGCAAAGTATGCCTACTGAATCAAAGTCATACCATACAGTCTCTTTAAGTAAGTCTCCTTGGCTTTCAATAACATCTGCACATCTGCTACAGGTAATCACGTGTATTGAGCACATGATTTCATGTTGTGAAAGAATGTAAGAAATGCTGTATATATGTTTTGAATGTTCTCTCTCTCTCTCTCTGTGTCTTTCTCTCCTCTCTTCCAGAGGGGTCACCTCAACTTCTCGCCCTTCGGTGCAGGGGCAGCGCTGTAGGCTGGGGGCTGAATGAGCCCTCAGGCCTGTGTAGGGATGGGGTGAGTCTGGTCTATAGCACAGTACCTCACTGACTGCCCTTCACCTTGCAATTCCCGCCTTTTACATTTCCCTTTTTTGCTTTCCATGCTATTGAAGGAAACTGCAGCTCTGCGACATATAGGACCCGAAGCGGTAGGGCAATAATGTAGGATAATACTGTTGTGGGAATCAGTATTCAAGAAATAGTTCATCTAAAACTGAAGACTTTCATCAGTTACTCATTGATTTATGTTGTTTAAAAATTGACTTCAATCAGAAGAATGAAAAATAAGAAATTTTTTAAGAATGTTCAGGCAGCTGCATTCCTCTCAAGCTCCAAAAATAACAAAAGGCATCTAAAAGCATCATAAAATTTGTCCAAACGTATGTGCTTAATAGAAGAAATAACAGCATACAAGTTTAAATCGACATGGCGATGAGTAAATGGTGGCAGAGCTTTAATTTGAGGGTGAACTATTCCTGTAAATGTGATATTATTGAGGATTAAGTGTACTGTAAATGATCTACCGTACAGCATGTAAATGGAACTTGTCAACACATGCGTCATTCTGAGTGTGTCAAACTGGAGACAGTCACTGCTTTACAGTCCAGTCTCTGTTTACTTGAAAATGAGCTGCAGTTTTTGTTAAAAATGTCTCCATTCCTCACAGCTGGTGCTTCTTTCGTTGCTGCGAACATGGCGACCCTGCTCTTTCCTTGATCCTTCATTCAGTCCTTTCCCCTTTATGTTCTCTCCTTTCCCAAGTTTTGCTTATTGAGTTTGCTCTGAGACAGAGGCTCTTTATGGAGTTTGTCCTCATGCTGAGATGTTCATTGTTGCCTGCTGAATCATGCCTTACAGAGAGTGTGGAGCAGAACCATGTCTCTGCACTGAATCAATGGCTCTTGCTCTTATGTTTCAGCCACAAACAAATGTTCCATGTGCCACACGTACAGCCAGAGGAAACAGTGTAAATGATGCAGATATATACCAGGGATGGCCACAAGTACTCAATTATAAAATGACAACAGTTATTGATAATGAAAGAGAACATCTTACTATCTTACAGAATAACCATTCCACACCAATTAAAATCCAATGATAACTATACGCTAATGTGCTAACTCCCAATTTCTCTCAACATGGGGGCAGGAGAGATGTCAGTGAATAAATGGGAAAATGATGTAACTTGCATTATTTATTTAAAAAAGTAACTCTGATATATTTGCTGTACATTTTAAAGTAATGTGTTACTTTGCTAGTTACTTGAAAATGTAATCTGATTACATAACTTGCGTTACTTATAATATATTACCCCCAACACTGATTTACATAGCAAAATGGGTCAGTCAACATTTATTTCAATTTTAAACAGAATCACAGTGACACTTTTGCAAGTATATATTTTACAAACGGGTAAAATTCAGATATTAAATTATTAAATGCTGTAGCCACTATACACGTAATAAACTGCATGTGTATAGGCCAACAATAAAAAAGTAGTGCAGATGTATATTGGGATTATTCTTCTGTACTCAAGTAAACCAAATGCCAGTCCTTAATATATCTAGTAAAAAATAAATAAATAAATTGTGTGGTGGTTAGTATCTCAAGGCATTCACTGTTGTCCTTGAGCTCTGTAGCTCACCTTACCTCAGACGTCTTTTAACTTCATGCCTGTAAGGCTAATATAGGTTTAGGAGTCAGACAGGGTGTCAGATCATCCTGTAAAACCTTTAAATGATCAGGATTCTCTAGATTTGTCCTGCCTCAACCTGGTGTGATATGCCTTTCGAGGTTTCACAGCTTTTTGCTGTCCTCAAATAGTCTGAAGGCTTTCAGCTGAGGAGCATTCGTTAGAGGATTATGGTTAACCATGGGTCTAGCCTTTTTAATTATCTGTCCTTCTGCACTCATAGGAGTTCAATTACTAGCAAAGAGCATTTACTTGATGCACCAAGCCTGGCGATCATATGTTCGTGTTTATTTGTGAGAGAGCACGATGTCACCTAAGACATGCTTAAGAGTTTCTCGGAAGATGCTGAAGTACATTTGAGGATAGCTTCAATCTGATACCGACAGGACTTTTGAAATCTGTTTCCTTACCATGTGAAGGGGGACCATCACATGAACATTGATTTATTTTATTGGGTGCTGGATTCTGCTCTTTTGGTGAGTGTGCACAGCAAAGAAAGAAGTGGTAACTTTTAATTCTCACTGTATTATTGTTTGATGGTTTGACGCTGCGCATGTCGTGAAGGGCTGTGTGTTTTTCGTTATGAAAGCGAAACGACTTTGTTTGGTCTTCCAAAAGAGGACGATATCGCTTTGTCATGCTTGGAGCTGATCTGTGCTGGTCGCTGATGGAATACATCAACTTTCACCGTGGACAAAGCGGAGTCCAGCCCTGGGTCGTCACATGTGGTTGCCGCACATTCGTCGAATCCGCCGGGCGCGTCGTTCTTGACCCCGCCGCCTCAGCTCACGCTAGCGGGGCTTCCCCTCACACTAGGCCGCTGTGTTTTTCGTTGTGAAAACGAAACTACTTTGTTTTGGTCTTCCAAAAGTGTACATGACTACAAATCAGTGGTTAAGTTTTATTTACAAAACTGTTCCAGAAGAGTTCAACCCAAATATCCAGATGTGTGCAGCACTATTTATGGAGGACTGTTTACTGATCCTGGGAGAGTAGACTAAAATGCCGGCAGTTTTGACTCACGTAAGTACGTTCATTTAAAGGATTTTCCACTGACGATTCAAACGTGAGTTTTTTTTGGGCAGTGTAGAGTAGCACTTGTGTTTGTCATTTCTCCGATCACAAATTCAGACATGGTTTTATGTTTACGCAGCGCGATACACGCAACGTGTAAAAAGACAGTATAAGTCATTGTAATCCGTAATTATGTCCTCACTGGATGCATCAAATGCCTCGTTTGTAATGGGTTTTTAATGTTTTTGTCTCGTCGCTCCGCCGGACACGGCATCACAGTATGGTAAAGAGCGTAACATTTCCATTACACGCTTGAGGAATTCGGCCAATCACAAAGCACTGGATATAGCTGGCCAATCACCGCACACCTCGCTTTTTCAGATCGATGAGCTTTTTAAAAATCGACGCTTTTCAGAAAGGCTGGGCATAGAGGAGAAACCATAATGTACAGTATGTGAAAAATACGTGTTTTTTGAACTTTAAACCGCAAAAACACATTTCATTACAACCAAATACACAAAATATGTTCTTTTTAGCAGCATCATATGACCCCTTTAATGTATCATGTAATGAACAACAGCCTAATCAACCAAAGTAGCATAACCTTTTAAGTAAAACTGAACAACATATTAAACAACATATTTTAAATATCACAATGCTTAATAATAGTTGACAAATGTTTGTACATTGTAAATGTTAAAAATGTTTTTCAAAATATTGTACTTTTCCAAATATTAAAATTATAAATACATAAATATTTAAAATATAACAATGTGTAGGCCTACTGCAATATAAAGTACATTAAAAACCCACTAAAATGTAATCATTTTGTTATGTTCTTACACAAAGTAAACATAACATATACTTTAAGTAAGGGTAACATAAGTATGTTTTTTTGTAAATACACTAAAAAGTCACTAAAATTATGCTTGTGTTTAGTATATTCCTTAAAAGTGTAACTAAGCATATATTTATTACCAAAGTATTTCTAGTATACTTTTTATAAATACATTAAAAGTATGCTTCTGTTTAGCATATTTCTTAGAAGTATAACTAAGCATTTATTTAAATTACCAATGTATTTCTAGTATACTTTTTAGAAATGTATTAAAATGCAATTCAATATATTTTATTGCACTTCAAATAAGCATGTTGGGAATACAAATGTATTATAAACATACTACTTGAATTTCAAGCATATTTTTAATACATTTAATACTACGTCTTCTTCACCTGGGTTAGTTCACCCAAAAATGAGCCTGTGATGTACTCGCCCTCGAGGCATCCTAGGTATATATGACTTTCTTCTTTCAGACAAATCCAATCAGAGTTATATAAAAAATTGTCCTGGTACCCTCCAAGCATTAGAATGGTGGTAGGCGGGTGTTTTTGTTCAACAGTCCAAAACACGTTAAATAAAGTGTGTACATCCATAATAAAACGTGCCTCACACAGGTCCCGGGGGTGAATAAAGGCCTCCTGTAGCGAATCCATGCGTTTTTGTAAGAAAAATATAAATTTTTCAAACGTAATAAACACTTTTTTCTCATTTCCGCTGACTGATTTATTAGATAATTTATTACAAGATTATTTATATTTAGAACAGGTTTATAATCTCTGCAATTCCCTAAACTCATCCCCAGCATTATAAGTTAGATCAGTGTTTCCCAACCGGGGTGCCGTGAGAGCAGGGGTGCCGTGTAAAAAATCCTTTTTTAATATTTTTAAATTGCTAAAATGTTCAAAAAAGCATCTATTATATAATATCCATTTCTGATGTCGCCAATAATTAGACATGCACCGAAATTTCGGCTGCCGAAAATTAGTTCACCGCTCAGGTTTCACTTTCACGTGGTGTGACGTATTATCCCACTCTATGCGTGTGCGCCCTGCTCAGTCGCTCCACTCCGTTCATGCTCATCGGAACAGCAAAGTCCACTCAAAAATTGAGCCGACAGGAAACATCGATGTAGTACAGTATTGTTTCGGTCTGCAATAGCCCTACTGTGTTGTAACATGGTGTGGTATATGGGTGTTAGAAAACACTCTCTGTCTTGAGAATGCCTCACCCCTCCTTTTTTTCCCCTCTCTCTTATTCCCCCTCCTTTCTTTCCCTCTCCCTCTCACTCTCCCTCCTCTCAGTATCCTTCGCCAGGAAGTCTATTCCTAATATGTACATGTTTTTCTGTATATGTGGCCATTTTATAAAAACACATGTTCTTGGCCAAAGATCCTAAATGTATGTCATCTATATCCTCATTGGTTAAAAGGTTGAAACTCCCCTCGACATATGCCTATATAATATCTGTATTTCTATGAATAAATTGAAGTATTGAGAATACATTTGAATGTGTGTTTTCTTACTTCCCGGCCGTATTTACACTTTAGGAGACTGAGAAGATTTCACGGTGGCAAAAAGAGATATCGAGGGACCAATTGTTATTTTTTATTAACAATGGGCAACTCTGGTAACGCTGCCCTCTCATTCATTGATCTGCTAACCGCTATGTTATGCTCACGTGTTCTGATAATAATAGCTTTCTAGGACTAAACATTATTTGGATATTTGGTAAAAAAAATAAAATAAATGAAAGTTAAATATCTTAACGCTACTGTTAGACCTACCTGAAAAAAGCTATTTGAAAGCCTGTCGTTATTTTTTATTTGTGCTATCATTATTAATTACTTCATTTATTCTTATTTTATTAACTGCTTATTTGTCATTTTGTTTATTCAATTCAAAGTTTGAAATCAAGCTAACTCGTGCTACTGCACCAAAATCACCCCACTGTAAAATAAAAAAAAAACACTGAGTGAGCAAAAATTTGTGAGATAGCTAGTTATAATGGTAATTAAATAATGTTTACATATGTATAAAAGCCTACATTAAAATATGTCATATAAATTGGTATCTTCATTAGAAATTAGCCTATTGATTGCCACCATTGATGGACACAATCTTTTAATAATATTAAAAATTTCTGTATGACATTATATTCTGCAGTTCTTCCCTGTTGTACCGAATATCTATACTTTTGTTATCTATACCGAATATACAAATTATCATATCGAAGTTAGAATTTCAAATATTGTGACAAAATTAATTTTGTAAGGGTGCCACAAGTTTGTTAAAATTTCCAAAGGGTGCCGCGATTAAAAAAAAGGTTGGGAAACACTGAGTTAGACCTCTAAATGGACTATATAGGTAGGTTACTATATATACAGACATATAAATATGCCACCTGTGTTATAACGTTGCTTTTCCATTCATATATTCCATTCATATATTTGTGGTAATGAATTGTAAGTATTCAAGTACCAAAATGTATTCTATCCTGCTTAATAATTCTAGACCAAACCATCTGTGGCCAAGAACAATATTTACTCATCATTGCCACTTCCACCACAAATTGAACAATTTGAAAAAGGTGCTGCAGTCTTTAGCCTCCTTGTTAGTGCGCCCGCCTCCCATGCCAGAGACCCGGGTTCGAGTACTGCTCGGAGCGGGTGTGAGAAGCAGTGTAATGAAATGTGTTTATGCGGTTTACGCTTATCTGGGACAATTGAAATTTACCTCAGGAGTCTTCATATTGCTTGTAGATGTTACTATACATCGAGTGTATTTAACCTGTGGCAAATACAATTGAATGGGTATGATTTGGAAAGGCACACACGTCTTAAAAGGTCTAACAGCTGAAAATGCATACCAAAGCAAAAACCAAGTTCTGAGTTAAAAAAAAAAAAAAACTGCTGTAGAGGTCAGAAACAGGATTGCATCAAGCCACACATCTGGGGAGGAGTTCAGAAAAAAATTCTGCTTCATTGTTACCCTTAATGGAAGAAGTTTGAAACAACCAGGACTCTTACTAGAGCTGGCAAACTGAGCAATTGATGGAGAAGGGCTTTGGTTAGAGTAATGATCAAGAACCTGATGGTCCCTCTAGTTGAGCTTTATGATCATATGGGGAGATGGGAAAACCTACAGAAGGAGAAACATCACTGTAACACTCCACCAATCTGGGCTTTATGGAGGTGTGGCCAGACTCAATCCTCTCCTCAGTGAAGACGCATGAAAACCACTTGGAATTTGCAAAAAGCACCTAAAAGACCCTCAGATTGTGAGAAACAAGATTCTCTGTTCTGATGAACCTTAATTTCAAGCATCATGTTTGAAGGAAACCAGCTCTGCTCATCACCTGCAGAGTACTATCCCAAAAGTGTGCTGGTAGCAGCCTCTTGCTGTGGGGCTGTTTCAGTGGCAGGGACTGAGGGACTCGTCAGAGTAGAAGGAACGCTCAGTGCAGCAAAATATAGAGATAGCCTTAATGAAAACCCAGTCCAGAGCATTCAGAACCTTAGACTGGGCAGAAGGTTCACCTTCCAACAGGACAATGACTCTAAGAACACAGCAAGAGTGGCTTATAGACAACTGTGTGAATGTCCTTGATGGCCCAGCCAGAGTCTGGGATTGAACCCAGTCA
The DNA here is from genome assembly GCA_018155175.1 of Sinocyclocheilus anophthalmus. Taxonomy (NCBI): domain Eukaryota; kingdom Metazoa; phylum Chordata; class Actinopteri; order Cypriniformes; family Cyprinidae; genus Sinocyclocheilus; species Sinocyclocheilus anophthalmus. The sequence goes on from JADLZN010008746.1 coordinate 19,229, forward strand.
AATATTTCTGGATAAACTTGAAAATGTGCATTTGCTCCCATTCAATCTGACAGAGCTTGAGAGGTGAAGAGGAGAGGAGAAGAATGGCAGATAATTGACAAATGCTGATGAGCAAAGCTTGTCGCATCAAACCCAAAAAGACTTGAGGCTGTAAAGGTGCTTCAGAGCTAAGTACTGAGTTAATGTACTTGTTTCAGTTTTTTTTAAATATATAAATTTATGAAGTTTATGGTGTATCAAGATTTATGTGGGGGAAAAAGTAATTTAAAGCCATTTAACATAACATATACATACATAGTAAAAAATTAACTGTAAAAATTTACAAAAGTACTGTAAATCAATAATTACAATTGTACTGTAAACTGTTTTTACAGCTATAACTGTAAAGTTTTAAATGTATTGTTTTACTAGTACTTACCCTGAACAAAATTATAAACGCAACACTTTTGTTTTTGCCCCCATTTTTCATGAGCTGAAGTCAAAGATCTAAGACTTTTTCTAAGTACACAAAAGGCCTATTTCTCTCAAATATTGTTCACAAATCTGTCTAAATCTGTGTTAGTGAGCACTTCTCCTTTGCCGAGATAATCCATCCACCTCACAGGTGTGGCATATTAAGATGCTGATTAGACAGCATGATTATTGCACAGGTGTGCCTTAGGCTGGCCCTCTAAAATGTGCAGTTTTATCACCAGCACAATGCCCGTTACAGATGTTCGCATTTTGGGGGCAAAACCAGGTGCGTTATAATTTTGTTCAGTAGTATATATATATTATATTAATAACTATAATATATATATTATATATAGAGAGAGAGAAGAGAGAGAGAGAGAGAGAGAGAGATTTAATTTTTATGAAGAGTGATTAAATGTTTTTTTTTTTGTATTACATCTGCGAAAAAGGTCAAACTAAGCCAAAATGTTGAAGCGATATCATTAATAAAGAATAAAAAAGGCATAAAATCAGGTACTGTCTGTAGTGTTGCTGGCTGCGGAAGACTGCAGACTAAAGGCAAACGTGAAGATAATGAAAGACAGACAATGTAAAGAAAAATTGAAAGGAAGTGCGAAATATTTAATCTCAAAGATGATTTGTGCATATGGCCATGGTGGATCCTGCAAAGTATGTACACAACATAATTCACAGACTCTGTTTCTGGTTTCACTGAGATTAAACTGATATACGATTCTAATTCATGTGTAAATCATGTGTTAAAACAGGGGGATTCAGGAGGTCCTTTGGTTTGTGGAAAATCTCACTTCATTTGGTGATTTTAATGTCTGTAATTTACCTGAGCATCCTAATGTGTATACTATCTCAAATGGATCCACAAAATAATCAAAACTGTTAAGTGACTTCATGAAAACTTCTTGAATATATTATTTCAGTAAAAGTATTACATGGCAAGCATCAATTCAAAGTGTCCTCATTGGTCACAATGACATATAAGTATTACATGACAGACACATGTCAGTCACTTCACATGAGCAAGTAAGGCTCACATCTTGCCTACTTGATTAGGCAAAGAGTGAAAACTTCAAAACTGATTATAAAAAAAGTTTAAAAAAAAAAAGGTATTTAAAAACGGAGCTTCTAAAGCACAGATTTCCCCCTCACCCCCACAATTTTTGGTCCTTAAAATGCTTTGGTGTAGAACTGAACTAGAACTAATTTCTATGCATCTCACCTCAATCTACTGTTGCTAATTCCAAAACATCATTTCAGAACTATAATAATATAACTCATGCAGTTATGAGAGAGAAGAAGAAAGAGGGAGTGAGTAAGCATGTGTGAATTATCTGAATTTGCACAGCTTGACAGCATTACTAATAGTGAAGCCACATGTTGAACTACTTAAAGAATAGTGACGTTAACACTTCTCTTCTGAGTAGGCCTGATTCCTGCCAGCTATAGAAGAGTGGGCTGGCAGATATGTTGGATGGTCAAGATTTTTTAATCAAAGTTTTTAAACTTTGATGCTATGTCTATAGCTTTACAAATAGGCAGATAGAAAGACAGACAGATAGATATATAGATGCCACTCGCAAACCCACTGTGTGATTGTGAGCCTCTACTTTTCAAAGTCAGAAAAGCTAATAAAACTATAAAAAAATATAGCACTTTTCTGGTGTTATTTTAATGATTGGGGCAGTATTCAGCCCTTCCTCAAAATTCTCATCAAATAGCCCACCTCAGATTGCTTTTAATGCAAAAATCGTTAAATAAATAAATATTAATGCTGTCTTTGTTTAAAAGTTCTGATTGGATAGGAAAGATATTTGGGTGGGCTCATGGCTAGAGCCCACCCAGTCATGGCCTAATGGCTAGAGAGTCGGACTCATAACCCAAAGGTTACGGGTTCGAGTCTCGTACCGGCAGGGATTGTAGGTGGGGGGAGTGAATGTACAGCGCTCTCTCCCACCTTCAATACCACGACTGAGGTGCCCTTGAGCAAGGCACCGAACCCCCAACTGCTCCCCGGGCGCCGCAGCATAAATGGCTGCCCACTGTTCCGGGTGTGTGTTCACGGTGTGTGTGTGTTCACTGCTGTGTGTGTGCACTTTGGATGGGGTTAAATGCAGAGCACTAATTCTGAATATGGGTCACCATACTTGGCCACAAGTCACTTCACCATAGACAGATAGCTCAACCGCTCAGCAATTGATCTATGACATCTGGTCTTGTTTCTGAGAAATGTCATGTTTTCCAGTAGTGAAAAAAACGTATTGATGAAATAGCATGGGCAGAGCTGATAAGTTTCTGTGCGTGAGTCTGTGGGAGAGGGCAGGAGTAAGATCATTTTTTATAGATAATAAAAGATAATTTTGTTTTAATCAGTGTCTTTGTGGCGTTGGCTTATTTTGCTTTACTAGGGTGCAAAGCTCTTCGAAGTAACTGAAACAATTTGGCAAACTGCTAATGTGGTCAAGACCCTCCTGGACCCACTTTGGCCATGCAGTTACAGAAGAAGAAAAAAAAGCTAATCAAAATCAATAATTTTAGAGCTGTTTATTTTATTTTATTTTTTAGAGAATGCTTAATTGCTATGTGCTGATTAAGGGGACATACAGCATCATGTCTTTCAGCCATCATTACTCCATGAACTAACAAGGAAGGAAGGAGAAATCGGTCTGCATCAGATTGTCCTTGTTTATCCTGCATCACAATGACAACTCTCAGTCTTTCTGTAAGGACATTAATACCTGTTATGACACTTCATAACAGTTGTATTATGAACTGTAAAATATTCAAATACCAAATTGCATGCATACATGCTTCATCCTTCTCATATATTTTCATCACTGTTGCTTATGCTGCAAGAAAAGCAAACCTTGTGAGCAACTCAACGTCTCCACCCACCTTTCAGGTATATTTATACAGTGTTTTGTCAGTAAGAGCTCACTGATTGTCTTCATCATGACCATCATCTCTCTGCTCCTGCTGGCCTCTCTGCTGACTGATTATATAACAGCATTTAGTATGATGTTTAATTGGTATGTACTGAATAAGCTGACTAACAGCACTATCTCTCTCTCAGCTCGTGTGAATGTGGGAATAGTGAATGGCACGGAAGTAAAACCCCACTCCAGACCTTACATGGTTTCTATTAAGAAGGGCAAGACACATATCTGCGGTGGATTCCTCATCTCTGATGAGTTTGTCATGACTGCTGCACATTGCTGGAATGGGTAAGAGTTTTGTTCAGTCTGAACTGTGTTTCATGTGTTAAAATCATTTTGGCTGACATAACACTTGCAGTGCATAAATATGTCATAAATGAGCAGCATCATGACTCAACCCATGCAGCACAAAATGCTTTTTCAACATATCTTCAATGGATCAACCGCATAATTAGAAATGTGAAGCGAGTTAAGTTCTTGAATTCCTCTGCATACACTGAAAAAAATAATATGCTAGATTTACGTAAAAATATAGTGCATCATTTTTGCATCCCTCTTCTTAAGTAAATTTCACATGGAATTTTAAGCAGTGTTACTTAACATTTTTTAGTTGGCAATGCTTAAATATTTGAGTATCCCAATGAATGGTTTTGCTCAGATTTATTAGCTGGTGTAACACAATATTTTAAGTAGATTTTACTAATACATTTCTAAAGTCATTTCTACAATAAAAATCTTGTTTACTCCATTATAAAATTTAAGCTCATTTAGATTGATAATTGTAAGTTTTTGTATTTTAAAATACCTAGGTAGGTACTGCTCAGTACTTAAAATTAGTTATACAATGAGTGGAAGACATAACTGGTGAATATTAAATGACTTCTTTATTTTCTTTTTACAGATGCAACTTAAAAATCTCTTAAAACATTTTTGAAAATGACTAAAAATACAGATTACTGAACAACAGTAAACATTCTGTAACAAATAACTAAGCATCAACATGCTTTTTAAATATTTGTGGTGTTGTATGCTTGTGTGTGTGTGGTATAGAGTGGAGTATGTTGTTTACATAATATGTGTGGTGTTGTATGCTTGTGTGTTTGAGTGCAGTGAAGTGCTGAGTATGTAATGTGTGGTGTTGTATGCTTGTTGACTTGCATATGTGAGTTTTGCAACGTTCTGTGGCATTAAAAATGCATTAACAAGACACTTAAGTATTTAAATACCATAATTATCCAAAATTATGCGTGACCGTACGGTTGATATGTCTGTAAAGGACATCATATAACATATATATTGCCATACATCTATATATATTATAGAGACGCTTAACTATAATTTTTTATCTTTGTGGACACTGAAGGTTATGAAATGTATCCAAGATACTAATAAAGTTAAAGGAAAGTTTATTATTGGAAAATAACTAATAGAAATAGTTATCTGAATTTAAATCAAGATTTAACATGGACTGACAGCTCAACCGTAAGGTAGAGTTATATATAAAACATAAATTAAAAAAAAAGTGCTTGGGGCTATTTATTAGATGTCTACTAATACGAATTTTAAGTTTACAAATTTTTTCTTTAGCTCCTTTTAGGGGTGAAAGTTAAAGTTATATAGCTTATGGGGTGTGTGTGTGGTGGTGTGTGTGTGTGTTGCATTTATACAGAGGGTGGTAAATTCAGTTGTATGGAGTTTGAATATTTGGAATTTTTCTTTTCAAATGTTATGTAAATTTGTATTGCATGCCTGTGAAATTGCATATGGAAGAATTTCAGCTAATTTTAAAGTGCCCCTATTATGCTATTTGGCAGGTTCATAATTTGGTTTTTGGAGTCCACAACAACAGGTTTACATGCATACAAGGTAAAAAAAAAAAGGTTAATTTTTTATAATATGCATTTAATTTTACGTTATTTCTCAACAACTCTCAAATGGACCCTTTTCACAAGACTGTGATGATGCGTTTCAGCGGTCATCAGCATCGTAATCCTCGAAAGTTTTTATTATTAGATTTTTTTTTAAATGTATTGACATTTATAACAATAAACTTTCTATTATATCACATTTGCATCAAATTATTTCACAAAAAATAGTTAACGCTAATGCGAGGGTGTTTCTAATGCAGCGTCTGAAGGACAGTAAATTTGACATTAGTCTCTGTCATTAGTCTCTCAATTTTTTTCCTTTTTTGAAAGTCATTTTTCTTTTGCTATTTGAGCAAAAAGGAATGCAAAACAATATATCTGTGGTACTCTCCCATTCACTGCTCTCGAAGTTTACCCAACTATGACTACTTTTGCTGCTGAGAAACCTGTAAATGTGAAAAAGGTCTATGATTCGTTCGAAGATTCATCTTTCCAAACCCCTCATCTGCTCTGATTGGTCCGATGACCCAGTCTGTTGTGATTGGTCTACTGCGTACAACGCATGTCAGAACACCCATTCTATTATGACAATGATAGTGCTTCACTCTGTTCTAAATATAAAGAATCAGAGGGGAAAAAGTTGTTTTACAAATGTCAGCGAACCGAACCCACAGCTTAGTAAAGACCCAAACAATATGGTAATATGCATTAGACGAACCCAGCCATGGAGTACTGATAAAGCACTGGAGTTTGTAAACCAACGTATTGCTCCATTCTTTATCATGACTCCAAGTAATAAGAAATACAGACATTCTATATTAATCAACACATTTCTAGACAATAGCAGGCCCACAGCTGATTAGCAGAACTATAACGTGAGTTAGCCGAAGACCTACAGTACAGCGTATACACAACACTACACACAATTATATATTTTGCATGCTTGACAGAAAATTAAAGCAACAATTATTAATCATACTTACAGGTCGTTATTCGGAGGAGCAAGCTGGTCCAAACAAACTGGTCACTGACCCATCTTTCAAAGACAACCGGTTTACGAATCCTGCGTTGAACTCAACAGAGTTTGGGGAAGCAGCCGTAAGTGAAATGACAGGAACAAAACAAGAGGTTGTGATTATACTGCTATGGTATCGTAGTAAAGATTCATTTTAACCGCTGATTCTTCACAGCCTCATTCTTTGGAAGTGAATATAAAGTGAATTCACTTTCACAGTGCAGAGCACAGCACAGCACAGCACAGCATCTTCTCAACATTACGTTAATCCACATGATGAGCTAAGCGTTGCAGGGGGTAAAGGGTTGTTCACCCAAAAATGAAAGTTCTGTTATTAATTACTCACCCTCATGCTGTTCGAAACCCGTAAGACCTTCGTTCATCGTCAGAACAAAATTTAAGATATTTTTGATGAAATCTGAGGGTTCTCTGACCCTCCAGACAGCAAGGTAACTACCACGTTCAAGGTCCAGAAAAGTACCAAGATGATCGACAAAGTAGTCAGTGTGACATCAGTGATTCAACTGTAAAGTTACGAAGCTACGAGAATACTTTTTTGCGCAAGAAAACAAAAATAACGACTTAGGTCCACATTTTGTCTTTACTGGTCACTTGTGGACGCAGCGTTCACAGGACAGTCAAGGACGCGAGCGTGTGCGCCGCTGGACCCAGAATCCGGGTGATGACGTCCAGTCTGTAAAAGTTTGAACCACTGAGTCCACGGACCCTACTGGGTCACTCCTCTTAAGTTATTAATGGACAGAATTTTTCATTTGGTGTGAACGAACCTGAATCGTGTTCCCGGGATTGTACATTATGCAAATGTTATTCACTTGTGTGTGTGCACTCTAAAAAATGCTGGTTTGTTTCAACCCAACTTTGGGTCAAAATATGGACTAACCCAACTGTTGGGTTAAAACGTTAATTTAAAAATGTAACCAAAATTGAACCCAACAGTTGGGTTAGTCCATATTTGACCCAACATTGGGTTGAAACAACCCAGCATTTTTTAGAGTGTATGAACTTCACCGAAATGGGATTCGAAATTAAAATGACTTGTTTCAGCAATTCAGTCAGCTTCTTTTTTTTCTTTTAAGTGTTTCGGTTGTGACCTTAATGTTTATGACACACCCTTTACTCATTTAATTCACATACCAAGTCACTTAATGATGATATACATTTTTTTCTATACTTTGTGTTATATTACCTTACCAATACTTTACAAAAAACTACTTAACACTGCTGCAACCCTTCTTCTAATATGAAGGCCGAAAGATTGATAGCAAATTTCACATCCTTCTCTCTGACTACTGTAATCAATCTCTCTAAAAATTGTTCCCTTTTTTGGAAAGTTGTGGAAATTATGTCACAGAATATTACTTTGGTATTAGAGCAAATGCAGACACAAAAATTGCATCTGCTGTCATCTCCCATTCACCCCTACAGAAGTTTACCCAATGTTATGATTTTTTATACATAAAAATAAAACAAATGAATGTCACTGCTGAAATATGTCAATACCAAAACAGCCATACATTGTTTACAATTGACTCTTTTGGGTTTGACAATTCAACCTTAATTTGCCCTTATCGTGAGGACAGTAAAATGCAGTGAACAGAATGATATGAACAGAATAAAGTCACTAAAAACAAAAATTATATCTTGTTTTTATGAGTAACAGGACGTTCAGTAATGACACTTTTTAAAACACAGCCAGGTTTGCTAACATTATGGCAAATTTATTTCAAAATGCTAAACAGTATTTATTCACCATGTGGTCCAGGGTGGGAAGACTACTTAATCTGTCTTCCTGATCACATGGTTTGGGGTGTGGCCAAGTACTGAATAAATCCTGAGAGACTGTTTGTCTGTGTTTCAGAATTGACAAAAAATGGGGGACAGCAAAGATCCTATATAAATACATTATTATTATTTTATTTTTTTTTAAAGGCCAGAAAACCTGTCAGCTAAATTTCAACTTGACATGGCACATTAGGATGAGGTTACTTTTTTTGATTATTTATTTTCTAAGTGTAGTTTAGACTAGAGGGTTAGACTGGGGTACACATGCCATTCAATAGAGAAGAACATGTAAACCATTACATTTAAATATATGTAAAGTTATTGCATGAATTCTTTATACTGCCTCTTATAGTAATGAACTCGATTTTTTTGTAAGTATGTGTCAGTTGTCCATGTCTAAACAAACATATCTAGGGGGATTCTGGGTAGCATTTGGCACTACTCTTAGAAATTATATATATATATCTATATATATATATTATATATATAATATATATATTATCTTATATATATATATATATATGCACACACACACAACACACATATATATATATATATACACAAACATAAACTACAATACATACCTATACATAGATTATATATTATATATACAAATATACTACATACATACAGTCAGCAGGGTCCATAATATTTGGACACAGGGCACATTTTTATTATGTATTTTTTATTAAAGTGGAATATTCTGAAATGGCCAAGTCAATCTCCTGATCTCAAACTGATTGAGCATGCATTTCACTTGCTGAAGATAAAACTAAAGGCAGAAAGAGCCACAAACAAACAACAACTGAAGTCAGGGCAGTTAAGTAAAGGCCTGGAAAGCATCAAAAAGGAGGAAACCACAGTCTCGCGTGATGTCCATGAAATTCAGATTAAACGGCAGTCATTGCCTGCAAAAGGTTCTCAACAACCAATATAAAAAAATTAATAAAAATGGTTGTAATTTCTTAGCATTTTATGTTAGAATTTTTGTTCAACCTTGAATTAAGTTTAAGTTTGCACTGCAAGTTCATCTTGATGTTGTATTTTTTACTTCGTTTTGGTGGCACACAGAGCCAAAAATTATGAAAATTGTGTCAGTGCCAAAATGGACCGAATGATTGTGTGTGGGTGTGTGGTAATGTATCTTATATTAATACTGTATGGATATATATATATATATATCGATATATATACCACACACACTCTAAATAATGCTGGGTTTAAATTTTTTAGAGTTTGTGTATATATTATTGCAATTTAAAATGACAGTTTTCTATTTTAATATACTTTAAAAAAAAAAATTATTTCTGTGATGCAAAGCTGAATTCTCAGCATCATTACCAGTTACTGTTCTGACACAGAGAAGAAATCGTTGAATAATGTTGCTATTTCTGTTTCCTTTGCACACAAAAAAGATTCTCGTAGCTTTATAAAAATTAACCTGATTATCTCATGGACTATTTTATCGACGTCTTCTGGGCATTGAACGTAGTCAGTTGTTTGCTGTCTATGGGAGGGTCAGAGAGCTCTTGAAATGCATCATAAATATTTTAATTTGTGTTCCGAAGATGAACGGAAGTCTTACGGGTTTAGAACGACATGAGAGTGAGTAATTATGGTTAATTTTTAGGTCACATTTTATTTTAAGGTCAAATTCTCACTATTAACTAACCTTTAACTATGACTTTTGCCTCAATAAACTGCTGCTTATTAATAGTTAGTAATGTAGTTAAGTTTAGGTATTGGGTAGGATTAGGGATGTAGAATAGGTCTGAGAATAAGGCATTGATCTGTGTTAATTAGTTATCTAATACCTGGTAATATTCTAGTACTATGCATGGTAATAAGCAACTATTTAAGAGACCCTAAAATAAAGTGTTATGTGTTTTATAAGTACTAATAAACAGCCAATATGTTGTTAATAGTCATGCTAATAAGCAACTAGTTAATATTGATAATTGGTTACTATACTAAACTGTTACCGAATTTTCATTTTTGAGTGATCTCTTTAAATGGTGATGGTAAAAACATGCATTGGAGTGAAGAGGATGCCATTTTATTTTTTTCTTTAAAGTTCACCAAAAAGTCCATTCAGGAAAAACTTGATAGTACAGTCTGCAATAATAGGAGGATGCGTAACGTTAAAGCCATTGTGTAAACAGGTCACATGATGCCTTTATCCAGTCAATTACATTGATGCTTCACATATGCAAATAAGAACGTTAGCCCAGGGTTTAGGAATTATGTTCAGTGTGAAATGCTAGCATTTAAACCCACAATTAATTGTTAAACTCAAGTAAAATATGAGCATTTTGAAAAGTGAAGCCAAAAAACCCAGTTTACCCAGAGTTTAGAATGACCCAGAGTTAATTTTTAGAGTTATTTCCAGTTACTTTAAATGTGAAAATCCCAAAATCCAATTTTGATTAACTTTGTTTTCACATTGCCTTCTATTTCATCTGTCAGTTTTAAGGTGCAAAGCACATTTTCATCATTCATATTTATGCTCATAATACATGCTTAATTCTTATCGCCCAAACCATCTGTAGCTTAAATGTGTGACCGCAAGGATTAACAAGAACAATGCTCGCTCATGTTACAAATTTTTTTGTAATTTTCTTTTTTAAAGAGTAGGTAGCTCAATGTCTCCGCCCACCTTTAAAGTATATTTATACAGTGTTTTGTAAGTGAGAGCTCACTGATTGTCTTCATGATGACCATCATCTCTCTGCTCCTGCTGGCCTCTCTGCTGCCACACCTGACCTTCACTGGTGAGACTGATTGTGTAAGAATTCTAAGAGTATTTCATTGGTATGTGCTGAATAAGCTCACTTATAACACTATCTCTCTCTCAGCTCATGTGAATGTGGGTATAGTGAACGGCAGGGAAGCCCACTCCAGACCTTACACGGTTTCTATTCAATTGAAAGAGCAACATATCTGCGGTGGATTCCTCATTTCTGATCAGTGGGTCTTGGCTGCTGCACATTGCTGGAACAGGTAAAGGTTTTGATTACTTTTAACTGAAACGTTAAGTTAACAAAATGAGCTGCAACAAAATGACTGCAGGGCAACTATACAGTATGTTATAAACGAGCATCATGACTCCATAAATCAATCTTTCCAATACGCTCTTTGAACAGATATCCAGAAATTCCGACGGTTGTGGTTGGTACTCATGAGCAAGAGTAAAATTTTGGACCGCATCAGAGTGAAGCATTACTTCCCACATCCAAAATCCAGCCCTTATCAGAATGACATAATGCTTTTGATGGTAAGCAACTGTGCTCATACTACTTGTTCAAAACAATGTCTGGTCAGGACACAGAAAATACCAAGTGCTTCTTTGAGTCTGTTTCCTATGTATTGCTCATTGTACCAACAAAAAATGTCCAAAACGGCAGAAAAAAAAAAAATCAAAAAACATCACTGGGAAATGTTTTGTTGTTATACAAAGCAGATAAAAATCAGACATGTAGGAAATATACTTTTTTAAGCGGCACATTAATTCATATAATTTAATTCACCTTAGCCTTTGGGGTTTCTGTTCTAACCTCAAGAACAGCGGTACAATCAACTGAAATTAGACTTATAAACGATTATGCTTATTAATCATGGTTGTGTTTTTGAATTACAGCTATATAAAAAGATACATCTAAACAACCATGTTAAATGGATATCATTACCAAAGAAAGAAGAAGATGCTACAGCAAATCGTTTATGTAGTGTTACGGGCTGGGGAAGACTGCGGAGTAACGGCCCACTGAGTACTCGTCTAAAGGAGGCAAACTTGTTTATAGAAAATCCTGCAGAGTGTCACCATAGATGGGGAAAAGAGTACATAGACTCACAGATGATCTGTGTCTATGGCAGTGGTGGATCCTGCGAAGTACGTACAAAAGATGATTCACAGACTTTATGGTAATGTATGAACTGGTTTCACTAATGACATGCTGATCTGTGTTTCCTCAGTATGATTCAGGAGGTCCTCTGGTTTGTGGAAACATTGCAGTTGGTATCACATCTTTTGGTGACATTTCTCACTGTAATTCACCTGTGAAACCTAATGTGTATACCAAGATATCAGCTTTTCTTCCATGGATCCAACAAACCATCAGAAATGTTAAGTGACTTCATGGAAAATAAAAAAAGGGAAGAAAATGTTTTCTTGAATTCTCCCATAAACCTTCTTTCAATAAAAGTATCACATGGCAAGCATCAATCAGTCATAGTATCCTCATTGTCACCACATATAACTATAATATTACATGGGACACACATCCAAAGTCATTTCCCATTAGTTCACTTGGTTGCCATCCATATACATACACATACGTGTAGATGTATCTATCTATCTATCTATCTATCTATCTATCTATCTATCTATCTATCTATCAATCAATCAATCAATAAAAATAAATACAAGTTTAATAGAAGACTGTAAATACTGTAATTAGTTGACCTTACTTAAAAAAGCATGCAGATCTTACAAAAACGATTTCCTTACAAAAACGACATAAAACCCTTCTTAGTTTCAACAAATTCATTTTAAGTTAGATATACTGGTTGTGTATTTCAAACAACTCATTTAAGTTGAGCTAATTAATGTAACATGGCAATTTCAGATTCTATGCTGCATTTACGTGAAGAACAATCTGATTTACTTGTTAAAACCATGCACACTGATTGCCTTAAAAAGACCAAGCGCTCTATTTTAACGATCTAAGCACATGGTCTAAAGTGCAAGGCGCAGGTGCACTTAGGGTGTGTCCGAATCCACTTTTGTTAGTTTAACGACAGGAAAAACTGTCGGCGCGCCCGGTGCATGGTCTAAAAGGGTTGTCCCTATTCTCTTAATGAATAATGGGTGTTGTTTGGGCATAATGTGCAATAAACCAATCAGAGTCTCATCTCCCATCCCCTTTAAGAGCCAGTTGTGTTGCGCCATGGCGAATTCATTAACATACACGTACTGATACATGCAATGACTATCAATTAGGACATGTAGGCATTTTTATATTTATGTAGCCTACACAATAATAATCTTTTACATTGTAATCCTTTAATTTTTAATATTTGGCATGTTTGTGTGCTGCTGTGCGTCCCTGTGTGTGTAATAAACAGAGTGTACGCACATTGTGGACCCGCCTATAGGCGCATATAACTAGCGCGCTCTTTAAATAACAAAAAAATAAATAAATACTGTGCCAATGACTTTAGACAAGGTTTTAGTTGGTCAATGGCACAGTCTATTTCACTTGCCTCAACATAGCAATGCGCTAGCAATACACCTAAACACATCGTTTTCAGACCAGCACGCCCATGGGCGCACAAATGGGCGCAAATGCATTTGCTATTTAAACAACGTGGCGCAGGACGTGAAAATGATAACTGCGTCTGGCTGAAACTAGCAAAAAACTCTCGCGTTGTGCCTGGCGCCGCACTGCGCCAGGTGTATGATAGGGCCCCAAGTATGTGGTTCTCAATTAGAGTATGTGTTTCAATTATCCAGCTACCGATGGCACACATGCATGTGGTAACATAACCAGAAAGACCACCAGTGCACCAACATCTGCAAATGTCGATTTTTAAATAAAGCAGTGTATAATCTTATCACTTCTAGACCAATCCTTGACCAAAGGCTCTACTCTTCAGCACAATGGTAAAACCCTCAAAATGTGGCGATAACAGAAATCCTTTTAAAACCAAGCATAACAGAACATTAAAGATTAACAATGCACCCCCTAATGTAAGTTTAGGCAAAATAACAGTAAATTTCAGCATTCACTTCTAAAGAAGCAACACATACTGGGAATTAGAAACTATATTGACAGAATGGTACACATACAAATCACTTTATCTTAATCAGGGTTTTCTGAGCAACAAATGCATAGTATGCGAATAGTACAGATTACTATATTTTTACAATTAAAATCAACTAATTGTTTGTACATTAAGTAAAGTCAACTAAAAAGTGCGATATACGAGCCAACCAAGTATAGCATGTCACTTCTCAGACATTTCAAGACGCGACAAATGGTTTGGTTCAATCAACGAAAACAAGCGCCGATCATCGCCAACATGGGTAACGCGCTGATCAGACAAAACCCAACCGTTACTTTGGTTGGTGTCTTTTAATGCAGTGGGAATTGACCTTCAGAGATCTAACCACAGGCAGCGTTAGCCAGTTTGACTAAGCTCTTAAATGATTTCTCACACCTAACATAATTTACAAGAAATATGATCAATTACATCATACATGGGGGAGAATAGTCTACTTCCATTAAGACCACAAACCTAACACCTCAGTGCAAAATGAAAGCCACATTGAGCTGTGATATAGGAAGTATGAGTGCTACTGGGGGGCTAAACCAGCCCACTTTGCATTAAATACCACCATCAACACCAGTGAGATCTTCAGCACTCCTGAGAAACCTTCCAAGTTCAGCATCATGATCATCTCCGTGCTTTTGGTAGTCACCATGCTACCATATCTGAGCGTTCCAGGTAAGAAAATGATGGAAAAGAACTGACTTCTATTACATTTTGTCTTCTACATTTATCATAAACATGGTATCTTAATGTTCATTTTATGCAATATTAGCACTATGCTCTGTAAGTTGATCTGAAAGAACATTAGGTCAAGTCTACTTCTCACTTAACCAGCCTAAACTAATTTTTCTCTCTCTTAGCATCTGTGCAAGTGGGTATAGTGAACGGCACAGAAGCCAAACCTCATTCAAGACCCTACATGGTTTCGATTCAAAGAAATAAAAAACACATATGTGGTGGCTTCCTTGTGTCTGAACAGTTTGTCATGACAGCTGCGCACTGCTTCCAAAAGTACGTTTTTTTTTTTGGTCAGTTACAATTTCACTGTGAGTCAAAGAGAGTCCCATACTGCTGCAAAAAGTCCTCACTTGGTGTGACTTCTTTGGAAATTATATAATAGTATAATAGTACCCAACAAAATGGGTCCACGACTCCTACAGTCTCAAAAATAAAGATTCTTTATTGGCATTGATGGGTGTATGAATAACCTTTATCATCCATGGAACATTTCCATTGCACAAAGGGTTCTTCAGATTATTAAAATGGTCTTCACACTATGAAAAATGGCTCTTTTAAGAAGTGTTAACTGAAAGGTTCTTTGGGGAACTAAAAATGGCTCTTCAGGGGCATCACTTTTGGAATGTAGTGTAGGAAGGCCAATATTGTTTTTACTTAAAGCAAAGTTTGTTTTCTTCTTCTTCATCTTCACAGCGGAGAGAAGCTGGCAGTTGTGGTTGGAGCTCATGATTACACTCATGGCTCTGGTCGCATGGATGTGAAATTCTACCACATCCACCCTGGGTATGAGCCTAAAAGTCTGCTAAATGACATCATGCTACTTCAGGTAAATGACTCAGCTAGGTTTTGCAGAGAAAACTGCAATAAAGCAATGGTGTTTTAATTCTACGCTAAACAAAATTGAGGAAAAGAAAAGTGAATGTCCTACACTCCCTTAGGCCTTGTTCACATTGCACACAAATCTGATTTGGTTTCAAATCTGATATTAAGGACTGACTAGTGAGTTCATTTTTCAAATCATTAAATACTTTAATTCATACATTGTTTTCCATACTAACAAAGTGATAAAAAGCTACCAGAAACCTGATTGTTCAGACTGAGACACACTGTCAGTGTGAATTTGAATTGGATTTCACACCACATTTGGATGTGACTTGGATTGGGATTGGGAGATATGCCACAAAATAAGATTTTTGTATCAACAAAGCCTTAGAGATCTGATGCTATATGCTGTAAACCGAACAATATTTACAATATTTCATGACTATTAATAATTTTGTACTGTTTTCATGTTTCAATTGTTTTAAAGCATATATGTAACCATTGTAAAAAATAGTAACATACCTAGTAATCCAATTATCCTTATAAGTAAACAAAATGTAAATGCAAAAAAGTTGGTCATCCAATTTGTATACATTTTTGAAAATGATCCGCATTAATGGTTTAATTACTTGCTGTAGCTATATGGAAAAGTCAAAAAGAGCAAGAACGTCAACTGGATCGCCATACCAAAGAAAGATAAGGACATCAAGGCCAAGGTCAAATGCAGTGTTGCAGGATGGGGGAAGAAAAACGACAGTGATACAGCAAGTTCTAAGCTTATGGAGGTGGACGTCACTATCATTGACAAAAAAAAATGTCAGAAGTACTGGGAAAAATATTACTCCACCTCACGTATGGTGTGTGCAGGTGGTCGTGGAGGATTTTGCCAGGTACAAATCATATTCTGGACAAATCATAAATAGTGTGACAGTTCAATTTTATTCACACCCTGCACTTTAATGACTTTTCTCAGGGGGATTCTGGAGGACCTTTGGTGTGCAATAATGTCGCAGTCGGTGTCGTTTCATTCAATGAGAAAAACAACTGTGACTCACCTAATCGACCGAATGTCTACACCAAGATTTCCAAATTTCTAAAATGGATAAATGCTATTCTTGAAGGTGTGAAGTAAGAACCTGATCAATAAACTTCAACAATGTGGTCTGCTCATGTGTGTGAGCTCATTTCATAATGAATTAATTGAATAAATCTTGATTGATGTGACAAGCTCCAAAAGCTTTTCTGTGGAAAGATGGTGTCAACCGTTCTCAGCAGGCCTGGTTTCCTGTGGGGGCTGAGCTCATTGCATGTGGTCAGACACCCTGTGAGAAAATCTAGTTTGCAGACACATCTTAAAAATAAATTTTGATGCAAAGTCGTGAGACTCACCATAGATTTAAAAATAAATCAAGTTGTGAGCTAACAGTCCTAAATGAATATGCATATAATATGAAGTCTGTAAAAACTAATTGAAAAAAAAACAACAAAAAAAAAACGTTTTCCCAAAACATTGTTCTCATATGCTATTGGCCAGGCAGCTCTGCCCAAACTAACACCATTGATTGACTATGATTATGACTTATGACTATGACATATGATATATGATATATGACTATGACTATGACTATGATTGACTGTTGCTATGCTAGGCTGGTCAGGGTTTTCAAGCAAGTGAGCAATGTTTTTACAAAAAGAACCACAGTGTTTGTACCTATCAGGAAAATCCACCTAAAAATGTACCATTCATAGAGTTTAATGGAAAATTCACCCAAAAATAAATGTCATCATTGACCCTTATGACTTTATTTTTCTGTGGAAATTGTCTATACGATGGACACTGTCAGTGGGGTCCAGTGTTGATTTTGGACGGCATTGACTTTCATTGTATGGAAAAACAGTTTTCAATATATCTTATTTTGTGTTCCACAGAAGAAATAAATACAGGTTTAGAATGGCATGAGGGTGAGTAAATTATGACAATTTTCATTTTTGGGTGAATTAAGAGGAATCTTTGTTTTAACCTAATTTTCAAACGTTACATTTAATTAACAGAAGAAACATCCAGGAAATGCTGTGGTTTGCTGTGTAAAGGGAGGCTTGCCCTTTTACATTGAGTAGTTTAAAAGTCAGTGACACATTTTCAATGTTCCACAAGCACAATGACTGGCTTCACTGCGACAGCTGTGACCACACTGCACATCACAGGTTGCTTCTTTCATTAGTAATTCTTAACCTTTATACATTGCACTTGTGCCATTAAAGGGACTTTCGTTTGAGTTTATAGTCATTTCTGTCTTTTTCTCAATAGTTATGGTTGGAGATGACAATCAATGGGAAAAAAAGCTTCAAAAAAGTCCTTGCAAAACATGGTCTCAGTGCAGAACAGTAAAAAACATGAATGTGGAGGATTTCTGATATATCCTCAATATGTGCTCACAGCTGCACACTGTGCACGGTAAGTTGTTCATTTTTGAAGCCATATTCATCACTAAATTAAATATCTAATCTAAAAAATTATTTGGAATGAGTAAACTATGATTGGTGATTGAACAATTCATGAAAATGTGAATTTGACTCCCTCCACTTTATTACATACCAATGAAGAGATGACTGTCGTTCTTGGCGATCATAATATTTCTCCACAGAAAAATCTAAAAAGATTGAATGTGGTTCGCAAATTTATACCAAAAACATTTAAAAACTTTAAGATGGGTAATGACATCATGCTTCTAAAGGTAAAGAAACACCTGTTGGGTTATGATGAAATTCTCACAAGACGACGTGCACATTTAATAACTAAGTATTTGCATTATCAGATTTCCAGGAAAGCAGTTTTGGGAGGAAAGATGGTGAAAATCCCACATCAACATTACAGTGTTAAAAACAATACCCAGAGCTCGGTTGCTGGATGGGGTTCCACTAAAAAGCATAAAGAAGTTAATGACCTTTTGGCCTTGAACGTATCAACTGTTGACATTCGCGACTGCAAAGAAGCATGGAAGAAATACAAAGAAATCATCACACAACTTCCACCAAACATCATCCGTGCTGGAGGATATAAACAGAACGGAGGAGTGTGCTTGGTAAGAAATATACAAGAGAGACTGGGGCAAGTTGTCACATTGTCTTAAGTGTATAAACTATAAGGTTTTGAGACGATTAGGAAAGATAAAAAGTGTGACAACTAGCCACAGTCTCATCTTCATATAAACACAAATGTATTGTAGTTTTTTTTTTTTTTGGACTAGGGATGTTTCATTACTCTTTTATTAAACCCCTTCTTCACATATTTTCTTGCAGGATGATTCTGGAGGCCCGTTAGTGTGCAATTCAGTGGCAGTGGGCATTGTTTCCTTCAAAAATAAAGGGGTTTAAATATCCTGATGTACCGAATATCTACACTGATGTTTCGAAAAATGCACGTTGGATCAAAGCAATGACGAAGAAAAGAGTTTTGTGTTCACAGCACTTGCAAATTATATTTAAATAAACAATACTGACCAAATAAAATTGTTTTGCTGATGACTTCTCTGTATTTTCACAATGACCACTTCTGTGCATGCAGATTGTTGTTTATGAGAAAAATTGTCTCAATGTCCATGCTTTTGTGTACATAATGGGTTACAATAATAACGCTTTTATACATGGACCTAGTAAATCATGGATGGATAGTATATCAGATGCCTGTGACTGAATTTGGGTTTGATATACACATTTGAAATTACATTTTCCATCAGAAGCGTAAAAAATTAGTCTTTTTTTCCAGCAAAAGGTCAGTAAAAGCAGGAGTTTAACATTCAGAATAGATTGATTGTAAAAAAAAAAAAATTCCTAATTGATTTTTTGATGATACTCAAATTTGGGAATCCAAATACAATTTAAAACTCACATTTTTGTGTTTTTATTTTATAGCAAGGAATAGAACATATAATATGGGCAGTGTATCGTATTGTTCAAAGTCAGAGTTGGAAACGTATTGGGCAAAAAAAAAAAAAAAAAAAAGAATCAAACAGATACCTTTAAAAACAACAATTGAAAAAAATTGACATTTTTTTCAATATTTTCATAAGTTGAAATATAGGGGTTAGGGTTTGGGACAGCCGCCCACCTCCCAATTGAAAGTACCCAATAACTTATGATTTTATATATATTAAGCTTACTAATATTTTAAATATGATTGTGGGTTTCAATAGATAATAGAAGGATCTTAGTAAATGCTTTCTAAATGTATTTTTTTGGTCGTGGGACAGCAGTTTGGACCAATTCTGTAGAATGGCAGATACAGCAACAGGGTCATAGTAACAGCATGACTGTTGTAACTGGAAACTGTAAAGAAGGTCAAGACCACAAAGGGGCAGACCAAAAACTACCATATAAAGAAGTGATAAAGACATATGTGTTTAAAAGCAATGTTTCATTCTAGGTGATATTAAGCAAACATATCCAATAGTTTCACAACAAACAAAAAAAACAAAACTAAGGATTTGTCCAAGTCCCTATTCATGAAAAGTGCCACATCCATTTGTGGTACATGTTCTGTGCTGTGAAAAATTCTACTATAAAATTGAAAATAAGCCATGACGAAAAACAGGTTTGATCAAACCAAGAGAGGAATCACAGGATTCCATCATGAATAGAGTCTAGAGCAGGGGTGGCGAACGTCGGTCCTGGAGAGCCGCAGCCCTGCAGAGTTTTGCTTCAACCCTAATCAAACACACCTGAACAAGCTAATAAAGGTCTGAACGGTTTCTAGGAAGCTACAGGCAGGTGAGTTTTTATTAGGGTTGGAGCTGAGGCTCTCCAGGACCGGAGTTCGCCACCCCTGGTCTAGAGCAATGCTGCCAAAGAAATTAAACTGCACCAGAAAGACATCAGTTTTACCAAGATATGCTGGAGAAGATCTTGTATTCAGGAACAGAAAGACATATTTGCAGCAAAGTTGCAAATTTTGCATCTTGCGCCATCACTGACTGTCAGGATGTGTCTTGTGGTAGAGACCTATATAAATGACTGTGGTGGTCGCACCAGCAGCATCTTATCAAGATGAGTGCAGCACACGGCCTGTTGCTCTCAGTAACTTTGATGAGCTTGCTATTGACTGGTAAGCAAACTAATGCTTTACTGATTATAAAATGATAACTGAATGGTTTTCTGTTATCTCAAACATTCATCTTTGTTTGCTTAGGCACATTTGGAGCTGATATCATCAATGGCAAAAAAGCCAAGAAGAACTCCATGCTGTACATGGCATCAGTGCAGATTGATGGAAAACACCGATGTGGAGGATTCCTGATCCACCCGAGCTACGTGCTCACGGCCGCACACTGCGATAAAAGGTAAGCCTGTTGTTAACCTGGAATATGTTTGGTGTTCAACAAAACGGTTTAATGATATGCAATTATGTTATGAATAAAGTGGCAACATGACTGTGATCCTGGGCACCCACAACATCAGTCCAAAAGGAGCAAATCTGAAAAGATATACAGTGCAAAATAAACATAAGCGCGCATCCTTCAAAGACGCCAAAACTGGGAACGATATCATGCTCCTGAAGGTACAAAATTCATAAATACATTTAAATGCATTATAAAATATAACAATATTAAGTTTATCATTAAATATACATTTATAATTACTTATTTTATTTTCAGTTTGATAATAATGCATTCATTTACATTTGAATAATACAGTGGGGGAAAAAAGTATTTAGTCAGCCACCAATTGTGCAAGTTCTCCCACTTAAAAAGATGAGAGAGGCCTGTAATTTTCATCATAGGTATACCTCAACTATGAGAGACAAACTGAGAAAAAAAAATCCAGAAAATCACAATGTAGGATTTTTAAAGAATTTTTTGCAAATTATGGTGGAAAATAAGTAATTTGGTCAATAACAAAATTTCATCTCAATACTTTGTTATATACCCTTTGTTGGCAATGACAGAGGTCAAACGTTTTCTGTAAGTCTTCACAAGGTTTTCACACACTGTTGCTGGTATTTTGGCCCATTCCTCCATGCAGATCTCCTCTAGAGCAATAATATTTTGGGGCTGTCGCTGGGCAAAATGGATTTTCAACTCCCTCCAAAGATCTTCTATGGGGTTGAGATCTGGAGACTAACTAGGCCACTCCAGGACCTTGAAATACTTCTTAAGAAGCCACTCCTTCGTTGACCGGGCGGTGTGTTTGGAATCATTGTCATGCTGAAAGACCCAGCCACATTTTCATCTTCAATGCCCTTGCTGATGGAAGGAGGGTTTCACTCAATCTCACGATACATGGCACCATTCATTCTTTCGTTTACACGGATAAGTCGTCCTGGTCCCTTTGCAGAAAAACACCCCCAAAGCATGATGTTTCCACCACCATGCTTCACAGTAGGTATGGTGTTCTTTGGATGCAACTCTGCATTCTTTCTCCTCCAAACACGACAAGTTGAGTTTTTAAATAAGTTCTATTTTGGTTTCATCTGACCCATATGACATTCTCCCAATCCTCTTATGGATCATCCAAATGCTCTCTAGCAAACTTAAGACGGGCCTTGACATGTACTGGCTTAAGCAGGGGGACACGTCTGGGACTGCAGGATTTGAGTCCCTGGCAGCGCAGTGTGTTACTGATGGTAGCCTTTGTTACTTTGGTCCCAGCTCTCTGCAGGTCATTCACTGGGTCCCCCCGTGTGGTTCTAGGATTTTTGCTCACAGTTCTTGTGATAATTTTGACCCCACGGGGTGAGATCTTGCGTGGAGCCCCAGATCGAGGGAGATTATCAGTGGTCTTGTATGTCTTCCATTTTCTAATAATTGCTCCCACAGTTGATTTCTTCACACCAAGCTGCTTACCTATTGCAGATTCAGTCTTCCCAGCCTGGTGCAGGTCTACAATTTTGTTTCTGGTGTCCTTTGACAGCTCTTTGGTCTTGGCCATGGTGGAGTTTGGAGTGTGACTGTTTGAGGTTGTGGACAGGTGTCTTTTATACTGATAACGAGTTCAAACAGATGCCATTAATACAGGTAACGGTGGAGGACACCCCCCCCCCCCTCCCCCCCCCCCGAGGGCCTTAAAGAAGAAGGTACAGGTCTGTGAGGGCCAGAAATCTAGCTTGTTTGTAGGTGACCAAATACTTATTTTACCAAGGAATTTACCAATTAATTCTTTAAAAATCCTACAATGTGATTTTCTGGATTTTTTTTTCTCATTTTGTCTCTCATAGTTGAGGTATACCTATGATGAAAATTACAGGCCTCTCTCATCTTTTTAAGTGGGAGAACTTGCACAATTGGTGGCTGACTAAATACTTTTTTGCCCCACTGTACATTAAATAATTTGATTAAACATACCATTAATGGTAATCACAAAAAATCACTTTTCTTATGTGAAATTGTAGCTGTCCAAGAAGCTGAAAAATGGCAAAGGTGTGAAAACCATCAAAATCTTGAGCAAGGACAAACCACTGAAGCCAAAAACCAAGTGCAAGGTCGCAGGATGGGGTCAAACTGAACAGGAAAATATGGTGAACGTTCTTCTGGCGACAGACGTGTCGACTATCAACTCCTCCATCTGCCAGACAATGTGGAAAAAAGTGCGAGTGAAACTCCCCAACAATGTCCTGTGTGCTGGGGGTTTCGAGACTAAAAGTGGTGCTTGCCAGGTACATCTAAATCAATATTTTGAAGAATGTTCATAATTTGTGAGTATATATTCTTTTGAGCTCAGTAAAAATGAGACTGTTAATTGATCTCAAACGCATTGTTATTTCAGGGTGATTCGGGTGGACCGCTGGTGTGCAGTGGGACAGCAGTGGGGATTGTCTCTTTCAACCTGTCACAAAACTGTGACTACCCAAATGTTCCCAGTGTTTACACTGAGATATCTAAATACAGAGAGTGGATCGAGGAAGTGATCAGAGGAGGTGCTTGATGCAATGAAAATGCATTTTACTCTCGTGCAGCCAAAGTCAGCTGTTATGGTGCCATGTGTATGCTAGCTGTCAAAATTAGTCAATAACACTTAGAAAAGAAAAGAACAACAAAAACTCAATAAGCAATGACTTTGCATTTTTCCTGTCTAAAGCGCCACTTCAGAGAGAGCGAAACCAGCTAGGGGGCTGTTTGATTCTCAACCACTGCTAAAGTTCACCACCATCACCACATCCGAAGTTACACAACTGTCTAGTTAAACAGAAATAGATGCAACACTGGGGGGAAAAAGAAGTTTGAAAAGACACTTTCATGCCTTCAAAAATAATAAATGTACATTTTTGAGCTTCGTTTAAGAATTCCTGGAGACACAAGCAATTGATTTGTCAAGGTGAATAAAAAGTCTTTATAGCAAAGAACTCATTTAGTCTCTTTTTTATTATTATTATTTTATTAGACAGTCAAAATAATGTTGTTGTTGTTGCATGAAGTAAACAAGGTTGAAAAGGAAAAGGAAAAAAAGAGCGAGAAGAAATTGCTCCAGAAAGAATGTCTGCCATCACATTAGTTACTCTACAGCAGAAGTTCTCATTAGGGGTGATGCTTTTCTATTATGATCGATCTTTAAGATGTCCACAACCTACTTTTCAAATTAATCGTACAGACTGTGATCTTTTATGTCCTATAAACATGTCCTGTTTATTTCTGTATGTAAATGCATCCGCGCAGCTCTCTTGGAGCTGAACACGGACACGCAAACTATATTTTGGGCTGCTGCTAACTTGACATACACACAAGAAATGTGTCAAAATGCCCGACTTGGTGAGTATTCTTGTCAACACAAATAGGTTACGTCTTGATGAACGTCAATAGCAGGGAGAAACAAAGATGTGTGTCAGTATATTAGATAGGTGCGTGCATTAGGTCTTAAAATGACAGTAGCCTAATAAACCTGCTGCTGTCTATATCATTAATGTTAATCAAAAAAGAAAAAAGAGAAAGAGAAAATTACTCGCTGCTCTTGATGGTATTAATTTTTGTAGCTTTTTTTATAGAAATTAATGTAGTCCTTATTAAGCTTGACGACTTTTTACTTTTATTAGTTAAGCTAGTAGGGACTACTGTTTTTACTTCTCAGTAACTTGCAAAACTGTCTTTAAAACCAACATGAAAAACAATCGTGATAAGGTCATAGATTAAGATATGATATTTTCGCCACAATGCCCACCCCTGGTTCTTGTCATTCGCTGCATTTCCTTAGTTTAACGGACTTCTGCTTAACTATGTAGGCCACATTGCACAAAACCCACAAACCCCTAATATGTTTCCACGCACATACATGCTCTTTAATCAGCATGTTCTGGTAAGACGACATGTGCGGCAACTTTCAAAATGAGTCAAAACGTGCAGAAAAGAGCTTGGGTCAATCTCGACATGAATGCAGCATTACGGTGTGGTAAAGCTGAAAAGTGTTACTAAGTAATGCTTTTATGTGGTTAGAACCTATATAGACTGACTCCAAGCTTAATTTCCACAGTCTTGTAAGCAACAAGCTATTAAAAAAAATTGTTGTTAGTAAACACATTCATGCAGAAGAACTACATCCCTCAAATTATTTGACATGATTTATTTTACATCAGACAGAGCAACATGGAATTATAAACTACACAAAACTCAGTTGCAGTCCTTTAGTGCCTATATAAAAAGGGTGAATTTCAGATGATTCAAGGGGAAGATCAATGCCAGAACAGAACACAACACTTCCAGGAAGGGATTTCTTAAATAAATAAAAGAGTTGAATAACAATATGCATATAGAACACACTTATATTATGATCTTCAAATTATTTTTGACTCCTCTCAAAGCTTTACAACGGTTCTGTTATTTTTGTTACCAAAGGGAAAAAACTGAAAAACTGAACAGTTTGGTTTGTACCATTATTATATTCATAACTTTAATCATTCAACTTGTTGTTCCTCAAAACTTAATGGAATTTAGTCTGTGACACATATGCAAGGGAAAACACTTCATGAAGTGAGTAAGTCTTCTCATCCACTGAAATGTTTCAATAGCAACTTATACTAATTTTACAGTTCTAAATGCTCATTTTGTGAGGTCTTTAACGTATTGGAGGCCTTGTTTGGTGTAGTCACTAACTGTGGATGGGGCGACTGATAGGGCATGGATAGACTTCTGGACCCCTGAGTGAAAAAATGGAGCGATCACAAGACTACATTATATTCATATTATATACATATTACATTTACATTATGTGTGTGGTAAAAACTGATTATATACTAACATCTTCCACCAAATACACTATCATTTACCTGAGTTCCATGCATCCAGTGGTGAGAACTCAATTTTGGGCGTGGCAGGAAGCTAAAATATATCATTAAAAAAACAAAACATTAAAATCAAGTGACTTGAAACAACATTGAATAATACCACACAGACAGCACCATAAGAAGTATCTGGTCAGCAATACACATCAGATACAAAACTACACATATACTACCATTCAAAAGTTTTGAGGTCAGTAGATTTTTTTTTTATGTTTTAAAAGCTTATGCTCACCAAGGCTGCATTTATTTGATAGGAAATACAGTAAAACAGAATTATTGTAAAATACTGTGAAATATTATTACAATTCAACCGTTTTCTATTTGAATATATTAAAAATGTTAATTTATCCCTGTGATGCAAAGCTGCATTTTCAGCATCCAGTCTTCAGTCTCACATGATTCTTCAGAAGTTGATTTGCTGCTCAAAAATACATTTTTTATTATTATTATGTTGAAAACAGATTAATAGTAGATATATATATATAGTCTTATATATAGATATTTTCCAGGGATTCTCTGGACCAGGAAAGACAACAAAGCATTTGAAACCGAATCTTGTTGTAACATATAGCTTTTACTGTCACTTTCGATGAATTTAAGGCAACATCGCTTATAAAAGTATTAATTCTAAAAAAAAAAATAATAAATTATAAATAAACTTTCTTGGCTCAAGCTTTTGAAAGCTAGTGTATTCTATACCTGCTGTCACACCTTCGTAAATAAATATCAGGCAAGTTCTCATTGATGACTTCAGTGCTGTCCCCTTACACCGCATCAAAAGTCAAAGGCTCTACTTTAGGTTTCATTAATAAACTCAGTTTCAGAACTTCTCATACCTCGAAGCTGAAATACTTCATCCACTCCTCCACAGCAGGTGGGAAGGCAGCTTTAGCTCGACCCAAGGCGACAGATCCCTCTTTACCATCTCCAAGAAGTCCTGAATCATATGCAACATACAGGGCGCCACCTGCAATGGTCACTTTTGTTGCAAATCTGAAACATACATCAACACAAATTCAGTCATTCAAAGCAATAAATCACAATGAGATAAACAGTAGAGATGTTTGCAAGCTACTCGAGTTATGAAACAAACAATATTAACGTTTTAGCTTAACTACAATTCAAAACAAAAAGCCAGTACTTCATGTTTACACTCCTTATGTTCTTGCTAATAAATAGACTTAACGTTACTAGCAGACTAGCTCTTTTTAACCTACCAATAAGATAGCTATTTATATTTATATTTAATTTATAACTAATACAAATATTATAAAACTGCATAAAATATAATAATGCACAAAATAAGCATAACTCTCAAGCCCAAACAGACACTTGTTAGCTAACTGCTAATTAGCTGCATATACAACAACGCAAAAATACTAACTTGACTACAGGCAAAATCTTGGCAGCCATGGTCCTAAAAGCAAAGGTATGCTATATAGCACAAAACTGTGCAATAAAACCCTGCTTTACAGGATATTTAGCTTTATCTTGACAGCGAACTCCACTGACAAGGGCATTTGCTCCAGCAGAACGAGCTGCTCGCAATAAAGTTCGCTTTGAATGCAGTAAGACTTTCACTATCCGCACGTTCGACGAAACAAAGGTCGGGTAAATAAAAACATGGTAAATGTGGTGTGAGTGATTTGAAAAATCAAACTTTTTAAAAGCAGACGATTGTAAAAGTTATTTTGATAGACGTGTGGTGTTATTTATTTGATGAATGTGCCGCCATAATAACTCGCTGAACTTAATGTCAGCTGCTTTGTTTCAGTATTATTATATAATTGTGTTTATCATTAAAATATGAATTTAACGTGATATTGTGATTTAAAGTTAACAGGATAACGTTGTTTCTATTAACTTAAACGACAACAAAGTTAGTACTGGATACTTTAGCCATGTAGTAGGCTTACTGAAAATTAATCTAGCCTAACATGACTTTCGGTTTTTATTTCCTAGCCAGTCATTTTGTTCTGAATTTTAAAAACACACATACACACAAAGAAAAACAACAACTGGATTAAATAATAATAATAACAATTTAAATTGAAATATACAGTGTGCATTTATTGCTCACAAGATTATTTGCACCACATAAATCGTATTGTACTTTGATATGACTCCGCCTTTTGACACACATATGATCCGGTCCTGCTAGTTCGGTTATAGAAACTAATGATTTTTGACAGTTGATTGGTTCAGCTGTATAGCCTACTTCTGGGCATTTTAATCTTCCAAAGATGTCCTTAAATTAATCTTTATGCCAAGTTATTGTTGCTGGGCGGCATATGCGTTGCTTTCGTTGCTCCGTCATTTGGGGTGAGTTGAATGACCTTCTGTTTATCTACGTGTAATAACTTACAATTTAATATTCGTATAACCTGTAATACCACATAAAAGTCTTGTGCAAGACCCGTGATTAGTCAAACCAGGATTTAGGAAGATTGTTTTTTCCCCCCTTCCTTTCTTCTGGCAAGATTTGTGGTGGACCTAATACTGTTAAGGCTGTTCTCTTAATTTTGAAATGGGACATATTATTTTCTCTTTAAATTATTTTAATATATTCCTCAAAACCCAGATATCATAAGGTTTTATTACACAAAATAAGCAGGCTTTTTTTTTTTTTTAGAAATTGTTTATCAAATATAGTCTACAAGAACAATATTAAATATAGCTGCAAGCAGCAATCACGGGGCCAAGCACTCCAGAGGCAAATTGAGGAGCTAAGCATGGCATGGAGCATCAGACCAAATGCAACAATGAGTAATAAAAGTAATTTTAGGATGATTGTAATTGAAATGGCTGAAAAATCATACAACCACTAGTAATATGATTAAATGACTTATCACTTTTGACCAACAGGTGGTGGTGTAATCAAATAATTTTGGTGTGTTCTGTGTGAGGTGACAATGGCACATACAAAGTTTGTTGTCATTATGTCAAAGCTTTGAAGAGATATAGCCTTACAGTAATTTTGGCACCATGCCTAAACTTTGTAGCAGCGCTGTACGAAACTGGTTTCGTCTATCGACACGAAATCCATAACATTTTGTCAGCAATCTTATTTGAGTTAGTCGATTTTGGTGAAAATCGGACCAAGGCTTGAGGAAGAGTTCGAAAAAGTAGGTTTACAGCATAAATCAAAATGGCCGACAGGCAGTTCAGATTTGCTACGGGAAAATTGGCATGTCTGTTGTCAGCATAAGCCAAGGAATATTTTGATATCAGTTTCATTGCAATAGGCCAATGCAATCAAAAGTTATTAGCATTTTTGGAAATTTCATGGTTTATTCAATGGTTTATTACTCTTGACCAATAGGTGGCGCTGTTACCAAATTGATGTGGCGTGGTCAGTGTGAGATGACAATGGCAAATACAAAGTTTGGTGCAAATACGTCAAAGCTTTGCAGAGATACAGCCTCAGATGCATTTTGGCATCTTAACCAGCAAATTCATTTATGCTCTAAACGAAAACAGTTTCGTATATCAACACAAAATCCATAACTTTTTGTCAGCACAGTCTGAAGATAATCTGACTTGATTTTTGTGAAAATCGGACCAACGGTCTATGAGGAGTTTGAAAAAGTAGGTTTTCAACATGAATCAAAATGGCGGACAGGAAGTTCAGCCGATTATGGCAAAATTGGTATCGATGTTCTCAGCATGATGCAAGGAATCTATAAACATCTGAGCCAATTTTGGTGAGAATCAGACAAACCGTCTAGGACGAGTTCGAAAAAGTAGGTTTTACGAACAATTAAAAATAGCGAAAAAACTAAACCTTGCGATTTTTAGATTTTGGTGTTCATTCGACTCGGCATGAGCCAAGGATTCAGAGGAAAAAATAATTTTTATTTTGTGCCTTATGGTTCAAAAGTTATTAGCATAAAGAAATTGCAACTTTGAGCTGTTGTTGGCACTAGAGAGTTGGAGTTAGAGATTCCAAACTTGCTGTGGTTAATGATGAGACTGTCCTCTATCAGTGTGCCAAATTTCACAACTTTCCCGCAAGCGGTTCTATGGCCTGCCTGAAAAATGACGCTAACGGATACAATAGGTGCCACCGCACCTTCGGTGCTTGGCCCCTAACAAGCAAGAAAGTACATAACTCAGATATTACTAACAAGTCATGCCATTTAATCTCTTTGTGTCACTTTGAGATATTATAATCGGCTGTGTTGTGCAAGGCAAGATAACAATTGTGTGAATAAATAAATATGCATTATGCCATTTTGCTAGCTAAAATTGTTTTTAATATTGTGTTGTTCACCATCACAGTGAATAGACGAGTGTGTTTAAGAAAGAAACATGACCTGAACACTGTTGAACTGGCAATTCATAAGAGTTTTAATATGGAGTTGATTATCTCCCATTAAGATCATTGAAAATTGATTTTCTGCATTTGGCAATGTGATAGATAATCCTTGATGTCCAACATTTGATAGTCATCAACATGAACTTGCATGATGATTATAAAAGTGTCCCACAGATAACCACATATTTTCTCAAGTATAAATATTGAGTACTTTTGCCAAAAACCCCGCCAAGAATCAATCAAGGCTTTAATTTACCAGGCCACAATGACATTTATGCAGTTAAGGATGTGTGACAAGCAAAGGAACATCTCTATCCTGCAGCAGTTGTACCACCTTGTTTTACCCTCAAACTAATTACTGTTACCGCAGAGCGTTTGTTGGAGTACAGAGAGGCCATTGGAGAAGTTTAATATAACTTGCTACCCACAATCGACGTGACTAATGGGAAAAGGCCATACATACAATCTTTTAACAAACTGATAAACTGTGATAAACCTAGAAAGCTGGATTTGTCATTTGACCTTTATGGACATTAACTACACCATTATGGCATTATGAGGCATTTTATGCAATGACTGTCATTTGTCTACACTCTCGCATAGCCATGCCTTCAGATTGGCGGTAGAAGTTCTCTACTCCATAGCAGATTTCATTGCCCAAGAATCACCCATCTAAGCGACATGTTGGTTCTGTTCAACATCATGTTTAGTGGCGTGAAAATGTAAAGTCGATTTTAAAGACACACACATCTCTCTGAAACCCTGTAGAATTCAACCAATCAAATGACGACTTAGAAACTCCCAAAGTGAGTCACATTTTGTGTGCCTTATGCATCAGACATTCACCCAACGGTCGGTGGGGCATGCAAATAGCATCACTGGTGATAAAGAGTTCTATTGACATTTGCTGCATCACATTCAGTGTAGACATGGTGTTAAGGGCTGTTTATATTATATTTCTATTGTTTTTCTACATTAACGTGCTAGACAGACATGTTTGACAAATGCACTAAATTTTCATGCATGATGCAGCATTTTAAAAATGTGGCGCTCAACTTGAGACCTTTTTTCCCCATTCGACTGCCTGCATCTCGCATACTGGGTGAATGGCCCCATAGTCAACATCATACTATGAACTATGTCTTTTTTAGAGTCCTTGAAAGGTGCCAGGGTGCTGGTGACTGGCGCCAGTACTGGCATCGGTGAGCAGTTGGCGTACCACTGTGCCCGTTTAGGAGCCCAACTCGTTATCACGGCGAGGAGAGGAAATGTCCTAGAACAGGTGAGTTGGGTTTTCTTCTTTCATTCATCATTTACATGATTCACGGATATCTGATTGCTTCATTCATCTCAACTCAGGTTGTGAGTAAGTGCTTGGAAATGGGGGCTCAAAGGGCCTTGTTCATCTCTGCGGACATGGCGAGCCCCTCCGATGCTGAAAGCGTGATGCAGTACGCCATCGAACAGCTTGGGGGTCTGGATTACCTGGTTCTGAACCACATCGGGCTCAGTCCGTACAGAATGTGGAATGGAGAAGTGGAGCACACACGATGGCTGCTAGAGGTGTAGAATCACAATGAAAACAATTTGTATTGACAATAGTGACTTTGTTAGTTCCCCCAAAAATGAATGTGGACCAAAAAGGACATACTGTAAAAGCAATGTAGTTCTCAAATCTCATTCACACTTCTTTATTGTAATTTTTGGGTGAAGCATACGTTACATTTGATGCCATATAACTAAAACATGTGATTGATTTGTCATTCATTTTATACCTTCTTATAGGTGAATTTTCTTAGCTACGCACAGATGACTCAGAAAGCTTTGCCAACTCTTGAAAAGAGTAACGGATCAATAGTTGTTGTTTCCTCCCTCCTAGGTGATTAAAATATGACACTTTTCTCACAATTGTCACTGGTTTAACAAACAAACAGATGCTGGAATAACATCCAACTCTTTTCCACAGGAAAAATGTGTGGCCCCTTTGCTTTGCTGTATGCCGCAACAAAGTTTGACTCAACGGTTTCTTTGGAGGCCTTCAGCATGAGCTAGCTATGCAAAAAAGCAATGTGTCCATAACCATCTGCATACTCGGCCTGATCGACACAGATAGCGCCATGGAGAAAATCAAGTAAGAACAAGCTAACATCAAGATCTTTGGTTCTCTATGCTAATAAATGCAATGCAAATTTACAGTTAATTAAAAATGGACTCAATTTCTGCTCATGAAAAACTTTTAGACATAAAGAAATTAAAAGTAATTCTGAGAAATTTGGGGGAGGGCTATAAATATAAAAATATTATTTTTTAATACCTCAAGTGTAAGACGAAACACCATTGAAAAGGAATCAAACAACAGATAATGAAGCAGCAGAAATTAATAAGCTTTCTCCAGGCCAGTAGATGGCAGTATAATGTCCAAAATAAAAAATAAAATATATACAAAGAAAAGAAAGTGAAACATGAACAAAAAAGTTCAAATTTAACAATGTTTAATACGGTAGAGTTTAAGTTTTGCCTAGTGGTGCTAGCTCAGTACTATTTACTAACAAATTGGCAGACAAAGTCTAATTTGTGGTCATATATAGCCCTTACTTATGCAACTCAAACATTATCACACATTACCACTTGAGTTACTGATAAAAGGCTCATTCTTCATATCTGATGTGCTTAATGCAGAGGTTACATCAATATGACCGCCTACCCTGCACACGAATCCGCCTGGCACATTATCGAAGCTGGAGCGTCTCGACAGTCTGAGACCTTTTACCCTTGGTACACCTTCTACGCCTGCCTCTTCAGGGATTGGTCCCCTACTACAGGGATCAGGCGATTCAAAACTCCTACACATATAATCCACAAGTTAATAAGGAACCAGTTACTGGAAGCTGACAGTTTCATCTAAATCTATGTGTGGAGCAGAGCATTAGCCGTTAAAGTATGTGCTTTGACACACCAAGCCCTGGTGCTCATGAGGGTGTTGAGTTCTTCTCCCTATATATATAAGAAATATTATATGATTAACTAATGATCAACCAGCACAACAAAAAATGTTTCTGAAGACAATCACCCTATTGGTGATTTGTAGTACATCATCAAGAACATATTGCTGCTGTAAATATTAAAAGAGTTTAAACATTGTGTATTTTGTCTGTTCACAAACTTTATGCACATTTTGGCAGAAGCTGTTTGTAAAGTCTGTTAAAAACATATTCATGTAATTGGGACGTGAAACGGAAGATGTTTAGTCTGTGTAGACTAAACTACTTCACTTATGTAAAGCACTCTGAACTTACCTCATATTTTCTTATCAGTTACACACATTATCGATGTATCAGATATTCGATCTGAGGCGAATTGTATAGACTCGACAATAAAGACGTTCCACTAAAAGCTTGCTGCCTGAGTTTTACTGCTGATAAAATAACATCCAGAGCGTACAACATTAGATAATGAGAAGTTTCAAGACATTTGTGGTGTTTTAGACAATGAATTGCGTCCATAAAGGCACACGTTGGCTGCGTTGTAGGCCTACCCGCAGATTATGCAAATCAGGTAATACCGGGAACACAAAATCTGCTTTGATTTACAGACTACTATCACACTTCTGAATGTATAATTACAACATTGAGTTATGTTAAACCTCTAAAGAATTGCTGAAAGGTAATTTGCACCAGAGTGCATTTGGATGTTATAACACAATATGACCGGAAGAGGGCAGCAGTCTCTTGACAATGGCGGTAACAAACTCTTTTACTTGCACGTGTTCCCTTTTCACCGTCTCATAAATTCGTACAGTAGGTGGTTATTGTATGACCGCCAAGATTAAGACTTTTCTCTTCTGAGTGAGTCCTTCATTAGAGAGATACTCCACATTAATTCCCTGCAATAATTACTGGTGGGTCTTAATATATCAAATTCACAGAAGAGCTAGATGAACTGAAATTAAGCCAGGCTGTCTCAATTCTCATGTACTTGACTGGGTTTAAGAGGAGAAATCAAAGCCAGAACCTCCTCCTACTTAACATGCACTGCCTTACGCATTACACATACACTAGGCTATCTCTTTTTACTCACACTTTCCCCTTCTCTCTCAGACACACACCCACACATGCCCACATACACGCTCATGATGGGGCCTCCTGGGGGAAGGAACAGGCCCGGCTGGCTGGGATAGCAGCCAGTAACACCTGCAACAGATTAGAGCTCCTAATGCTGAGCAATAAATCCCCCACCCTCTCCAGCATCACCATGGACATGAACTGAACAAACTATCTATCTATCTATCTGACTGATTTGTGAAATTTTCTAACGATTTCAGCAGGGGAGGGGCCACAGGGCCAGCAAAGCCTTCTCTGCTGGCCTAAACACATACATCAAATCACGGAATTTAGTTTTACTATATTTTCCAGTGATGTTAGTCAAGTTTCCAATAGTCTATTCCTACATTCCTATAAGCGTTTCTCTTGGGTGCACTGCTGTCCAGCAGGTATGTTTTATATTAAGTTTTTATATCCAATCATATTTTCCGCAACCGTGTTGCCAGGTAAATGAAAATCCTCCTTAAGCTTTCAGAACCAGATCAGGCGCTGTTGCTTAAATCAATGGCAGGAAACCGTTGCTTTAACCAATCGATTTCGAGTTGGCAGCACCAGGCGCCATCGTATCTGGCTAACTATAACGTCGCATTTTCCCCTCGTCCTTTGATTGGATGGCATCTACTAGCTAGCAAACAGCACACTGTAAATCATTTTTATATTTAAACTTAGTAAAACTTTTATTACTTTTTCTCAGGTTTAGATTTTCAGTGCAGTTTGAAAAAATATTTGCCTACTATATTTAGTCAATCTAAAAACAGTAGTCCTAATGACTGCGATAAACAACCACACACCTCCTTGGCACCGGCTCTGTGAAAGACTCCTGACGATGAAAAACCACTAGAGTATGGTAGGTCAATTTTCATTTTTGACTCTTTTATCGCTTGATGCGTTGTATGCTGATGTTATTTGCGTGATATAAAGCCAGGTTTAAGTTTCCGTAAGAATATCTCAGTTCCCCGAGTGGAGCTGTATTAACCGGTCTTTTCCTCCAGCCGCAGTGCCGCTGGCAGACCTCGCGGGGAGACTCGTGAAGACGAAATAACGCAGTAAGAGAACATTAAATTGTTACGTTAGATCAACTTTAAAACATGTAATCACCTTATTTGTTTTATACCTGTGCTATCTGTAAGGTATAAATGCGTTTTGGGTGAATAAATGTCTGTAAGAACTTCGGATGGACTGTATTTGTGTCATTTTGTTAGGTTAATGCTTCAGCTACAGATGATATGTTGCGCAATAGTTAATTGGGTTTCTTTCTTTAGTAATGGCATTCATTCTTGCTACATAAGATACCTGTCTGTTATGTAGTGCCCTGTTATACTGCATTACTGTGTAATATTTATGGTTTCTATAGCCGTGGCATCATTATGATGGTATGAAGAGATGGATTAATTCATGTAGGATGCCACTGAAGGCCTAGGAGTAAAATGCACGGCCCGCCACTGGATTTAATGAATGTCTGTCTGTCTGTTTATCTATACTCTAATCTATCAAGAAGTTATGACTGGTTCATGAAACAATTGTTTGGATCTATTCAATAAACCAGTTGATTCCGTTCACAAACAGTTTGAATTATTCATTCTGGTTTAACATTCTGTCTGTCTATCTAGGCATTGATCTAGTCAGATTTGTTCCACTAAAATATATTTTCATGTTATCCAAACATTTTAAAATCAAGCAAATATAATGGCTATCTTAAAATTTAACCTCCAAAATCCAATTTTTAAAAAGACCCCCAGTTGTCCCAATTAGCAGAATCTAGAAACAGAACCGCTGTTGTTCTGGACCAAGATTTTCTGTTCCCTGTGAGACAGTACTATAGTTAAGCGGTGAGACGCTGGAGGGGGCGTTTGCAGTTAGATGAAAAGGGTGTGTTAGCCCACCCTCTAGCCTCCTAACCTCCCTCTCTCCATGCTTTTCAAAAAGCACACAATGGTTGACACCTGTGTCCTTTCAGAGCGGCCACTGTTGTTTACACACTCAGTGGAGGGCAGGAAGAGGCCACAAGAGCTGTGAAGCGGGCCAAAGCTGCAGCCCTTTACCTCCCTCCTTCTAATTAGGACACTTCACCCAGACCCAAACACACACTAGGGCTCTGTGTGAGTTTGTGTGACTGTTCCGTCTTCCATTTTTTCACTAGTATTCAAGGTTACCCGTTAATATGGATCTAGCTATCTATCTATCAGACTGGTTTCCGATTATGAAAGAATGAAAAGCAATCTTTTTCAGTAATTCAGTTGCTCTACACTGTAAAAAATGACCGTGAATTTAACGGTAAAAGACTGTAAAAATGCTACAGTAAAATCTGTTAAATGGTTAGCGGTAAATTTCCCTACTATATACGGTGAAAAACTGTATTGGACATTACATGTATTGGACATTAATTTTACGGTAGTATACCGTTTTTGGAAGTGAAAGAGACAGTATAACAATATTTACAGTGAATAACTGTAAATTGATATTCCCAGAATTCCCTGCGGTACATTTCAAATTTGATGTTTTTTTTAAATAAATGTTTCTTCTATGTTTCTTCTTAGTTTTTTCTGACAGCTTTTGTATCTTACGTTGTGTGTTACACCTAATGGTTTGTTAATGAAGTTTATTAGCTTAGTTCAGTTTCATATGGGTGTGTACATGATCGAGGTTTGGTGGTTGTGTGATGTCATGTCACCCGCTCTATATGTATTATTTTAAAAGCTGCTTGTGATGGGGGTTTGGTTTCATCATGTGCTGGTCGCATCAACCCCGATCATTTTGTGGTTATCCTTTATTAACAAAGGTACAAAACAGATTGTGAGTACTCAATGGTGGTATATAATAACCTTTCAGAATCAGAATCAGAATCAGAAAGCGTTTTATTGCCAAGTATGTTTGCACATATAAGGAATTTGTTTTAGTTTCACAAGCTTCCAGTACACAGAGATAACAACACACAGATAATAAAAATAAGGTGTGAATAAAATACACATGCATAAATAGAAACCACAAAAAAAGAAATAATTGTATGTACGTGTGAATAGGATGGAAGTATAGAATAAATATAATAAGTTGTAGGGATGTACTAGGGTTTAGGGTGATAAATAAGTATAAGGTTGTTGCACATACTGTACTTTAATTGCACAATGGGATAACATTAACTGTTCATGAGGTAGATTTCCTGGGGAAACAAACTGTTCTTGTGCCTGGCTGTCCTAGTATTCGGTGCTCTGTAACGCCAACCAGACGGCAAAAGTTCAAAAAGGAGATGGCTTGGATGTGATGGATCCAGAGTGATTTTCTGAGCCCTTTTCCTCACTCTGGATGTATACAGTTCTTGGAGGGTAGGCAGGGGGGCACCAATAATCCTTTCAGCAGTCCGAACCGTTCTCTGTAGTCTTCTGAGGTCAGATTTGGTTGCTGAGCTGAACCAGACAGTTACTGAAGTGCATAGGATGGATTCAATGATAGCAGAGTAGAATTGTTTAAGCAGCTCCTGTGGCAGGTTGAGTTTCCTCAGCTGGCGAAGGAAGTACAACCGCTGCTGGGCCTTTTTTGCAATGGAGTCTATGTGAGTGTCCCATTTTAGGTCCTGAGAGATGGTGGTGCCCAGGAACCTGAATGACTCCACTGTCGTTACAGTGCTATCCATGATGGTGAGTGGGGGGAGTGCAGGGGGGGTTCCTCCTGAAGTCCACGATCATCTCCACTGTTTTGAGGGTGTTCAGCTCCAAGTTGTTAAGACTGCACCAGACAGCCAGCTCTTTAACCTGTCTGTAAGCAGACTCGTCTTCATCCTTGATGAGACCGATGACTGTAGTGTCATTTGCATACTTCAGGAGCTTGACAGAGGGGTCTTTAGAGGGTGCAGTCTTTTGTGTAGGGGGAAAAGAGCAGTGGGGAGAGGGACACACAACCCTGTGGGGTGCCAGTGCTGGTGGTGCGGTTGTTGGATGTGAATTTACCAGTCTCACTAGCTGTTGCCTATCTGTCAGAAAGCTGGTGATCCATTGACAGATAGAGCTAGGGACAGAGAGCTGGGTTAGTTTGGTCTGGAGGAGTGTTGGGATGATGGTGTTAAAGGCTGAGCTGAAGTCCACAAACAGGATCCTCGCATAAGTCCCTGTTTTGTACAGATGTTGCAGGATGAAGTGGAGTCCCATATTGACTGCATCATCCACTGACCTGTTTGCTCGGTAAGCAAACTGCAGGGGTCTAGTAAGGGTCCAGTAATGTCTTTCAGATAAGCCAACACCAACCTCTCACATGTCTTCATGACCACAGACGTTAGGGCACAGGTCTGTAGTCATTAAGTCCTGTGATTTTGGGTTTCTTTGGAATGGTGATGATGGTGGAGCGTTTGAAGCAGGTAGGGACTTCGCATAGCTCCATTGATCTGTTGAAGATCTGTTTGAAGATGGGGGCCAGTTGGTCAGCGCAGGTTTTCAGACAGGCTGGTGTCACACCGTCTGGGCCTGGTGCTTTTCTTCTCTTGTTCTTCATGAAGACCTGGTGCACATCATCCTCACTGATCTGAAACGTAGGAGTGGGGGAGAGGGGGGTTGCAGGAGTTGTTGATGGTTGTGTGGAGAGATGTTCTGAGCGGGTGTGGGGTGTTAGACTGGGACTTTCAAATCTACAGTAAAACTCATTCGGGTCTTCAGCAAGTTGTTGATTGGCCTCAGTGATGGGGGATGGTGTTTTGTAGTTGGTGATGTCCTTCAGGCCTATCCACGCTGATGCAGGTTCATTCGCAGAAAACTGGTGTTCTAGTTTTTAGCGTAGTTCCTCGTGGCCACTTTAATCTCCTTATTCAGTGTGTTTCTGTCCTGATTGTACAAGACTCTGTCCCCCTTTTTGTAGGCGTCCTCTTTGGCCTGACGACGATGACGAAGTTTTGCTGTAAACCATGCCTTATCATTATTGAATGTTAAATGAGTCCTGGTAGGAATGCACATGTCTGCACAGAAACTGATATAAGATGTTACAATCTCTGCGAGCCCGTCCAGATCGGTGGCAGCAGATTCAAAAACACTCCAATCAGTGAAGTCAGTCGAACAGCTTGCAATGTCTGCTCTGTTTCGTTGGTCCACCTCTTTACAGACTTTACTACAGGTTTAGCAGATTTAAGTTTATGCCTGTAGGTCGGTATAAGATGAACCAGGCAGTGGTCAGAGAGTCCTACAGCTGCTCTGGGGACCGAGCGATATGCATCCTTTATTGTGGTGTAACAATGATCCAGTATATTACTGTTTCTGGTGGGACATGTAACGTGCTGTCTGTATTTTTGGTAGTTCACGGGAGAGATTTGCTTTATTGAAGTCCCCGAGAATGATTATAACAGAGTCTGTGTGTTGTTGTTCTGTCTCTGTGATTTGATCAGCAAGTTTTTGCAAAGCCCAGCTCACATGTGCTTGGAGGAATGTAAACACTCATGAGAATGTACGAGTGAAACTTCTGCGGCGAGTAGAAAGGTTTACAGTTAATGAAAAGCGCTTCTAGATCGGAACAGCACATCTTCTTTAACGCTGTAACATCTGTACACCACCTTTCGTTGATGTAAAAACATGTCCCGCCGCCGCGCGGCATTTTATCAGTTAATGAAATTACGGTATTTAACTGTAAATTTAAGTTAAAACCGTAAAACCTAAAACGTTGCTACCGTATTTTTTTACGGTAAAATTCCAACCACAGCTGCCGTTTTTTTATCGTAAATTTTACAGATTTTTTTTTTAACAGTGTGGCTCACCTAAACAGTCCGAATATTTGTTTTCACAATTAAATTGATTCATTAAAAGATCACTATCTATCATCCACTATCCCTCTATCTATCTATCATACAGATGTAGCAATTACTGATTATAAAATAATTGTTCTAATGTGTCAGATCTTGAGACAAGAGTCAAATCTTTTTCAGTGAATCAGTTTATCTAGTTCACCAAAGCAGTCTGTCTTAATACTATGTTCACAAATTACACTTATTCATTCTATTCACCTACACTATCTATAGATAAGAGTTCGTTTGCAAGAACAGATCACTTTCAAAAATCATGTTTTTTCATTGTGCATTCCAATTAATTTCAATTAAACTGCAGTTGGGTTATTTTGATTAGGTTAAAGCTAATACAATAAAAAACAGAGTTATCTGTTTTTGCAAATAAACTCTTCATAGAGTAGTGATACATGATTCACGAAATAATTGTTCTTATGAGTCTTTTCAGTGAATCAGTTCACCTAGTTTACAAAATCAGTCTGGAGTCCAGTGTTGCCACGTCCGTGGTTTTCCAGCGGAATTGGGCTTCTAACACTGTTGCCGCGGGTTGTTTTTCATGTCCGCGGGTTGAAGCAACATCAATAATGCGATATTTAGCCCCTGAAATTTACATTTCACCGGAGAACCGCGCCAAAAAAACATATATTTTACCCCCCAGAACGCGATTTTTAAAGGGGGACACCGTTCGAAACGCGATTGGGCTAGTTTTGAGCTAGTTTTGATTAGCAATTGGGTGGGTTTTGTTGTGAACACTTGGCAACCCTGCTGGGGTGCGTTTCCCGTACAACAGTGTAACTCGCTGATTAACCACCACGATGCATTGTTGTGGAAACAAACTACCTAGTCACGACTGTTTCCGAACATGGTCGCATCTCCGTCGTTTGAATCACATTATAGTTCAACAATATAGGGCCATTGTTAATGACGTCACACGCATGTTGTAAAGTAATAACTAATGCTATTTAACTGATTAGAGATCTCTAAGATGCTGCTGTATTGAATATGGCACCTGATGACTAATTTACAATTTTTTTGTTCCATCATTTTGCTTTATTTGATGTTTGATTCATCGCGGGGTTCCCTCTTACGTCATACTCCGTGTTTCCCTTAGGTATTTGTGCACATGCGCACTCGTCAAAAAGGGCACTTATTGAGGACGCGCAAAAATACATAGATTAAAATGCATTTATATTTAGATAGAATGGAATATATAGATTGTATTGCATGTTAGCTTGCTTATTGTGCCCAAGAGCATATTTATTTAAGCCCATAGGCATGACTTACTTACAAGAAACTATGCTTCTAACCACATGAGGAAGTCGTTGGGGAAGTCCTGGAGTAAAAAATGTTAGAGACTGGGACTCGTAGCCCAAAGGTTTCCTGGATCTCGAGTCCCTCTCGTAGCTGCAGGGAACTTGTATTTGGGGTGTATGTTGTGTAATTTACAGCGTCTCTCTCCCGACGGCTTGCTCTAATATCCCCGCGTCCCATCGACGAGGTGCCCTTTGAGCAAGGCACCGGTGAAACCCACCCCCCCCCAACTACTCCCCGGGTGCCACAGGCAAAAAATGGCTGCCCACTGCTCCGGGTGTGTGTTCACGGTGTGTGTGTGTTCACTGCTGTGTGTGTGCACTTTGGATGGGATAAATGCAGAGCACTAATTCCGAGTATGGGTCACCATACTTGGCCACATGTCACTTCACTCACTCACATGTCACATGTATTCCAACGTCGCAAGTTTGCGACGCTGTTCGTGAATGTTCGTTTGAAAAATGGTTTCGAGAAAAACACTGAATATTTGAACCATGTTGGTAACGACAGAACATAGAACATAGCTGGCTAATGATGCTTTTGGGAATGGTTCTATCAACATGCTGTCTTACTATACCTTTAAGCACAGATTTTAGGGCGAGTTTCCGGGTGGTGATGGTACTGTGGCGAACAACAAAAGGATATTTGGGCTAATTTGTTGTTTTTTCATGCTTGCTACAGGAATCATTTGTGCTGTTGGCTTGGCTTGTATTTGTGGTGATGTATTGATTAAATAGTTAGGGGGCATCTGCCGTGAGTCTGAATGTGTTTGCGGGCATTATTTGGACATGTTTTCTCCCTGTATCTGAGCTTAATGAAGTCCCATGCACAATTGCGCATCTTTTTGTTCCCTAGCCTTTCTCTTTCCCTCCTGTTTTAGGGGGCACATGGGTGGCGGGGTGGGGGTTAGATTAATTCTTCTTTCTCTCCCTGTCTCTTTTTCTCCATAAAGAAGAGAAAGACCAATTAACAAAGAATAATAAGTGAACCATAAATACCCTCAACAAGGCCCAGCAAGAACAAGAACTGACTTTCTCTCTCTATCTCTCTCTCTTTTCCCCCCATCTTCTATCCCTTCCACCTTTCACAAAGGGAAGGCTCAGAGCTTACAAAGTGCCAATTAACACTGAATGTTTGGCCCTTACGCTTCCCTCCCGGAGCCGCTGACAGCGATGGTGTTTGGGTTAATACCGAAGGCCTGCAAAGAATTATAATTATCCTCCTTCGCCCCCTCCCCCATCCCGCTCTCTCCTCCCATCCTCAATCCCTTTATTTTGTTTCCAATGGGGCAGTTTTACAGCTCAATGCATGTTCAAAGGGTGATATAAGGTGACTTTCCAAAGAATTTCGTTTGGAGCAGAGGAAAGGGGCAGGGTAGGGGTTGCCATTGCGGTGGGGTGATTGGTTAAAGGACAGCGATCTAAAAAAAAAAAAATCAGCTAATCAACTGAGGCTTCCTTTAGTTAGTTGTGTTTGGTAAGCATTTGAACACAACCCAATCACTAAGGGGGTGAACTGACTAAACGGCTGTCCACTGTAAAGGCCTGTTCACACCAAGGATGATAACGATAATCATATCACTTTAATTCAAGAGAATAACAGAGTCTACACACCACAACCATAATGATAATGACATAAAGTAATGCTAATGATATTCTTGAAATCGCTTCCAAAATGTTTTTCTAGATGTTAAATGAAAAACATTGGCAACCAATCAGAATCCACCCGACTTTAAAGTTTTTGAGCATTTAAAGGCCTATGTTCTTTGGGTTAAACATTTAACTTAAGTTTACGTTAAGCGCAATGTTTTTTTGTAATGCCATGTCACGCCAAGATGCAGCAAAAGATGCAAGACATGAGACGCAACTGAAACTAAAATCTAAAAACGTTTTTACTGTATGTAAATGGCACATACAATCGGTTTTGAAAGAAAATCTAGAAAGAAAATGTTTGTTTCAAATAATCCAGTCGTAGTCAATAATGTCCGCGACTGAACCACTTGAGCTGCTTGAACTGAAGCGGAACAGTGTATGAACTCCATTTAACTGATGCTCTTTGTCCACAAGTTAATTAGCTATATCAAACACATCCTATATGAGATTAATAACATATTTTTGCAACAAAAAATTAGGTTAATATTACAACTTACAAACCCAATTCCAAAAAAGTTGGGACACTGTACAAATTGTGAGTAAAAAAGGAATGGAATAATTTACAAATCTCATAAACTTATATTTTATTCACAATAGAATATAGATAACATATCAAATGTTGAAAGTGAGACATTTTGAAATGTCATGCCAAATATTGGCTCATTTTGGATTTCATGAGAGCTACACATTCCAAAAAAGTTGGGACAGGTAGCAATAAGAGGCCGGAAAAGTTAAATGTACATATAAGGAACAGCTGGAGGACCAATTTGCAACTTATTAGGTCAATTGGCAACATGATTGGGTATAAAAAGAGCCTCTCAGAGTGGCAGTGTCTCTCAGAAGTCAAGATGGGCAGAGGATCATCAATTCCCCCAATGCTGCGGCGAAAACTAGTGGAGCAATATCAGAAAGGAGTTTCTCAGAGAAAAATTGCAAAGAGTTTGAAGTTATCATCTACAGTGCATAATATCATCCAAAGATTTAGAG
This sequence comes from Sinocyclocheilus anophthalmus, assembly GCA_018155175.1. Lineage (NCBI taxonomy): Eukaryota > Metazoa > Chordata > Actinopteri > Cypriniformes > Cyprinidae > Sinocyclocheilus > Sinocyclocheilus anophthalmus. The sequence goes on from JADLZN010008746.1 coordinate 63,086, forward strand.
AATCTGGAACAATCTCTGTGCGTAAGGGTCTAGGCCGGAAAACCATACTGGATGCCCCGTGATCTTCGGGCCCTTAGACGGCACTGTATCACATACAGGAATGCTACTGTAATGGAAATCATAACATGGGCTCAGGAATACTTCCAGAAAACATTGTCGGTGAACACAATCCACCGTGCTATTCGCCGTTGCCGGCTAAAACTCTATAGGTCAAAAAAGAAGCCATATCTAAACATGATCCAGAAGCGCAGTCGTTTTCTCTGGGCCAAGGCTCATTTGGAAAACTGTTCTGTGGTCAGACGAATCAAATTTGAAGTTCTTTTTGGAAAACTGGACGCCATGTCATCCGGACTAAAGAGTACAAGGACATCCCAAGTTGTTATCAGCGCTCAGTTCTGAAGCCTGCATCTCTGATGGTATGGGTTTTGCATGAGTGCGTGTGGCATGGGCAGTTTACACATCTGGAAAGGCACCATCAATTCTGAAAGGTGTATATCCAAGTTCTAGAACAACATACTGTATGCTCCCATCCAGACGTCGTCTTTCAGGGAAGTCCTTGCATTTTCCAACATTACAATGCCAGACCACATACTGCATCAATTACAACATCATGGCTGCGTAGAAGGATCCGGGTACTGAAATGGCCAGCCTGCAGTCCAGATCTTTCACCCATAGAAAACATTTGGCGCATCATAAAGAGGAAGATGCGACAAAGAAGACCTAAGACAGTTGAGCAACTAGAAGCCTGTATTAGACAAGAATGGGACAACATTCCTATTCCTAAACTTGAGCAACTTGTCTCCTCAGTCCCCAGACGTTTGCAGACTGTTATAAAAAGAAGAGGGGATGCCACACAGTGGTAAACATGGCCTTGTCCCAACTTTTTTGAGATGTGTTGATGCCATGAAATTTAAAATCAACTTATTTTTCCCTTAAAATGATACATTTTCTCAGTTTAAACGTTTGATATGTCATCTATGTTGTATTCTGAATAAAATATTGAAATTTGAAACTTCCACATTGCTTTCTGTTTTTATTCACAATTTGTACAGTGTCCCAACTTTTTTGGAATCGGGTTTGTACATCACATGCTAGTCAGAATGTACGTGAAAGTCACATTGTAAATACGATGTACAGCATGACATTTTTTACAATTCTGTATTACAAAACTGTTCTCAAGGACAGGTTTCAATTTATTTGTTAAATATTGAAACGTAGCGTAAATTATTGCATATTATAATTTTGCATTGGTGACTAAAATTAGATTCCATTCTGAACAGAGCAAAACTTACTAAAATCTGAGAATATCACATTTGATGAAAGATGGCTAATGGACATTTCTAACAAAGTAACATTGAGCACCCTAGCAACCACACATCAATGACTGCAAATACATGAAGCAGCAACGCATGCTCAGTAGTATGTAGCTAGACTTCAGTGGGTGTCACCAAGCGGGTTTAGGTCGTTTTGTTGATTGTAAAGCAGTGACATGGATGTTTCTCTTTTTTCCCTGGTCTAATAAATCAGCAGGCTAAATAAAAGAGAGGGCAAATGAGGTTAAACCCTTGAACATGCCCACGTCTCCAGTCTGGACATCCTTCACAGTCAATGTGGGATCAGTTGATCATCAGTGAAGATCACAGTATAAAAGGAAAATGTGACCTCAAATTAACCTAGTCTAGTCTCGAGTCTAAACGCATGACATTTTGCTGATGACAGTGAACTGCAGAGTATGTAATTATGGTGAGCATGGTGAGGTTAGACTTTATCATGTGAATATATAGTGAAGAACACCAAAAACTATGGGACTTTCCAATTAGATACTCACATACTGTTCAAATTTGCTCAATGAATAAATGTAAACCATCTCAACAATGTAAATACAACCTATATTTTTTAAAACTAATAGAAATAAGGGTAACACTTTATTTCGATAGTCCACTTTAGACATTCTATTAACAGCAAGTAACTTTGCAACTACATGTCAACTAGCAGTTAATAGAGTATTAGTAGACTGTCTGCTTAATATCTTCTAACACTTTCTTTGTCAACTTATTCTACTAACCCTAAACCTACCCTAACAGTCTACTCTGAGAGTTAGTAGACATGTAGTTGCAAATTAATGAGAATTAGTTGACTTGTAGTTGACATGTAGTTACAAAGTTACTTATAGCTAGTAGAATGTCTAAAGTGGACTATCAAAATAAAGTGTAACCGAAATAAGTCTTTTTAACATGTGACAGGGACAACTAGATCTTCAGTGCTGGATTCAAAGAGACAATATATGCATTTTCCCCTCCTCTTGCATCTGTTTTTGTGCCGGGCTGGAATTTCCCAAGTGTGTGTCGTGTGAAGCGCTGTCTGCTTGTCTGGGGCCTATCTGACCTCTTCAGGAAGGTGAGGAGAAGATAGAAAGAGTCTGAGAGAAAGACAAAGCTACAGAGAGGTTGGTCGACAAGTGTTGTTTGGTGCAGTGACTCATGAGACAGTATAAAGGGGTGATGTGAAGGTCAAACAGAGAAGAAAGAGGAAAAAGGCTCATTAAGATTGTCAAAGAATAGTTGTCCAGGTCATATAGGAAAAAAACAACTCTATATACATACATATATATATATATATCTTATATATATATATATATACCGCTATACGTATAAAAGGCACTGAACACGACCATCATGATGTCACCAACAGTCGCTATCGATCATGTGTAAGTTATTTACTTTCACTCATTATAAACATAACTAACGTATCAAAGTATTCTAAATATTGTATAACTGGAATAATTATACATAGCTTAATCTTCACATATGACTTAGAGGCAAACATAGAGATGGTCGGTTGAAGACGACGTGTCACCTCACACAGTGCGATAGCGGACCAATGGAAATGATTAAAGAAAATATCCAACATCTGGGAGCGATTCCCCCAGAAGACGAATTTCAAAGTGTATGCAAACGACAGTGTAAAAAGCAATTGCACAGGATCTACCAATTTGGTATCTTATTCACATCTTGTTCCGTGACTTTTGACCGCATGCATTCATACATTTATGCATGAAGGCACTGTGTCCCACACACATACACACTAGAACCTTTCATGTGCAACCTGTTGTCTCCTAAAAATGACCTTGAAATTGTTTAGACTGCACTGCATCCACTGCCATTGGCTTTGGACTTGTACAAAGAGCAGCTATGAACTGATTTATGATGATTTGCAAGATAATTATGTGAACTTTGTGGAAGTAAACTCTTCACATAAAAAAGTTAAGCTCTAACATGTTGTTGATTACCATCTAAAAATAATCGAGGGAGAAAGGCATTGCAACTTTATAGCTACAGGACTAACGTTAACATGGAATAGTGTCATAAAGAGCTTACTGACCTTTTAATGCTGATATTTCCACTTAATATTCACTTTTTATCAAACATTTTAAGATTGCCCCCTATTGATGAGAATAACAAAACAATAAAACGCCCTTCCATGCAGAGTTCACTTCTTAAAGGGATAGTTCAGTTTGAAAAATGTCTCAGGCTATGTTTACTCAACAATGATTTTTGAAAAGTTTCACGTACAGAGGACAATGTTGTCACTATGATCCACATTCACACGAAAAACAGTTGGCGATAATACTTTGTGAAGAAACACTACTCACATGCAGCAACGAAGGTCAAACAGAGAAGGGGGATTTTTACCAAGGGGGATGCCCCCCAAAACACATAAAAAATTTCCAGTTTTTATGTCCCCTCAATGTGCAGACTATACCTTTAAATTTATAATAATGTCATCACAATAAAGTTTAGTGATTTATGGAGGTTTTCTACATTTAAAGAGGTAAAATGAGGAATTGCTTAACTTAAGTAAACTACTTTTAAATGGGATTTAATTTAACTGAAATTTAAACTAAATGCAATGTTTTATTTCCATGTATTTAGTTTTCATTAAAATGTGCATATTTGCTAATATATAGCAGAATTTATGTTGACAAGACCGAATAGGCCAAAAATGGGCATCCTCATGATAAAAATTAAATAAAATAAAAAATTATAGAGTACTTTAGGGATGACAAATTTATGTAGTCCAAATCCAGAAATGAACATTTTAGCATTTCCAGTTCCAACGTCCTGAAGTCAATGGGTGTTTTGAATGGGTTGGTTTTAAAGGGTTAGTTCAACCAAAAATGAAAATTCTGTCATTAATTACTCACCCTCATGTCATTCAAAACCCGTTAGACCATCTTCGGAAAATAATTTGAGATATTTTTGTTGAAAGACCCTCTGACCCTCCATAAACAGCAACTCAGCTGACAGGTTTAAGGCCCAGAAAGGCAGTAAGGACATCGTTAAAATAGTCTATGTGACATAAATGGTTCAACCGTAATGTTATGAAGCTACGAGAATACTTTTTGTGCGCAAAGAAAACCAACATAACGACTTTATTCAACAATTTCTTCTCCATGTCAGTCTTCGACGCGCGTTCATGAGAGTCCCATGACTCATATGTGTGACTGCTGTGAGCACAATAACCGTACGGTTCCCTTGACTAATAACACAGACTGTACTGCGCCTTGTTACAAAGCGAGGATGCAACACGCATGCGTGGTACTGTTGTGAATGTGCGGTTAAGTATGACATGGAAGAGAAGAAATTGTTGAATGAAGTCGTATTTTTTTTCTTTGCGCACAAAAAGTATTCTCGTAGCTTCATAACATGAATATAAGGGTTGAACCACTGATGTCACATGGACTATTTTATCGATGTCCTTACTACCTTTCTGGGCATTGAACATGTCAGTTGCATTGCTGTCAATGCAGGATCCAAAGCTCTCAGATTTCATCAGAAATATCTTAATTTGTTTTCTGAAGATGAACGAAGGTCTTACGTGTTTGAAACGACATGAGGGTGAGTAAATTATGACAGAATTTTTATTTTTGGGTGAACTAGCCCTTTAAATAAACGTAAAATAAGGTCGGGGTTCACACAACTCCAGATATTTCACGTTTTTTTTTTTGTTTTCAGTAATACCCCTTTTGGGTGAATTATTCCTTTAGTAAGATGAACCTAAAGTACTGCAAATAACCATTGCAGAACGTAAACGATCCGATCACCAACTTGTTTGCAGATATGGCATACAGTGGGGGAAAAAAGATTAGGTCAGCCACCAATTGTGCAAGTTCTCCACTTAAAAAGATGAGAGAGGCCTGTAATTTTCATCAGAGGTATACCTCAACTATGAGAGACAAAATGAGAGAAACAAATCCAGAAAATCACATTGTAGGATTTTAAGAATTTATTTGCAAATTATGGTGGAACATAAGTATTTGGTCAATAACAAAATTTCATCTCATTACTTTGTTATATACCCTTTGTTGGCTATGACAGAGGTCAAACGTTTTCTGTAAGTCTTCACAAGGTTTTCACACACTGTTGCTGGTATTTTGGCCCATTCCTCCATGCAGATCTCCTCTAGAGCAGTAATGTTTTGGGCTGTCGCTGGGCAACACGGATTTTCACTCCCTCCAAAGATTTTCTATGGGGTTGAGATCTGGAGACTGGCTAGGCCACTCCGGGACCTTGAAATGCTTCTTACGGAGCCGCTCCTTAGTTGCCCTGGTTGTGTGTTTGGGGTCATTGTCATGCTGAAAGACCCATCCACGTTTCATCTTCAATGCCCTTGCAGATGGAAGGAGGTTTTCACTCAAAATCTCACGATCCATGGCCCCATTCATTCTTTCGTTTACACAGATCAGTCGTCCGTCCTGGTCCCTTTGCAGAAAAACAGCCCCAAAGCATGGTTTCCACCCCATGCTTCACAGTAGGTATGGTGATCTTTGGATGCAACTCAGCATTCTTTCTCCTCACACCCGACAAGTGGAGTTTTTACCAAACGTTTCTACAACAGTTTTTTTTTTTGGTTTCAAATCTGACCATATGACATTCTCCCAATCCTCTTTTGGATCATCCAAATGCTCTCTAGCAAATTTCAGACGGGTCTGGACATGTTCTGGCTTAAGCAGGGGGACATGTCTGGCACTGCAGGTTTTGAGTCCCTGGCGGCGCAGTGTGTTCTGATGGTAGCCTTTGTTACTTTGGTCCCAGCTCTCTGCTGGTCATTCACTAGGTCCCCCTGTGTGTTCTGGGATTTTTGCTCACAGTTCTTGTGATCATTTTGACCCCACGGGGTGAGATCTTGCGTGAAGCCCCAGATCGAGGGAGATTATCAGTGGGTCTTGTATGTCTTCCATTTTCTAATAGTTGCTCCCACCGTTGATTTCTTCACACCAAGCTGCTTACCTCTTGCAGATTCAGTCTTCCCAGCCTGGAGCAGGTCTACAATTTTGTTTCTGGTGTCCTTTGACAGCTCTTTGGTCTTGGCCATGGTGGAGTTTGGAGTGTGACTGTTTGAGGTTGTGGACAGGTGTCTTTTATACTGATAACGAGTTCAAACAGATGCCATTAATACAGGTAACGAGGGGAGGACAGAGGAGCCTCTTAAAGAAGAAGTTACATGTCTGTGAGAGCCATAAATCTTGCTTGTTTGTAGGTGACCAAGTACTTATTTTACAGAGGAATTTACCAGTTAATTCTTTAAAAATCCTACAATGTTTTTTTCTGGATTTTTTTTTCTCATTTGTCTCTCATAGTTGAGGTATACCTATGATGAAAATTACAGGCCTCTCTCATCTTTTTAAGTGGGAGAACTTGCACAATTGGTGGCTGACTAAATACTTTTTTGCCCCACTGTATATACTGTAGACTCCATCTCAGCTGTGGCTTTGATGGTGGCACAGTAGCAGGGTAATCTCTCTACACAGTAGCTACTGTTCTCCTCCATCCACCCCCTCCAATGCCCCAATCTACCCCACCTCCATTCTCCCCTTCACAGCTTGCTGTGACCCATCTTGCACCTCCCGGAGTCCACAACAGACGCTTGGTGTGTGAAGAGGGTCAGGAGTTCAGTGCACGACTCCGTCCGTCCCCCCTCTCTGTACAGTGAGCACTCACAAGGTTTATAATTGTCTGCTGCTGGCATCCAGGGCAGGTTCAAGCACAGTGCTGGAGGGAGAGAGAGATGTGTCTTATTAAACAGTCACTGATTAGGTGCAACTAATTGACAGGGCCTTGTTTTTACTCTCCTTTTCCCAGCTATAGTTCTCTTCCCGACAGACAGACATACACACACCTCCCTCTGTTCAGCATGTCCTTGTTATTCATCCTCTCTTCCTGGCATATGAACATTCACATGGAGCTGCTGAACTCTCTTTAGGTAAAATTACTCTTTAATTATTTTATTCTATTCATATAAAACATCTTTATATGTTGGTTGGCTGTCAATTGGCTTGTCAACTTTAAATGTCCACCTTCAACCCTCATCTATATTTAAGACTTCAGATTCAAATTTCATCGGAGATTTGTTCATATATAACATATAATATTATAATCTATATATATATAGCTATCGCTATATATCTATATAAAATTAAAAAAATTTTACGATTTTTGAAGGATCAAACTTTGATGACATTTGAAATTCTAAATTTAATGTAATTTTTTCATATGGAAAAAAAGAAAAATGTAAACAAAAATATTTATTAAGTGAACATGTTTATATTTGGATATTTAATAAATAAACTTTAAAAAAAAAAGAAAAAAAAATGAAGGAACACCATGGTTCAATTCTAATCCATAGGCAACGTGTCATTAGTGTCTTGCTAAAGCCTGAAAAAGTGTGTGCGCACGCTGCAAAAAACAAGAGCGGTAAGTGTAAAAATACAAGCGAGAGAAGTGCAACAGCAGTAGAGCAGATGTGGCTGGAGTGCAGCCAAATTCAACCTCTCTGTAGTCCATAACCCTCATCTCAGGAGAACGCTGAGGAGACAGTAAGAGCGAACCAAAGGATCAGAGAGAAAGCGCAAGTCTTTCATCTTCTTCCATCCTCGTTCCGTCACCCGAGCGTGTCCTGATGAACTCGGTGTTGATAAAAGTCGCATATTTCTTAGAGAAACCTTATTCGTAGACAAAACCGTTGCTGTTGTGTCCTCAGCTTTCGGCGTGACCTAGTTTTCATGCGAGCGGATGGTTCGGACTGATTGCTAAATCAATAAATCAACCAAAGAATGAGTTTCCACATTTTACGCTCTTAGATGAACGGCAAGTAGATGACAAAATTGGGCAGCTGCCACCGTCCGATGTTCTGATGTGGACTTTCTCAGGCGAGTGTTTGGTCTTTGGAGAGCGGCTGTGAACATCCGTCTGCAGATGGCCAACACATTGCATTCCAGACAGGCCCTTCTGTCTGGACTGGACTAGGAATGGCGCAGTTCCGGCTTCATGGCTCTCCAGGGCCACATGGAACTGCGTCTCCCTCTTAAGAAACACCCGCAAGATCTTATGCGCGTCACTGCAGTTTTTCCAAAAGCACTAGAACAGGACCATGAACATCAGGTTGCACCTTCTTGGTGTGTGTGAGCATGTGCTTCATCATGTTGCCTAAAAAAAACTGTTTATTGTTTGATTATTCAAGTATAAAGGCTGATGAAAACAGTCAAATGGTCACAAAATACTGAAACATAAAAACGGTCTTGGCAAAGTTGTGGTTTTGCATGAATTTGTTGATGGCTAGCAGATGACCTCAATGAGTAAGGCTGTGCAACTGAGAGATCATAGTATATGTTTTGGCAAGTTAGACTTTGTCTAAACAAAATAGGACCTTTTGAAAGTCGTTTGTACCACCAGGTCCATCAGCCAGATCAATCATAAAATACTCCTCTTTGGTTAGATTTAAATGAGCTGATGGCACCACAGGAATGAGCAGAGTCCCAAACCCTGAAATATTAGCACTGCTGGAAAACAAATAAATCAATCAGTTCAGTTCCTAAACTTCAACTGAATTTAAATTGAGGTAGCTAATAGTTTGAATGCAAGAGAATTAAAATGAACTAAAACTCAAGGAACTTCACATGACTGTAATTTAATAATTCAGACGGACGGATGGACAAACCAAACAGATAGATAGATAGATAGATAGATAGATAGATAGATAGATAGAGTTCAAATTCACACTTATTATTTGAAAATAAGCCAAAACTCATGGCTACTTTTGTTGTTGTCGTCAAGTGGTGGTAGACATACTCTTGGACAATTTACCGACAACCGGTCAGCCTTTAACCAATAATACCGCGAGAGCCGTGAGTGCGCGCTAGCATGGGAAATCGTTTAGTTTCAATATGGCCTTCAGATCAGGAAAAACAATGGCTGATAATGGCCCTTCAATTTGTCACTGAACACATATTGGATTTTTGCCATGTATATGCTGAGAACTTTGGCCTTTCGCAGTATTTCAGCCAGTTTACATGAAAAGAGACTGGGAACTTAAGATTTGCCAGTCAGAGTTACAATTTGCTCAATTCGTTCCAGATTATATTCCTGTTGAAACTGCCTCATCTCGATCCAAATGCTCTGACGATGAGACCATTTGAAGAGAAAGAGCTCATTATTACATGTGCCGTATTCTTTCAGACGGTTCGTTGAGATGGAGATGGTTCCAAGCAGCATCTGCACGACTCAAACGGACCAGATGTGTCTCTGGCTCCACAGCCAAGTCTTTAAGCAGCAGCGGACCATGCCTGCTGCCTCCCTGGGGTGCCTGGAATAAAAGCACAACTGTTAACAGGTAGCCCCCTCTATTCCTGACGCCCTTATAGACTGCACATAGGAACAGATGGAATTGTTGAGGTCTGCAGAAACAAACAAAGAAGCAGATGAGAAGAATCGCTAGCTTCTTGTCAAAAAGACTCACTCAAACCTTCTACTCCAGACTTAGACTCCCCCCCCAGCTTCCTCAAGCCCAGCCCCCTCAACTTCGACAACAGCAAGACAGAAAGTTATTTTCATAACCTCTTTTTAACACAAATAAAACTCCCGGGGAAAAGGATCTGGGCCAAATTTGTCTTTTACACCAAGAGAGATCGCCAAAGGGGATCACCGGGATTGGAATGTTTGACTCCCATCCTCCCAAAGATCAAGGGGGGTCTTAAGCTACTCAACCAGAACTGTAAGGATTATTGGCTTTTTACAAGGAGGCCACTTGTGTTATCCGAAAGACTGAGCTTGTTAGCTTCCTTGTCTGCTCTCAAGTCCAAAAAGCCACACTTTCCAAGCGTTCTGAAATAATTGGGGTCACTGATGTGATGTTTTATGATTTATTAAAAATGCATTTAAAAAAAGCATTCATACAAATGATGACTTGTATACACCTCTTCTATAATAAACATTCTTTTAAAGTTGGCATGAAATTAATATCAAATCTTCATCTATTTTGTAAATGCATGTTATTCATCTAATTGTAAATGATTCATCTATATACATGTCGTTTTTTTTAGGTTTAATCAAAATGTCAAAACTCAATCTTTTGGTGAAGTCATTTAGCTCCAATCATTTAGTTTAAATTCCACCCCTCCACCATCAACTCCAAGCTCACATTCATTTTTCCAGTGCAACACCCACACTTCAAATTCTAGTCTACAGCTGATGGACAAAATCATTTCCCATCCTACACTCTTAAAAATAAAGTTTGGTCACTATTAACAAACCATTAACTATGACTTTTGCCTCAAACTCCTAATTTGCTGCTTATCAATAGTTAGTAAGGTAGTTGGTTAAAGGGTTACTCAACCCCAAAATGAAAATGTTGTCATTAGTCACTTACCCCCGTGTCGTTCCAAACTCGTAAAAGCTTTGTTCGTCTTCGGAATACAATTTAAGATTTTTTTGGATGAAAACCGGGAGGCTTGTGACTTGTCCCATTGACTGCCTAGTAAATTATACTGTCAAGGTCTAGAAAAGTATGAAAGACATCGTCAGAACAGTCCATCTGCCATCAGTGGTTCAACAGTAACGTTATGAAGCGACGAGAATACTTCTTATACGCGAAGAAAACAAAAATAACAACTTTATTCAACAATCGCTTCTCTGTGTCTCTCCGCATCACAGTTGTGCCATTTTGGAGAATATCCGCTGAGCGTAAGTAGCGTACGCTATTCTGTGTCAGCTGCGACACAAGGATATGTTTTCTACGTGTATTTATGCTTTGATATGAATGAAAACGGCGCATCCGTGCAGCACGGCTGACACAGAATAGCATACACTGCTTGCGTTCAGCGGTTATTTTGCGTTAATTGCGCTACAATGATGCGGAGAGCCAGCAGAGAGAGTACACGAGGGGAGTATATAATAGGATCGGTTTTGTGTTTCTTAGCTTACAACAAAGTATGTCATCGACTCATAACGTTACGTTGAACACTGATGGCATAGAATGGATTATTTGACGAGTCTGTTAACTTTTTGGACCATTGACAGTGTAGAAAGGAGAGATGTGGCAGTCAATCCGGACCCAGTTCACAAGCCTCCGTTTTCATCCAAATATCTTAACTTGTGCTCCAAAGACAAACAAATCTTTTATGGGTTTGGAACGACATGGGAGTAAGTGATTAATGACAAAATTTTCATTTTGGGGTGGAGTATCCCTTTAAGTTTAGGTATTGGGTAGGATTAGGGATGCAGGATATGTGCTTTGTAAGTGGGCTACTAATAAACAGACAATGTTAATAATAGGCATGCTAATAAGCACCCAGTCAGAATTGGTCCCTATAATAAAGTGTTACCCTACATGAAGAACCTTTAACATCCATGGAATCTTTCCATTCCACAAAAGGTTATTTATAGTGTAAAATGATTCTTTAGATTATTCAAATGTTATTCACACCAAGAAAAAAAAGGTTCTGTCAAGAACTGTTCACTAACAGGTTCTTAGAGGAACCAAAATGATTATTCTATGGCATTTGAGGCGAATTACCCTTATTTTTAAGAGCGTCACAAAAGAAAATATTTGTTGATAGTTTCATAGCATTTTCATTTATTAATTTATTTTAACATTTTATTAGGATGCATTCTTGAACTGTTGAATTCTTGAACTTTTGTGTGCAAAATCATGTGGTGCAACCAAAAAAAAAAAAAAGAAAGTGACATCACAGAGAGGACCCTCATGACTTTGTCAACGTCAATAAGTCTTAAAATATAAGATAGTTTGACCTTTTTATAACAAACCGATCTAGCTGTAAAACATCTAGTGGTACAACCCCTCCAAAAAACATATGATATTTATGAATGAATAATTCATGATATTAAATAATGTTTTATCTTGAAATAGATCAAATATATTACTTAAGATGTAGATTTTTTTTCCTTCCAAATGTAGCATTGCTTGGAGTAAATTAGCAATCTTGTTGCCTTTCAAATTCTAATTCCAGTTTGAGAACAAAAAGTGTCATGAAATCCAAGAGGCGAGAGGAAGCTCGGTTTAGTGTTGAAAGAACACAAGTCATCATTCAACTGTCTGTGTTTTCAAAGAATGGGCCTTTGGAAAACACGTTAGAAGCTAGTGAAATACATGCCATACCGTTACAACACCAAACAGGGCTTAGACTCGCCATCTTGGATGTTATCAACTATACATACCTGCTGATGCAGAACATGTATTTTATACCTCAAAAGGTGATGACACAGCACTTTAAAAACAAAAAGCGCAAAAACAGCTGTATAGAAAGTGAACGGGCATGAAAATACACATGTGTAATGAATGTGTTTTACCTCTGACGGCCAGTCATGCATTTCTGTTTTGAAAAGCCATGCCAGTGAGAGGCCAGTTTATATGCGTTGTTTTTTCTTTCCCTCCTTTTTTGTTTTGGTTTCCTCCTCCCAAGCTGCAAGTCTTTAGTCAAAGTCTTGCTTTGACAGGTGAAGATCAACCGGAGCCGTCACTATTGGCAACCATGTGGGACTGAAGAGAAAAGGTCAGAGCTGGGTCACCGGAGGCTCAGTCATTCTATACCTATTCAATAATATCCCCAACCCCCACCAGGTCAAAGGTCCCACACAACATACCTTACCAAAAGTTCTCCAATTAGCCCTGGATCACAGTCTGGAAATAAGATTCACAATGTGAGGAGGGATTAAAGAAACGCATGCTGGTATTTTTCTTTATTTATCTATATAGGGAGGTTGTTATGTCACAGTTAAAGCTGTATAACTTCATTAAGCGGGTGTTTAAAATGCACTTAAGGGCTTAAGAAATGATATGTGATAAGACGGAAGTTGGATAGAAAATGGAAATAAAATCAAAATTAATTCTGACACTGTTTTATTAATGTCAATAAATGGAAAATTTGACAGGAAAAACAACGAATTGGAGGCAATTTCCAGAGGAATTACAATGAAGCCCATTTCACCTGTCAAAGATGAAAAATTTCATTGGAAAAAGTAAAGTACACTTAACAAGGCTGTACTAAACACTGGCAATTTAGCAGCAATTAACACTTAATGCCTAGCACATGGGTGAACACATCATTTCAGCAACAACTTTCTTCTTTCACCCACTTTCACGATGCACACTAGCACACTATACTACAGTCTGAAGTGTCTATAAACTCTGGTGGACATTGTTTTTGAAAGTGTCTTGTGTAAAGAATCACGTCCAAAGTAGCCAAATGATACAGTGCTTCCCCTTAACTATGACCTCAAGAAGAAAGCTAGAATGCCATAACATGAGAAAAGCAGCAGAAACTGTAAACCAGAATCAAATGTTTTACAGTCAAGTGAAAAGAAAGCTTAATATGGAAGTGATTACAAGTGCTCATCACATTAGCGTAAGTGGATGGAGCTGTTCCTAATGTTTCTACAATGTATTCACAATGTTATTAGTTAATATTATTCTGTGCTGTGGTACTCTCGTGAACATATGGCAAAGATTGACACGGAAGAGAAGACATTGCTGAATAAAGTTATTTTAGTTTCCTTTGCACACAAAAAGTATTCTTATAGCTTCATAAAATTAAAGGGTTAGTTCACCCAAAAATGAAAATTAGCCCGTTTTACTCACCCTCAAAACATCCTAGGTGCACTCTGAACTGTCTTCTGGTTTCAGACGATCCAATCATGAGGTTTTATTAACCATAGCCTGGCTCTTGCCAGCTTAATAGAATGGTATAGAGTGAGTGGTTTTTGTTCAACAGTCCAAAAGTAGTCAAATTAAGCCATAATAAAACGTGCCTCACACGGCTCCCGGGGGATAAATAAAGCCCCTTTTAGTGAATCGATAGCGTGTTGTTGTAGAAAAATAAACATATTTACATACTTTTTCTCACAATGGCTATCTTGCTGACGCTGACGTGAAGTAAGCCGTTGTCCTAAGCGAATGACGTTGGACATATGTATCGCTCTCTAGCGGGCCGTGCTTATGATGAACGCGGAATCACGGAGGAGAGACAGCAAAACAAAAAGCTGGTCACGGGATTAAAGAGCACAAAAACTAGATTTGTAAAGAAAATGTAGGGATTTGCAGATTATAAATTCCTAGCATTTTCCTTTGAAACTTTGCTTCCTTTGCTCCTGTAAACAAACTTGGCGAGACTAGCATATCTCAGAAGGCAGGGGCGCGACGCCTACGGTCTACACCCATCCACCGAGCAGAATGAGAAAAAAGTATGTGATAACAGTTTAAAGATGTATATTTTATTACAAAACGCATCAGTTGCCTACAAGGAGGGCCTTTAATTCCCCCCACTGGCTTTATTTTGACTACTTTGTACTGTTAAAAAAATTTGTTTTTAATTTTCCTTGCTGAATCTTTTGGGTAACTATCCCTTAAGAGTGATATTAGTTAGTAAGTCTGTATTGAAAATATTTAGTCTAGTGTACGGTTCCTATAAAAAAATTGGTAGCGAAAGCATAATCTATAGTAATGCACCAAGTTTATAGTGTCCATTAAAACTGACCTGAATAAAAAAATATATATATATTTCAAGAATGACGTCATTTACATTTGTGGAATTACTTTACCCTTCAATCTGATTTTATTCTTAATTTAAATTTATTCTCATAATAAGCTGACTTTGATCTTGTAATTCTACAAACTTATTTTTATAAAAAGGACTATTATGAGATTATTATGAATGAATGATGCATTTATATAGCGCTTTATTGTGTATGTGGGGGGGTCTCTCCTCAACCACCACCTTGCGGTACCACTGGTGGATGATGCAATGCAGCCCACGCCAAGAGATATGAAAAACATTACACTTTTTTCGCAAACCTTATGGTCACTATAACAGTTGTACACGAATGGATATTTGTTTTGTCAAACCCGATTCTACTACAACCCTACGTCAACAAGAGATTATTAAAAACATTACAACTTTTCACAAAACCTTGGCACTAAACATGGTTGTCGTAAATTAGATATTATGTTTGTCAAAAACTAGATTCTAGACAACAGCAAACAACTTACATTCCAGAACACGTGAACTCGACCAACGCAACAAACTTTCCATCAAGGCACAACATTGGAAAGGTGTTAAAGAAGGGGGGGGGCTTCACAATCCAAGAAATTCCACCATCTGTGCTTTCCTTATGCCAAACTTTCCACCTCCCCCAATCAAAGTGCTTTTCAAAAAGTCTCCAGGAATTCCACTTGAGGGACAGACACAGATAATTGGTCGCATATTTTTATTGGCAGGACACAAAGGGACCTCCTATCCTCCTAGATGCAGCTGTCCCATTCACACCCCGCAACCGACCTCCTATGCATCTACTCCCCCGCAGGGTCCACACAAACTAGGCCTCGAACACGGCCCTTTTCATTGGCACAATGAAGGCCTCGGATGCATCCTGACCCTGACCCTCAGACCCTTCCTCTACCACCCCGTGGATCTATCAACTTCAGAGAACTGCCCTGAGCTACTATTTGTCCACTCTTTGATATCGTGAGACCCATCAATTAGAGATCCCAGGGTGCTCTTTGGAGATGCACCTGTTGGAAGAGTTGCAATTCGATCTATGACTGTTGGTGACAAGGGTCATGTTGACTTGATTATATTTGCAGTGGAAGCATGACTTCTTTGATGAAAATAGACCTCCTACAATTTTTGTAACCTTTGGAATGCTGCTGTCTGTTTTTCTCGAAGAACTCTGATTCAGATACTTGACATCAATTTTCAGGTCATCTAGAGACCACACCAAGAGCTGAGTGGCCAACTGTTGGATTAGTTGATTGATAGGACAAAGAAGACATCAAAATCAAGAATCTGTTAAATTTGTACATCTTACAATTAGAAAATGCATTTTAGCAAGTAATTCATACTATTACACTACTCTAACATGAGCTGTAATAGGTGACATTGCAAAGTTTTATCAGATTTTTTTCTTTAAAGAAAATATTAAATTACACTGTAACATATAAACAATAAATAGGAAAAATTGTAAAGTAGAAAAAAAATGGTAAAGGTCCAGTCACATTTACTGGTGAGATGTGACCTGTGAAATCTGATATATTTCCAGTAGGAATCTGTGCAATCAATAGTTTTGGTTAAGGGCACGTTGATCACGTAGATAGAAAGAACCCTGGTTGGTTTAAAAATGACTTCTGTATGAGTGATGCTTCAAGCAATAGACCTTTTTTGCCTGCAAAGTTGTGATAAAAATTTGCCAAGGTGAACAAAATTGTTTCAAACATTTCTAGAACGCATTTATGATGGTACTGTGAAATTTTTAGTTACTATTTTAGAACTATTTACAGTGGGGAAAAAAAGTATTTAGTCAGCCACCAATTGTGCAAGTTCTCCCACTTAAAAAGATGAGAGAGGCCTGTAATTTTCATCATAGGTATACCTCAACTATGAGAGACAAAATGAGAAAAAAAAATCCAGAAAATCACATTGTAGGATTTTTAAAGAATTAATTGGTAAATTCCTCGGTAAAATAAGTATTTGGTCACCTACAAACAAGCAAGATTTCTGTCTCTCACAGACCTGTAACTTCTTCTTTAAGAGGCTCCGCTGTCCTCCACTCGTTACCTGTATTAGGCATCTGATTGAACTCGTTATCAGTATAAAAGACACCCGTCCACAACCTCAAACAGTCACACTCCAAACTCCACCATGGCCAAGACCAAAGAGCTGTCAAAGGACACCAGAAACTAAATTGTAGACCTGCACCAGGCTGGGAAGACTGAATCTGCAATAGGTAAGCAGCTTGGTGTGAAGAAATCAACTGTGGGAGTAATTATTAGAAAATGGAAGACATACATGACCACTGATAATCTCCCTCGATCTGGGCTCCACGCAAGATCTCACCCCGTAGGGTCAAAATGATCACAAGAACTGTGAGCAAAAATCCATCCCAGAACCCACACGGGGTGACCTAGTGAATGACCTGCAGTGAGCTGGGACCAAAGTAACAAAGGCTTCCATCAGTAACACACTGCGCCGCCAGTGACTCAAATCCTGCAGTGCCAGATGTGTCCCCCTGCTTAAGCCAGTACATGTCCTGGCCCGTCTGAAGTTTGCTAGAGAGCCTTTGGATGATCCAGAAGAGGATTGGGAGAATGTCACATGGTCAGATGAAACCAAAATATAACCTTTTGGTAAAAACTCAACTTGTCGTTTTTGGAGGAGAAAGAATGCTGAGTTGCATCCAACGAACACCATACCTACTGTGAAGCATGTTGGTGGAAACATCATGCTTTGGGGCTGATTTTCTGCAAAGGGACCAGGACGACTGCTCCGTGTAAACGAAAGAATGAATGGGAAGAATCGTGAGATTTTGAGTGAAAACCTCCTTCCATCAGCAAGGGCATTGAAGATGAAACGTGGCTGGATCCTTCAGCATGACAATGATCCCAAACACACCGCCCGGGCAACGAAGGAGTGGCTTCGTATGAAGCATTTCAAGGTCCTGGAGTGGCTTAGCCAGTCTCCAGATCTCAACCTCATTGAAAATCTTTGGAGGGAGTTGAAAATTCTTGTTGCCCAGCGACAGCCCCAAAACCTTACTGCTCTAGAGGAGATCTGCATGGAGGAATGGGCCAAAATACCAGCAACAGTGTGTGACAACCTTGTGAAGACTTACAGAAAACGTTTTGACCTCTGTCATTGCCAACAAAGGGTATATAACAAAGTATTGAGATGAAATTTTGTTATTGACCAAATACTTATTTTCCACCATAATTTGCAAATAAATTTTTTAAAAATCCTACAATGTGATTTTTTCTGGATTTTTTTTTTCTCATTTTTTCTCTCATAGTTTAGGTATACCTATGTTGAAAATTACAGGCCTCTCTCATCTTTTTAAGTGGGAGAACTTGCACAATTGGTGGCTGACTAAATACTTTTTTGCCCCACTGTAGTTTCACCTCAAAGGCATATAATTTTCGTTATTTATATATATATAAAAAGTAGAAAATAGCAGACAACAACAACAGTTCTTAAGTCAGGATTGGTCCGTAATGCCTTAGTAACCAAATTTTTTTTAAACATAAGAGCAAGGACGGCTATTTGTAACTGTAATGTGCGAAGCTTCTTGTGTCATCCGCTTCCAATAATTTTACTTGTACAAAAACAGTCCGTTATGCTGCTATATATTTCAAACTGGTATTTGTTATTTTAAATGTATTATTATATTCATAAACACACTGGTTTGTAGTGCAAATAGTTTTACCATTTACTGTACTTTATTATTTACCTATAGCGGCCAATAAATTGGAAATGTCACCAAATTAGGGGGAATTTACACCATTTTCTACTAAAAACAGAAAAGCTTGTATATGTTTTGGCCGTTCCTTTACACGACAACTGTATTTTGAGGGCAAATGCAAACTTTTGAAAAGGGGTTTTAAAGGGGTCATCGTATGCCCATTTTCCACAAGTTTATATGATTCTTTAGGGTCTTAATGAAAAGTCTATAACATACTTTGGTTAAAATTTCTCAATGGTAGTGTAAAAAACACCCTTTTTACCCTGTCAAAATAAGCTCTGTTTTCAGCACGCCGTTCTAGTCCATGTTGCTTTAAATGTTAATGAGCTCTGGTGACCCCACCCCTCTCTTCCGTGGGGTGACGAGCTGACTGTAAACGTCAGCCGCGAAACTTGCCAACTTGCACATATTAGAAAAGGCGATTTGCAAAGATTCATAAAAAACCCTTACACTCACTTCTTCTGTAGTTGAAGCTGGATCATGAATGATTCGTGCAAACTTAAACGCATTTAGGCAGATCGGGGATCGGCGCATTCCTTTCAAAAACGAAAGTAACGTTAATCCTCTGCGTCTTCAGCGGCTCAGATGTCGGGAGTAAATGACGACTGCTATGGTCATCATTAATCGCTTAATCAGAGACATTCTTGTATTCCCCTGCACCGGAGTCGACACAATTGCGGACTGATGACAGCTCACTCAGGGCGGGTCTAAGGTACTGTCACTTCACTGTCAATCAACTATCGTGAGAGCGGCCTGATTTGAGATAAGGGATTTTAAAAAAAACACTGGGTAGATTTTTATCATTATAGGGTGGATGTGTACACACACTTCCAACACAAATTTATGTTTAAACAACAACAAAAGTGAATTTTGCATCCGTTGACCCCTTTAAAGTGCAAGTTTTTTTTAAATAGATACTGTTATTGTCTATGTGTAAACTACAAAAATATGAATTTGTGAACATGGTGCATGTGTATCATGTGTTCAGTCTATAGGTATGTGCACAGATGCATAGTGTTTCTTTACAAAGTGATATCTCCAACTAGTTGCCTGGCATGCATAATACAGCGTTTTCATGTTTTGACAATGTTGTCATCTGTACATGAAACTCTTCAAAAACTGAAAGGAAAAACTTTTATATTTTTAGTGCAGTTGTTGTGTAAACATACCCTTAAAGACAATCGATTACTTTGGCAATGGAAAATAAGGTGAATATAGAACAGGATTTCAATTCTCCATGTTCTTCACCCATTTGCCCACTATAGCTTGAAAGCAAAAGCACAGTGGTTGACCAATGCAGTGCCTGATTAAAAATCCTTAAAGGGATAGTTCACCCCAAAATGAAAATTTGATGTTTATCTGCTTGCCCCCAGGGCATCCAAGATGTAGGTGTTTTTGTTTCTTCAGTAGAACACAAACGAAGGTTTTTAAGTCAAACCATTGCAGTCTATCAGTCTTATAATGGAAGTGAATGGGAATCACGGCTTTGGGAGTCAAAAAAACACACAAACAAAACCAAATTAAACCCTGTGGCTCGTGACGATACATTGATGTGTAAAGACACAGAAACGATAGGTCTGTGCAAGAAACTGGACAGTATTTATATCGTTTTTTACCTCTGATTTTCACCGCAATATTCGAACTGTCCTGAGCGCGTCCTCAACAGCAGGTGCGTGATGCGTCTTTTTCTTCTTCTTGCTTTACGGCGGATCGCAGACTTATAAGTGCATTACCGCCACCTATCTCTCAAATGGACCATTGACACTCTATCTACAATCTCAATTAGGAGTGTCAATGGTCCATTTGAGAGATAGGTGGCGGTAATGCACTTATAAGTCTGCGATCCTCTGTAAAGCAAGAAGAAGAAGAAGACGAGTCCTGTGCCGGCTGTTGAACACGCTCAGGACAGTTTGGACAGTGCGGTGAAAATCAGAGGTAAAAAACTATATAAATACTGTTTAGTTTCTTGCACAGACCGATCGTTTTATGTCTTTACACATCAATGTATCATCACGAGCTGCAGGGTTTAATTTGGTTTTGTTTGTGTGTTTTTTTGACTCCCAAAGCCGTGATTCCCATCCACTTCCATTATAAGACTGATAGACTGCAACGGTTTGAGTTCAAAGTCTTCGTTTGTGTTCTACTGAAGAAACAAAGTCACCCACATCTTGGATGCCCTGGGGATAAGCAGATAAATGACAAATGTTTCATTTTTGGGTGAACTATCCCTTTAAGTATTTTTGTATCACTAACAACTACATCGAATTGACAGGCAATCTGATGGGGCTACAAAAAAAAGATTCTAGTGTAGCTCATTAGATGCATGATTTGTTTTATATATATATATATCGAAAAATACAAGCAAAATGAATTCATCTGTTCCTTCCATTCCTTGACATCAAAACCGTGTTGTTGTTTTTTTAATGCTCAAAAATCATATTGTGAGGAAGTAGTTGGGGGGCAGTGGGGACACTCTGCCTCTGGAAACAGTTGAAAGGAGGCTAACACATTTTCAGAGAGACTGTTTCCTGTGCTTTCTCCTGGCTCTACCTTAATGGATCACATGTGTTGAAATGATGTATTGTACAGAAAAGCAAAGCGTCGAAAAACTACACAGGGACTACTAAAGGCAGAAAAAAGATCCCTCTTTGTGAAAGCCATGAAGACATTGAGTGGAATTTTTTGGGGAAAGGTAAGATGGAAAGTGATTGTTATACCAGTCACAGAGAGTCTTGCCGTGCGCAGTGATGGTAGATCTCTTATGCAGCCTGACTAGGCCGTCTCAAGAGACTTTCCAGAGGCCATAGGTCAACCACCCCTTTCCTGATGTGCCATATGTTAAAGGAATTTGCCAGTGCATTGTGGGAGTTAGACCCCCACAACTTTAAACTTACTAACACATACATCCTCATGCCTTCACAGCCAATCTCTCTTTTCTGCCAAAGAAATCAGTTCTTTATAGTCGTGCAGAGTCAGCTGCTCCGAACAGCTTAATTATTACTGACTGAATACTAATATCAGTACTAATATTAGTATGGTAGTACCAATATTAATATAAAACCACTTTTTAAAAAAAGAGGTTTAAAAATGTCACTTAATGCATGTCACAAATTTCATTTCATATTTCACTATGAAATATGAATATTATTGTATGGATTAATACATTAATAAAATAATGTATAACAACATATTACATTTTAAAATATATCCATTGTATAACCTTTTTTGAATATATCTTATATTTTACTAAATTTATATGTTAATGTATAATATATTTAAGTGGGCTTTCTCAAGTCTACTATTTAAACTTATTATTATTCTTCTGAGCCAAAATTTAAACACTATCTCCTCCTAGAGCTTTCAAGCTATAACCACCAAACTCGGGTCAGACCTTCAGACTGGTCTGACTCGGTGTGCTATATCTTTTCTAACTGATCCGACTTATGGTTTTCGTAAACCAGACCATCAAAACCACCTAAAATCTCATAGACTTTCATTGAGGGTGTGAAAACTTTATACAATGAGACTTATGGTTTTTTAAGCTGTCTACTGCCATAGCAAAACTTAAAAACTCCCTACTGAAAAAACAGCAAAATCCAGCCTAAGCTGATTGGCTGCTTTGGCTGGTCTCCCAAGCTGGTTATAAAGTGGTTTTGGCAACTTTTTAGCTGGTCAGGCTGGTCTAAGCTATGAGACCTGATTAAAGACCAACCAAGCTTAACCCAGATATTTTCAACTTAAACTAGCTAAGACTAGGCAACCAGCCTAAGCTGGTTTTAGCTGTTTTTTAGCTGGGTTTTTACTGAATCAACTGGTTTTAGCCGGTTTTAAATGTAGCTAAGCATAGAAAAATGCTAACAACATGCTAGTAACATGCTAATCATGCTAGAAACATGCTTGTGACATGCTAGTAAATTTGTTAATCATGCTAGAAACATGCTAGCAGCATGCTATTAACTTGCTAATAATGCTAACATGTTAGTAACATGCTAATCATGCTAACAACATGCTAGTAGCTTACTAATCAACCTAGCAACATGCTATTAACATGTTAATCATGCTCGAAACATGGTAGCAACCGTTAGTACTTGCTAATCATGCTAGAATCTGCTAGCAACATGCTGTTAACATGCTAATCATGTTAGAATAATGCTAACATTATGCTAGCAACATGCTAATCATGTTAGAATAATGCTAATAACAATGCTAATCATGCTAACAACAATCGCTAGTCAACCTAGTCTACCCATGGATAGCAACATGCTAGTAATTGCAATCATGTAGAAAACTGCCTAACATTATCTAGCAACATGCTAATCATGTTAGATATGCTAATAACAATGCTAATCATGCTAGCACATGCTAGTAATTTGCTAACATGCTACAACCTACTATAACTGGTAATCCTGCTCACAACATCTATAAACATGATAGTAACCGCTACATCAATGTTACAAATGGTACACCATCAATTCATGAGAATTCATGTTAGCACCATGCTAGTAACTTGCTAATCATGCTAACAAAATGTTAACACCATGCTGGTAACATGATAATCATGTTACAGTCATGCTAGCAACATGTTAGTAACTTGCTAATTATCTTAACAACATGCTAGTAACACGCTAATCATGCTAGAAACATGTTAGTAACTTGCTAATAATGCTAACAACATGTTAACCATGTTAGAAACATGCTACTAATATGCTAATCATGCTAGCAACATGCTAGTAACATGCTAATTGTGCTAGCAACATGCTAATCATGCTATCAACATGCTATTAACATGCTAATCATGCTAAAAACATATTAGCAACATGCTAGTAACAGCCTAGCAACCACCCCAGGTACCCTAGCAATATGTTTTATATCTATTTTTCTGATAGATTCTATTGCCTTGAAAACATTCAAACTTTAATCTTTAAAACTATTTTAACCTTCAAACTACTTCAAACTGAAAACTTTCAGACTGCAAGCTTTTAAAACTACTTCAAACTTTCTGGCTAGGCTTTTTTGAGCCAACTTAAAGTTTGTCTACAAACTTTACTCATCTAGATACATATTTTATCTTAGTCCATTTCTATGTAATATGTACATATTATAATCCCATAAATATGAATAAAATGTTTCCATTATGCTAAAGTAAATGAGAAAGTGAAGGAATCCAGTGAAGTTAGATCCAGCAAAAGAGTAGAGAAGACTTCAGCCATAGTGGGTCTTTGGTTTCTGTTACTGTTCCCTCCTCCTTCCTGTTTTTCAGAGAAACTCTCTGACAAGCCTAATTAACAGTTATTAGTAATCATACCCTCTCGTTATAGGTGGTGGCTGTCTGTTACGCTAGTCAGCCTGAGAGGCGGAGGCCGGGAAGCTATTACAGACGTGGTGGTTGTGTTGCTAATAAGATAAATCATGGAGAAAGTAAATGCTAATATGTTTTTACTCAAAACAAGGCAAGTTTAGCAGTAAACTAGATTAACTGGAAAACAACATAGGCTGCTCCCCTCAAAACGTCCGTTTACAAATCGCCGTAAAACGACATAAACCTGCCAAGCTGATATATGTCTGTCAGCCAGCGTGTGAGAAACAAACCTGAAGAAAAACAAACCTGCGGAGGTTGAAGAACAACCAATTCACATTAGCATTCAGGACGGCTATTGACAAAAACATGCAAGGCTGTAATTTAAAATCGTTTGCCGTTTTCGAAAGTGACGACAGCCTCGAAAACAGCCCGATCAGTGGGCAAAAACCCCAAGCCCCCTGAGGGGCAATTAGACGGGCCTTGAAGCAACAGTGGGTGGCGAGAGTCTTATGCCACAGATGGTACAAGTCAGCTGCTCTTGGCCCTCATAGACACAGTGGTATGCAAACAGTCAAACTCAAACTCAAACAAATGAAGGTATGTTCTTCACATTTTGCCCAGCGTTTACCCGCTCATATGCATGGACGCATGACCACACACATCTTATGAAGTCATGCTTGGCCAACGCCTACAGACACAAGTTCTCTTGTCTCTGAAACACAAAGCCTGCCTATGCATGTCCGGGAACAACAGGATGGCCAATACAGAGTCCTTCAGTCAGTAGTGAGCCGTGGACTCAAAGTACACTAAAAACATACCTAATGGTATAAACATGAACAACTGTGTGGAAAATGGGTGTAAGACTTATTCTCACGCTTACTCAAGTCCCTGTACAACCTACTGCATGTACAGTGCAATAAATCCAGTGAAGGCACATATTATACAGAATATGAGGTGTAGCGCGGGGTATTAGCATTATCACAGAAACTACATTTTGAAATCATATTGTGAAGCACAGGCGAAACCTTGTGACTTTGACAAAAGGCTTGAAACAAACAACAAAATAATAAAACAAAAACATGTAACAATACTTATTTTTTTACAAAACTTACTATTAAAGAACTAATCAAATTTATTTTAACACCGACATACAAAAAAAGTTATTCTTTTTTATGTTTATTTTTTGACTTACTAAAAGGAATTGTAATAATGTCTCCTGAAAAAAAAAACAACAAAACAAAATATCAAATTTTATTTAATTTAGCAAATTACTTGAATTTCACTCTTTTCCAAAAGCTAAAGAAATATAGTGTGCAAATTGTATGGACTACTTGTATTATACATTTCTGTTTTTTTCTTTTTAGAAGCTGTGCAGCTTCTGGTCCCCATTCGCATTCACTGAATAGAAAAGAGCAGCTCAGACATTGTGCTAAACATCTCTTTTTGTGTTCTACAGACGAAAGAGAGTGAGTCAATTTTGGAGAACTGTTCTTTTAACCAAGCTTGCAGTGTCCTTAAAAAGAAGCTCACACACATAGAGAGGAAAAAATATTTTGCTTATTCACCTGACAGTGTGAGCATTATTATAGACTACAGCTATATTTCTTGAAAATAACTTTGTGGAGTGATTATATAAGCATTGGAATAGTGAGTGTGTGTGACAAAAATCCTTTCAAGGCCAAAAATTTGAGGCTGGATTTACGACGTGCCACCAGAGGGATTAACTGGCTGTCGCTCATGTTTATTTATTCAAATGTTTGTTTGGTTCAAGGCTTTTTTTTTTGGCACAAATGTGCCGTGTGATGGATTTAAAGCGTGTGAAGACTGTACGGATTTCAACATCTCCACTCCGCTGAGACGCAGACCGAGGGAAACACTGATGAACGTTTTTGACTTTGTTTCGGATTACGCAGACTGAATGATTCACTTCAGGGCCTTGTCTTGTCACTGAATGAGCAACTGGGCTGCAGATTGGCTCTCCGGGGGGTGCCGGCGTGTTTCGAATTATTGCATGGGCGTGGGGAGGATTTTATTTGTCTATCAGGTGGTATTGGGGGTGAACCCTTAAATCTGACAAATTGCTGAAAATTGCAGACATGCACTCATTCCTGTTTGGACGCTCTTGGCACATCTGGTTGTGATCTCGGCACAAAGGTTCCTCTGCAGAAGCCCCCCCAAAATCCCACCTTCCTCCACAGCTCATTGCCATACTCCCCCCTCTCTCCCTTACCCTCGAGAGAAGAAAGAAGATGCTCTTCGTTTTCTCACCATTTTGAGGTGGGGGGTTCGCTCCTCGTCGATGTGATGTTTGCAGATGTTCCACATTGATCATTCCTCTACGTTCTTCTCAGCTTGCGAGCAGTGGGTTTTAATTGACAACTTGGGAGATGAATGAAACACCGTGACACCGCTGCACATTTCAAAGGGTCTCCAAATCTGGCAGCTGTAAACGAAGCAGATAAAAAGATACATTTTCTTGCGCTGAGCCCATACACAAATGATTAGTTGCCTACTTCAAAAGCACCACGTTGGGGGGCTCAGAATGCTTTCCATGGCCCATTGGGTATTAGGCTTTACCGAATGTGTTAGTTTGCTTAATTTTCTGCACTCCTACAGCTCGTATGCTGTAGCTTTTAAGAGTGAACTACCCTTATGCATAGATAATGACTTTTTAAGTGCAGTTGGAATTAAACAAAGAGGCTTAATAGTGGTTTCATAGGGTTTTTCTGAAGTTTCCATGGAGACAGTTTAATAGACTGTTCTTTCAAGTTATTGAAAAAGCACCCAACCACAGCAACTTATATGGTGGTACTTGTACTATGTGTTGATATATTATTAAAATTAATGAATATGGATTTATTTAAATGTATTGTTTTCATAAATAATTCATATAAAATCTACCACAGCTCTTTTCTGATAACACCAAGAGCAGAGAGGCTCTTCTAGCTTCACATTGTTTCGCTAAATCTGTCGAACATAGCTGCTGAGTTCCTGAGCTCTCAAATTCCTTCTTTCTCGGTTTCCTGCCCTGGAACCAGCTGACCCCCTAACAGAGCCCACCAACAACCCCCTCCCGACTGAGCCCGTTTGAAAAATTATGATGTCACCACTGCTCTGTTTTCCTTAATTTTTGCACTTCCATTGTTTTTAAATATTAACAGGTGCGGCGAGGTCCATTTTCCCAGCCGTCTCGGAACCTATCACATCTGCTTCAGTTTGGACTGTCCCTTTGTGTATTTGTTAACATACATTTGCGTTTCTTCTACACACAGTTTGAGACATAAACTGGATCAGATTTTTTTGGGGGTTGTATATGGTTTCCTTTAGAATAAAGCAGATCAGCCATTAAATATCCTTTTTTTTTCCTCACTGCATTATTGAAGTTTCTGGCTGGATGGATGGATGGATGGCAGACAGACAGACAGACAGACAGAAAAAAAGATAGATAGATAGATAGAAAAATAGAAAAATAGATAGATGATAGATAGATAGATAGACAGACAGACAACAGACAGACAGACAGACAGACAGACAGACAGATAGACAGACAGACAGACAGACAGACAGACAGATAGACAGACAGACAGACAGACAGACAGATAGATAGATAGATCGACATAGGATATAGTAGATAACGACAGACAGACCGAAGACAGACAGACAGACTATAGATATATAGATGATAGATAGATAGATGATAGATAGATAGAAGATAGATAGATAGATAGATAGACTGACAGACAGACAGACAGACAGATAGATAGATAGATAGATAGATAGATAGATAGATAAATAGATAGATAAACAGACAGACAGACAGACAGATAGATAGCTAGATAGATAGATAGATAGATAGATAGATAGACAGACAGATGGTGATGGGTAGATTACTTACAAACTGTAGTCCGTAATCTACTGGATTACACATATTAGGTAATGTAATCTGACTGCTTTTTGATTGGTTTTGGATTACTTTTGACCTTTCATATAAAAAAATATATTCATTTTTTGTTAACATCATGAAGTGTATTGAACATTACAGTAGGGTTTCCCAAACTGAGGTTTGTGAATGAACTGCAGGGGGATTGTGCGTTGACAAAAAGCAAATAATTATATAATTAATTGATACACAACGACAGCTTATAGATAGATAGATAGATAGATAGATAGATAGATAGATAGATAGATAGATAGATAGATAGACAAAGAGCACGTTTTTGATACTTTCCATTTAATGAGAGGCCATATCTATGGAAACCACTATGAAATGATCATACTGTTGTAAAATCCAGCTGATAAACTTTGGAAATCGTGTTGGGGGGCTTGAATCATTCTACTTTAATAAACTTAAAAGCGCAGAATTCAACAAGCACCGAAAATACATGAAGCACAAAACTGCTGAACGGACCCCAGGGGGGTTTTACAAGCCAGAAGACACTTATAAGGCATTAAATAGAATTGTTATAAACGCTTTGCTCTGCAGCTGTGCCCTAGCCTTACACAAAGCAGAATGAACATGATACAAATTTCCAGTCACATCGTGGGATGGAGTGCAAAACTATAACAATAGCAATTCTGTTCTCCGAAAAAGCCGTGCCCACTCCCACCCCGTACCTCAAAGTCCACCCTACACCTGCTGCATGCAGTGAGGGCGAGGAACAGCTGGGGGCACGTTGGGTGTGCATGTGTGCGAATGCATATGTTTGCGCTGATGTATGTGCATGTGTTACGCTTTACGTGTACGTTTTTCTGTTATTGCGCGTAGGCATGCCTGCGTGGAGACTTGCATGAAGCGCTTGCTGTCGCCACAGAGGCTTTGGTCAGATGGATTCTTCTCATACAGAGAGATATGAAAAAATGTGTAGCGAGTGAGAGATACGTGGGGGGCCTCCTAGAAGCTTCTCCATCCAATAGAATCTCAAATCCAATGGTGCCACGGTGCTGCAGTATAGGCCCCTTTGGTCTGTAGAAATGTAATGCATTGTTGCTATAACATGCTTCAAATTTGGTCATTGGATTCATCAATGGATAAGAGCGGTTGAGTCTTTTTGTGCACAGGAACATGTGCATGAGACCAAGGATTACTTGTTGAAATAGCAATGGATCAACTCAAAGACAACACTGGCATGATTTGTAATCACTGCCATTTGAAAGAATGGCCTGAGCAGCTGTCTGTTTGAACAGCTGCTTGTGCAAAAAAATAATAATATATAGATAGATATATATATATAATACTACTGTATTTTTTTCTGTACTGTCTGTACTGAATCTGTACTGTATAAACTGCTATATAAAAAAATACCCAAATACAATCAATATTGCATCAAAAACCATTTGGAATCTTTCAAGTTGTCAAACATTAGCAGAACATTCATAATTAATGTGATGACTACATCTGTGGTTACTCTCTGTGAACTTTAGAGAAACTTTATAAAATAACGACTTATAAATTTAGTTTTGGGGGAAAAAAAGTCATTATTTGTTTGCAGATCCTACTTGAGTTGATATATATATATATTTTTTTTAGGTGGTACTTAAGTGTCCATATAGTTTTTGGAGCTGCTATATATTTGCTGTAAAACTATGGTCTTATTACAGACCGCGCTGTGTGGATGACCATTGTAGAATATGGGACGCTGGCCAAAGACGACATATGCTGTCAAATCCCTTGAATGTGTATAATTGTGTATGTGTGTGTGCATGCTAGTGTGTTCGGGATTTTTCGTCTTTTTTTCCTATCCGCCCTTTTCTGATATGTAGGAATTAGTGAACATTGCTTAACTACAAGCCGACCCTAATCAAAGTGCCGATTCTTTAAAAAGACAGCTGTTGTCATGTGCTTTAATTCACCGCTATCTCCCTTTGTCAAGCAAAGCTGGACACAGTTGTCTAGTAGAGACAGCTAGGGAACAGGGGTTAACAGACTTCTTTCAGTGAAATGGTCTTTTATACATCCATGCCACATGCCCATCAGTCACAAAAATCAGAGGTAAGTTCCATTTCATCTTTCTGCTGTTCTCTTTGGGACTAGCAATGCCATTACTCATGTCATTTGATACTTACCGACCCTTAAAGTGAACCCTCGGTTGTTAAAAGTACTACAGTAAAGCTGGTTTGCCTGGTGCTGTTTTCTGGTTTTAAGCCTCACATTTCTCTGTTATGCATTTTTGAGTTTAGAAAACAACACATTTTGAATGTAGAAGAGTACAGTCAGTTTTAATTCATCATAGAGGAATCAGAAAGATGCCATAATCAGACAATGGAGTTTCTTTGGCATCTGATTTTTGGGGTTTATGCTATACTTATAAGACGTTCATTTTTCTTATGAGTCACAACTAACTCCTTTGTCTCAATATCTCAATATTTGTCTAAAAATATGTTAGAAAGATGGCTGCTGTTAATTCGTGTGATCTAAGAGCCATAAACTTACTGATTTATGATCACAGGAATAGTACTGATTAATCAAAAAATTGAAAGAATTTAAACGGGACAAATTTAAAAAAGGACATTTGTAATACACTTTTATATATATATATACATAGATATATATATAGTATTAGTTTTTTATTATCAAATTAATGTAAAATTCAGTTTTTATTGAATTTTTCAGTATAATGAAACGAGGAATAATGCTGTCAAGCTTCAAGACATCAAAAAACATCAATGTATCCTAAAAGTAGTCCATATGATGTCTGTGATATATTACAGGTCTTCTGAAGTCATATGATAACTTGTGTGCAGAACGGATTTACATTTTTGCAGTTATTTGGTTGCAACAGTTTACAGCCCAATGGTTGAGACAATTAACAGCGAATAACTACTTAAATTTCAGCAGAGGCGGACAAAGTACACAACTCCATTACTTGAAAGTACAGATACTGCTGGTCAAATTTTACTCCATTACAAGTAAAAGTTGTACAGACAGATTTTTACTTAAGTAAAAGTACAGATGTACTTGCTTTTAAAAGTACTTAAGTACCAAAGATAAATTTCCTTTTTTATGCAAACGCATAGTTTTATTGTTGTACGTAATACTTGCAATACTTCTGAAGCAACTTAGAATACATTACACCTGCTGAATACACTGACTAGCTTGTAGTATCTTTGGAATAAAGAGCTTTTAGAATGTTAAAAACCTATGGGGGAAAAAAACTAAATAAAAAACATACCATTCATCACCTTTGGCATAGTTGACAGTGAAATCCTGTAAATACAGAGTGATAAGGAAGAAAAAAAATCAAACCTGCTTTAAAACCCAGCAACACAGCTGTAGCTGTACAACTTTACAACAGCAACACTGCTTTAACAAAAAAGCAAAACAGCAAGAATTATTTGACATCAAAACAAACATTCAAAAATGCTCTCTAATCGCTCTTGCGTTGTTTTGATGTCATACAGAACGGTCTGTGCAGTGCTGCTTCAAGTCCAACACCTATTGTGTTTTATTAGGAGACGCACAACAGTTCTTCTGTGGCTTTATAGGTAATATTTTCACCTACACAATTTAGCAAAATCAGACAATATTGTGTCTAATATATACCACAATATTAACTTCTTATTATTGAATTGTTGTAAATAAATATCACATTTGCAACTGGTCAGTGTTCAAAAAATACTGGGAAATCTCTTCATGTAGCCCTACAAGAGTGATTACTGATAAACTGTCTGAAAAAAAGAAAGTCACGTTTTTAGAGAAGAAAAAAAAGCTGCTACAGAGTAACGACTTTCTACTTCGAGGACCTTGATAGAAATGTAGTGGAGTGAAAAGTACAATATTTGCCTTTCAAATGTAGTGAAGTTAAAGTCATAAGTTCCCAGAAACAATAATACTCAAGTAAAGTACCGATACTCAAAAAGTGTACTTAGTTACTGTCCACCTCTGAATTTCAGTCTGATTCTTATGCAAACCTGTCATGCAACCACAGGAGATTTGGAATATAGGGTTGTGCCACTTTTTGAAGTTTGAAAAAAGAAAGGCATACAGTTTTTGAAATAACATAGGTAAATCAAGTAAATCATGTTATTTTTTTGAGTGAAATGCAAGTCTACAGTTTTAGGTAACAGAAGAGCAATCTGTCCATTTTCAAACTTTGTGAGTGGAGGAAGGACACAGCTGCCATCCAATGAGATGATGCTGGTCAGGGTGTAAAACTCTGGCACTTCAGACAACTGAAAAATCATTGGCAGAGAGCAAAATTCTCAAAAGATGACTAATAAGCTTGGGGTGATGTGGGCTTTGTTGCACTCTATTGAATGTATTTTGTTCCCATGGCTTGAGCTCGGACTGGCTGGACTTGGAGGTCTGGCAGCGGGAGTCACGTTTGATTCCACGGATTTATTTGGTCAATGCTCCCACAGCTGAGAGGTTTGAAATGAGAGCCTGAGCAGGTGTTGTTGTGGGAGAGAGAGCGGGAGAACTTTAGGAGTTTTCATTGCTTCTCTCTCGCATTCTTCCCTTCTCACATCAGTTATTGTGCTGCGTACGTTAGCAAAAATGTTTGAAAAAGACTACATGCACCTTTTTTCGTAATTCCAGCTGCATCAAATATTTGGACATTGTTTCTACTTTTAGCTGGGGGGGGGGTTCAGTCCAAATGTCATTTGACAATGGTAACAAATATTGTACAATACATTTTGAGACTCCACTATTTACGTTTACATGGACCCAAATAATCTATTAGTAATTGTATTGATGGCTGAATTGGATTGAAAATCCTTCATATAAACACCTTAATCCGAATTAAATTTCAATCGGAGTAAAATGACTATTTCCTCAATCAGATTCAAAAATACTTTGCACAAAACAAGCAACTCTTTTGACATATTTGACAGCTTTCCTTTTAATTTGGTTAAACATCTACTCAAACTCTTCAATTTTGTTAGAAAACATTTGAAAAGTTGATCTAAGCTGAAGAAAATCAATGCATTCAACTTTTAGATACAGTATAGTTCACCCAAAAATGTTGTTCTAAACCTGTATGACATTCTTTCTCCTTTGGAACACATAAAAGAGTGTTTTTTGCCCTTACAATGAAAGTCAGTGGGGTCCATTATTTTTTGTTGTATGGACATAAACAGTTCTGCAAAATATTTCTTTAAATGGAGAGACCTTAACTATACCATCAACAATTCTCCACAAATAGGATGCAAATCAGACCACACCTACAAGTAAGCTTCTTAAACTTAGGGCTGCTCGATTATGGCAAAAATCATAATCACGATTATTTTGGCCAATATTCTAATCACGATTATTTAGCACGATTATGAGGGGGCCATATGACCAAAACTTTATATGAGTGATTTATTTAAAGATAGTGATACATATCAAATATATATTTCCTGTAAATAAGGTTGCTATGACATCTACATTGTAGAGACCAGCGGAATTTCAAACAAACAAAAACAAACAAAAAATCCTAAAAAGGATTGAAAATAATTAAACTGTCAGTGATAAAAAAAAGCAAAGGACAAATACAATAGAATAAAAAGATACAAATGAAACAAACTGTGCTTTAATGTTTTTTTTATGCAAGTCTCAAGCAGTTTACAGCCTACTACAGAAATTAATAATCAAATGTAAAATAAAACGGCATAGTCGTCACTGTAAGAATTAAACTTTTTTGTTTCTTAAAGTTACAAAAGTCCTTCACTCAAGAGCAGTGTGTGATTTTGAAGTTGTCTTTTGTTGTTTGATTAATATTAAGCACACAGTCACAGCAGGAAAATAGCCGCTGTCACTTTAAGAGCCGCACGGATCCAATTTACCGTTACACGCGTATTTTCATTCTTAACTCTATGTTAATTTATTACATGACCGACGAAGGTATACATAAATAATCACGTGTATTTGACCGTTTAGGCGCGCACCTTGAGCTAAAAGATTACTTTTAATCTTAAAGATTCTTAAAGAAGAGCAAGTTCTCTTTCACGCTTTTAAAAACATTAATACATATACTTATATAAATCAAGCACGTCCCATTTGGCAAAAGTCACGTTACATGGCTTTACTGATTTGCACGTGAAATTGGGCTTTTATGGAGAGGGCGGAATGGGGCGTAATAATAGTTTTATCTCGATTATTGTATTTTCATAATCGTTGGATGCCAAAATCGAAATTGTTTTTCGATTAATTGCACAGCCCTACTTGAACTTACACCAAAACTTGTTTGAGTGAGATAAAACATCTTGAGTGGAGTGACCTTGAAATGTTTTACGCTGTATATTAGGGTGACCATACGTGCCATTTTCCCAGGACGCGACCTGGCCAGGATTTCTATATTGCCTAAAATATCTAGGTTTTGGTCTATGACATCAAAATACCTTGAGAGCATTTTGAAAGCATAAGGAACCGTCTGTATGGTATTTTGATGTCATACACCGATCGGTCTGCACAGGCAAACAAAGCCAAAACCTAGATATTTTAGGCAATATAGAAATCCTGGCCAGGACGCGTCCTGGGAAAATGGCACGTATGGTCACCCTACTGTATATGTTCCTATTAATTGGAAACTTAAAGTTCAACAACAAAGTTTCTTAAATTCACCTATTGTCAGGTATGGATGGCAGAAGCTCAGCGTTGATCCCACAGATTGCCTTTGCTTACGCTTAGCCTTTCTTAGAGAGGAGATCTAAGGCTTCTCCTCATTCTGCCTTTGTTTACTTCCACTATCTTTCTTCACCAAACTGAGAAGACCCCATGACCCTGAATCTAAGGTTACTTGTGTGTTTATCTTTTTAAAAAGGACAGAGCTTGACACTATGTCAACAGCATCTCTTGAGCAGAAGGAAACAGCTCTAAGGGGCAGTGAAGAAAAAAGGAGTTTGTGTTTGCAGATGGATTACATGAAGGAAGCAGACAGTGCTAGCATCTACAATTAGATGTAAATGCCTAATATTTTCAGTCTATCAAATCTATTAAACTAATAATGACAGTTCACAGAGGCTCTTTCCAAATGCAACAACTTTTCCCAATGCAATTAAATGTACTTCAAGTGCAATTATTACATATTAATACCTAACAGCTCTCAGGGAGAAAGCAATCCACTTAGGACCCACAAAGACCTTCTCTTTCTGTACCCCCTAGAGTTCAGTTGGGCATCAATCAAGGCAGTTAAGTGGGATCCTTGAGCAGAGATGGTATCAGTGGCAGCCTCTTACAGGCACACACTTCTGTTCCTGTTATCTATGGTAATTGCTCTGAGTCTCTGTCACCAGTGAAGCAAATCTCTCATCTCTGACTCAAATGCACTACTAAGAAAAAATTTATTTGAGCTATGTAGTGTGGGTAAACACATTTTAGGCGCTCGTTTCTCATTTCACAGTTGCGCTTAAGGACTCTTTACTCAACTTCTGTGGATGGCTAGACCAGGGCTTCTCAACTGGTGGTTTACTGACCTGTTCTGGACAGCAAAGAAAAACCCCCCACTAAATTCAAAATATAAAATGCATCAGATTGTATTATTAATATTTTAAGGAGGGGCTTTGAAGGCTTCAAGTCCAACCAAACCATTTAATTTATTTTAATATAATATATGACAACAAGATTAAAAACAAATGTTCAATACATTTTATTATTATATTATTAGTGCTGTCAAACGATTAATAAAAGTTTTTGTTTACATAATATATGTGTGTGCTGTGTATATTTATTATGTATATTTAAAAACACACACAGTTACCACGCATTATATTTGAAAATATTGACATTGTAGTTACCAATATATATATAGATATATAATATATTGTATTAATATTATATTCATACAATTATTTTATATATAAATATGGAATATATAACATATTTTTCTTAATATTATACATGTAGGTGTGTGTATTTAGAAAAGATAACGTAAATCCACACAAACACAGTACCAAACACCCCCTATTTATGAACAACAAAAACAGTTTTTTGGATGTGATTAATCGTTTGACAGCACTAAATATTATGTATTGAATATTATTACAGTACTTGATGCCCATTGTTCAGTCTGTGTAAAGAAGCAAAAACAGTGATTTTTATTTAAATTGTTATTTTTTTTTTCATTTTAAGTTTTATTTTGTCATGTATTTTGTCATTTTTATTACAGGTTTTTTATTTCTATTTAGCTTTTTTATTTATTTACATTTTTTTTTTTTAGTACTTAAACTTATTTTATTTCAGTTATTTGCCAAGGCAACATTTCTATTTTTTGTTAAGTTTAAGATTTTTCATCTAATATTTATATTTTATTTAAATTAGCGAAAACTTTCATTTTTGTTACCGATAACAGCACTGGTTGGGAACCACTGGGCAAGACCTGTCAGTAGCCCAATATTCCAGTGCCCTCCATACCGAAATGTGATGGGCCTAATAACAAAAACAAGCAGCGCGGTGTGGAGCTGCTCCCACAGAGTCAGCACATTAATGAGGACCATATGGAGCTGCCCAGACATACAGTCAGTGGAAACCCAATTCCTCTTTTTCTTCCCTCTCCTACCCTCCTTCAGTCACTTCTCTGCTTCTCCGTCTCTCAATTTATAGCATAAAGCTTCAGCCGATTGTTTTCTGAAAGCTTAAGCGTGATAAAAACTTTCTAACTTTTTAGTTTGTCAGTTCATTCCCCCGAACAGTGTAAACATTCTGTGGTGTTATAAAAACATTGTTTGAACATCCTGACAAGCCTGACAACAGCAACAGCAGCTCAACAAATGGCATGGGCTTGAGGTGTCGCCAAGCTGTTTGTTCAACCAATGACAGATGAGGGGAGTCTTCAGGAAACCTGCTCGTAAACAATCATTATTTCCACTATTCAGGTCAAGTTTTTTTGGTCTCTTACTTGGTGTAATGGTTCATATCATTCCATTTCACTTATTTTTCTTAACTTGCGCTGAATAGGAGTTCTGGGATTTTAGCAAATGACCTTCTTCTCTTCTCTTCCCAGTACTTCATCTTACTCTCTGTCAAAAAATGTAGTCTCTTTATTTCTCTGGTTTCTCAAATGGAGACTCTCCGTCCCCTCTCACTGGCCTGGCATTCAGTCCTGCCATGAAGCGGATGGCTAATTTTACCAGACTGACCTCATTCCACTATTGTATAAGAACAAGCGAGTCAGTGTCAGGAGAAATGTACTGGCTTATCCCTTCGTTTCCGTTCCTTTCTCGTTTTTCTTTCTGTCTTTTTCTTCATTTTTTTTTACCTGATTCATCTCTGTAATCGACTCGCTCCCTTCTTGTTTCGACCAGAGGAATATGTATATTCGCTGGGTCATGCAATGTAATATGCCCACAAACGTGGGGGAAAGAAAGAACCCTTTCTCTCGCCCATCAGCCTCGTCAAGTCGTCTACTGGCATGAGGTGCTTGTAAGGGGCTCACTGATCCATCCACCTGAGTGAATGAGGTATTTGCTTCAGTGGCCAGATTCTGAATGATGCCTCTGTAGTATCAATACCACTATAGACCTGAGACAGGAATGACTTTATGGGGGCAGCCAGCTCTCTAGTATTTAGGTAATTACTATTACCATTGACTACATTAATACACATATTGCTGTGAGGGAGAATGAAATTTAATTTTAAGTCAAACTTCAACTGAACAACCCATGTGTGATGATACAAAGGACATATTATATATATATATAGTATATATATATAGATATATCTATTAAGTAACAAACATGCAGACATGATGGGTATGCAAAATATTATGTATATAAATTAATGTGTACATTTTGTGTTTACTCCAAGGCTACAGTCTCAATGGATCCACAAAATCATTTCAAACGGTAAGCAATATATTGTTCTTTTCCAGTGGCGGGCCGTGCATTTTACACCTAGGCCTTCAGTGGCGTCCTACATGAACTAATCCATCTCTTCATACCATCATAATGATGCCACGGCTATAGAAAACCATAAATATTACACAGTAACGCAGTATAACATGGCACTACATAACAGACAGGTATCTTATGTAGCGAGAATGAATGCCATTACTAAAGAAAGAAACCCAGTTAACAATTGCGCAACATATCATCTGTAGCTGAAGCATTAACCTAACAAAATGACACAAATACAGTCCATCCGATGTTCTTACAGACATTTATTCACCCAAACGTATTTATACTTTACAGATAGCATTGGTATAAAACAAATAAGGTGATTACATGTGTTTTAAAGTTGATCTAACAATTTAATGTTCTCTTACTGCTCTATTTCGTCTTCACGAGTCTCCCCGCCGGTCTGCCAGCGCACTGCGGGAGGAAAATACTGGTTAGCACA
This sequence comes from Sinocyclocheilus anophthalmus, assembly GCA_018155175.1. NCBI lineage: Eukaryota > Metazoa > Chordata > Actinopteri > Cypriniformes > Cyprinidae > Sinocyclocheilus > Sinocyclocheilus anophthalmus. The sequence continues at coordinate 101,220 of JADLZN010008746.1, forward strand.
GCTTTACTAGGAAAGTGAGCAAGTAACATTAAAATAATTCATACAAGACGATGAAGAAATGTGTATAGATGTGTTTTAACATACCTCTGTGACTCTCATCTCCCCGCTGGTCTGCCTCTGCCAGCGGCGCTGCGGCCGGAGGAAAAGACCGGTTAATACAGCTCCACTCGGGAAACTGAGATATTCTTACGGAAACTTAAACCTGGCTTTATATCACGCAAATAACATCAGCATACAACACATCAAGCGATAAAAGAGTCAAAAACGAAAATTAACCTACCATACTCTAGTGGTTTTTCATCTTCAGGAGTCTTTCACAGAGCCGGTGCCGAGGAGGTGTGTGCTTGCTTTTCGCAGTCATTAGGACTACTGTTTTTAGATTGACTAAATATAGTAGGCAAATATTTTTTCAAAACGCACTGAAAATCTAAACCTGAGAAACTGTAATAAAAGTTTTACTAAGTTTTAATAAAATGATTTACAGTGATGCTGTTTGCTAGCTAGTATGCTGACCATTCAATCAAAGGACGAGAAAATGCCGACGTTATCGTTAGCCAGCTAGATGGCGCTGGTGCTGCCAACTCGAAATCTGATTGGTTAAAGCAACGGTTTCATTGCCACTGATTTAAGCTAACAGACGCCTGCACTGTTGATTCTGAAGGCCTTAAGGCAGATTTCTTTGACCCTGGCAACACGATTGCTGAAATATGATTGGATAAAAGCTCTAATATAAACATACACTGCTGGAAGCAGCGCAACCAAGAGAAAAGCTATGAAATGAAGAGAATAGACTATTGGAAATAATTTAATACACATTCATGGAAAAATATATTAAAACTAAATCAGTGATTCTGATCAGTGTTTGGGCCAGCAGAGAAGGCTTTGCTGGCCCTGACGGCCCACCACTGTTCTTTTCCCATAATCACAATGTAACCTTGTATTTTAAAGCACCAACTGCAAACATGATCAAACTATAAACCAGGAAATAAAGTAGTAGCAGGAAACCAATAAAGTAGCTCAACAAACCATGATATTAGACTGGAGGATGTAGGACTAGCATGCTGAAGCCCATCATAAAATTAAACCCTCCAGGCTAGGCTGAACTATTTTAATTTATTTAGCTTTCCTCAGCTTATTACATAGATAAGAATAAGCTTTGTAGAATTTCAGCTGCCCAAAGCGAGGCAACTGATAGATGACAGTTTGTTCCCATGTTTGTTTTGGCACATTTAATTGATCACTTAGGCTAATGTATCTTTCAAAAAATATATTTTCAACAATTAAAAAGCGGTTTATGCAGAAAACAAGATTTAAATTATTTAAAACGTTATAGCAAGCATGCTCACAGTCATTCTTGAGACATGGGACAAAACAGGTCCAGCAAGGGTAACTGCTATTAGCCTTAAAAATAAAAATATTTTCAATTTTAAATGTCATGAGGGATTAATAATAGAATGTATTTAACACAATTATCACCTTCAATTTAATTTTCTCATTATTATACCAAATCTATGTTTCTTAATGTCCTCTCACTACATCTAAAACAGTGTGTCCACAGAGAAGGGTTCAATCATTCATATGCAATAAAATGGATAAAAATGTTTTTTTTAATGTTGAAAAAGAGCTTGTTTTATCAAAAGCAACACTTAATAATAGCTCCTATCAAAGCAAGGTTGTTTTTTAATGACACATGCATGTTTAATACGATTTTAAAGTTGCGTCCCCACTTTTTGTCAACACCGACATTCAATAAAATGTAATAAAATCAGGGAATATCAGGGGCAGCTGTCACTCTAAAAGACCCCCTTGCCACAGTTCACCTCTGCAGAGTACATCAGTGTCAGACAGGCTCTGCTAAGTTTTATAATTTTAGAATATTTTAAATCCTAATGTTAATAATTCCTGTGTCACAGCCATGATATGTCAACACCATCTTCCAATTTCTGAGGAAATTATTTGAAATATTTAGATAACTGTATTCTCCTGAAGCAGGTTCCATTAGCATCTAGCATCAACAGAAAAATAAAAATGGCTACCACATGAACTCCATTGGTTTTGTGAAAGAAATGCCAAATTTGTCAACACCGTCAGATGTCACCACCATAAGATCTTGTGTTCCAAGGATATATCAAAATACTTCAATGTGACTCTTCAATAAAAGCTTTATAAACAATAACATACTCACTGTTTGTTGTGTTTAATACAGTAATTGACTGATTCAATGTATTTGATAGTTAAAATGACTACAAATTCAGGTTTTTATCACCTCCGTCAGTTCTGTCAACTCCGTCAGTTGAATATTTTGATGATATTTCATTATGCTATTTTATATTTGTTGTGGAATTGTTGGTCACATGTGAAAGTGTAATCTGTCTGCTGACACGAGAATGTGTTTTGAAATGTTAAAAAAGTCTTGAATGCTGTTAAAGATAAAGTTGAAATTATATTACACAGTCCAAGCTAAAAAAAAATCACATTTTGTTAAAAAAAGAGAAAAATCCGGAGCTTGTATCAAAGCATAGCTCAGTACATATAAGATACATAAATGTAGTTAGAGTACAAGGTTTTATTTTTTCAATTTTGCACCCTGTTTTGTCCCACTTCTCAAGAATGACTGGCCAACAATTAACAATAGTTGACTGACTCTGTAATGAAAAATGAACAAAACGACATTCATGCAACCTAAAACGTTCATTTATAGACAGAATCGTTCATTCTTTATGTGCATACTTTTGCACTGCATAACTCATATAAAGACGTGACTGAGCACTTGTCAGCTTTCATAGAAAGGGCTGGCGAATAGAAGCTCCTCCCTTGCGATGCTTTTCAGCACTTTTGCTTTGAATGACAGTGGCTGGGGAAGGGAATGAAAAAGTTGTGTGATTTCTCGCAGCCTCAACGTCGATGAGCAGCAGTTGGAGAACTGCAATCAAACTGAATGGATTGGCATGGGGAGAAGCGGCACTCTCAACCTGGCTAAGCGGCAGCTTTGGAACTGGATTGGTCTTTTAGTGGTTTCTATGAGCCTGTTACTCCGACCAGGTAAATCGTTTTGCTCGTATTAATCGCTCTTATGCTCATGGCAGAGCGAGAGCTAATGGGAAAACTTTACACTATCGTTTGGAGAGAAGTTGTTCAATCAAAATCTCTAAAAAAGTATTTTAAAACTTTAAACGTGCTACTTAATGCAATTGCACAATCGCTCATATTAATGTACGTTACCTTCTCATTTATTCGCATTTAGTTCTTCTGTAGGCCAGAGTTGTGCTGCTAACTCGCTTGCAAATCAGCAGCGTTTTTGAGAAAAGGCTTAAACCCAACATATTTCATATAACCAAATGTTATACTTACCTTCTGAAAATGATGTTTGAAGTTAATCCTCACTATTTACCGTTCTTTAAAAGTATTGCTCAGTTTAGTCAGATATTTTATTAGTTTGGCAAAACTTTCGCTAACCTGGCTAGCTTCTCGCCGTGTCGCCGTTTGAAGTTGTTTACTTCGAAAGCCGTGACTGTTGAAGAAGAAAGTGTGCCTTTAAGAGTAATAAATAGTCATTTGTGAACAGCAGCGATCAAATATGGGTTATTTACATTTTGCGTTAATTGCGCGTTTTAACCGCCTACCCAGTCAGCAAATTTCCTTTGGCCCGGATCTGGCCCAAATCTACAGCTAAAGTGTGGCCCAGATTAGTATGTGTTCGCCGGCCCAAAATTGGCCCATATGTTTTTAGCCAGAACTGAACCAAACCAGTGCCATAACTCTGCCTATCATGAGCCAAGTAATACATTTTTATGTGGCCCATATATGGGCCTTGTATTTCATTTTAGTAAGGCTGAGTTCTGTTAAGACCTCACTGCCCTAATGTGGCCCACATGCGGCTGACAGTATATGTAAAAGTCGTATTAACTAGAGAGTAAATCACACGCTCAACTACAAAAATGTAAATAAAATAATTTACTTTTGTCAATGCAGGTTAAATGTGCTTAACAGCTACTCAGTATCGAGTTAATACAGTTCTTAATAAATATACAACAGACATATTTAACATTAAAACAAAACTAAAATTAAATGGGCAAATTTGAGTTTAAGAATACACAACAGACATATTTAACATTAAAAAATATATATATATTAAATGGGCAAATTCAAGTTGGAATCAGTTGTTAAGAATATACAACAGACATACATTTAACATTCAAAAAAAATATTAAATGGAAAAATTTGAGTTGAAATCAATTTTTAAGTATATACAACAGACACTTTCAACATTCAAACAAAAAATTATTAAATGGAAAAATTTGAGTTGGAATCAGTTTTTAAGAACAAATCATATTAAACTCGAGAAGTGTGTTGCTGTTAGTAATGCTGCGAACTGTCTAATTGGGGTCAGCAATGCACTGTTGTTTATTCATTCTCTCCTTCCTCCCACCATCTCGGTCTCCAGCCAGGTGCAGCCACTTTATAAAGTTAAATTCAATGTCTTTATCTGAAGCCCTTCCAGTGAGGGGATTCTGCCTAACAGCACCTGCAGTGAAGAGAAATTTAAATAACGTTATCAGCAGTACAAACGGAAAGGTAGAGCTGAAGGATTACACTAAAAATCTAAATGCTCAACAGTGTGGGATAACCAGATACATGTAATCTGGATTATATAATCATGTTGTTACATTTTCAAATCCATTTTCAGACTATAGTTACTTTTTGCTGATTATATATTATTCACACAATGGCAACAAATTATTCATGATTCTCCATAATTCTTTTTCATCTTTAATATTTTCTTTCCTACTGCTAATATAAAGTCTTCCAGTTCTGTGGACATTCACACAAACACCAGTTACTAGGTACTAGGTATACTGACCTCCTGGCCATATAGCATTTGAATTGAAATACAAAAATTATTTCAATTTTCAAAGTATTTTCTCAACATTGCATCAAGTATTGATGAACATATACATTTTTACTTGAATGACCAAGATATTCCCTTTTCTTTTTTTTTTGTCAGCCTATTATGTTTGTCCTAATCTATTTCCTTGACTACCCCCGAGATTTTAAGGTAACAAGTTCATAATTAAATAAAACATTTGCTGTTTGGTTTTCTGAGGTTAATGGCCACATGACACAGAGGTAAACAAAATATTTCATCTTTTTAGTAGGCGTTTTATGTTGATGGTTATTTAAAAAAAATATTACATTTATAAATTTTACTAGTAATTTTATTAAAAATTACTTACTAGCTTTTCACTAACTCACGAAACCTTTGCAGCTCCTTCATGGACCCCAGTTTGGAAAACCTTGATGTGATGTTTAATGCACTTTACGTTAATAATAACACTGAATAGAATTTATTTTCTTTCTCTTCTTGTATTTTTATATTAATATGGTCCAATACTATCCTATTAAAATGTGATAAATGAGTTAGGTCAAAAATAAAATAAACAGTTAGCTTGGTATTTTATTTCCAAAAAATGTGTAATGTAATGGATTACTTTACTACATTTTTTTGCATTTAATTTTAAATCCATAAGGGACTACAATTTGTAGGTACTCTACCTAGCACTGGTGGTTATTTTACCTTTGGTACAGTAATTTCGATTACTAACATCGGTTAAATTGGTATCTCATTGGCCACTGCATTCATGTGCTTAAGGCTGAAAAAACATAAGCAGTAACCTTTAATGCAAGTAAATATGATGCTGTAATAACAATTAGGTCATCAAGGAAGCTATAATTGTAATCATGATTACTCTTCCAAATTGTGCAGCCCTGCTGAAATCTTTAAAATCTTGCTCAGACTGTATCAGTTCTTTATCATTCAACCAGATACTTCTCTATTTAACTTGTTTAAAAATATTTAAGTTCCTCTCAAAAATCAATAACATCAGGTAGCCCCTTTACACTAGAACTTAACATGACTAGACTTGGATCTGCAAGTTTAGGTTCAAAACTTTGAAGACAGGTCAGGAATTCCATTAGTATCCTCAGGTCTACGGCGATTTTAAATAAACATGCTTTTTTCTGAATTGACCTTACAAGACCCAAATTAAACGTAAAATATTTTTCTATTTTCTAGTATTTGTTTATATCAACAGCATTTCTCAGAAATCGCTTACTGCACCTTTATAAGTTGTTTTGAAAAAATGTTTATCGTAAAATCCTCTTTGCAAATAAATTACTTCTAAAGAAAGGTTCTTACCAATGACAACCTCCTCCACAGATCTTGCCATTAACTCCTCTCCAATTCATACCACGTGCCACAGCAGTTGTGAAAGTGGCTTTCAACACTCTCCACACAGTGTCTTTCAGGCCAAAGCCACCAACCAGGCCCAAGTAGGAAATCTAAAAAAACAAGGATTGTGACAGTGTGTATTTAAACGGATTAGCGTTCTGTTAAAAATACATTAAATACAGTAGGCCACATGACTATCCACTACAGGATACTCCAAATGTTCTGAAACCATATTCTAAGAATGCAATAAGGAATTCAGGATATTATTAAGTCCTCTACGAGTCTTTAGACAGCTTGCAATTAGGGGTGTGAATAATCACTGGTTTCACGATTCAATTCGATTACGATTATAATGTCAATGACTCGATTCAATTCGATATCACGATTATATCAAAAGGTATTTTGGTTTTTATTAAATAAATAAGAGGCTACTTCTTAAAATAATTAGTAATTAATAAAATCGAAACACTTGTAGGTTAAGAATTCTAACCAACTAAATATAGCTTCAAAGCATACAAGCAAATATAAAGTAATAAAGAGGAAAAAGTCAATTAAAAGTGACAAACAAAAAGTACTTTCAGTACTTTTTACACTAATGCACAGATCTATTTCGACATATCAGATGCGTTATACTGTTCAACAAAAATATTTGTCTATATATATATATATAAATAAAATCATAATGTCGAATGTCGCAGCACATATTTAAATATAATCGCCGCTCTCACGCTCCGACTGTCATCGATAATTCGAGTTTTTGAAAACTGCTGCCTTAAACAATAGTTTAAAACAAACGGGACTATTAAATATTTTGAAATCGGGATAACGTTAGCTAAGTTATATCTAGTCCATTTGTAGAATTATAAGATGATTTTTCTAATGGCTTCGACCATTATCTTTTAGGTCAGGACAGCCTGATTTTACCTTACCACAGCAGTGAAAAACACTGAAAGTAACAAAATGATTTGTAAACGTTTTCACAAATCAATCTCTATCTAAAATAAGTAATTTATTTTTACATTTCAACCCGGATTGCGTGATTATTGGAAATTGTCGGAGGGCTACGCAAACACCACATTCAACAAAGTAAAATTACTCGCGCTTTTCTCAATTAAACAAATAACTAAAGACTTAATATCTCCCAATGCTGACACATAACGATGAATATTTTCAATAAAATGACTTTAAAACGCCAAAATATCACTTACCTGAAGCAATTGTGCGACGGAAAATCCGTGAAGGAAGAAGATTGCCGCCTCTCGGTCAAATAGGCGCGGTAGTCGTAGCAACGAGGTGTGGCCTGCCGGACATCTGCCAAACTTGATGCGTTTTCCCAGTGTAATCCAAATGTTAGCCAGAAGTCAATGTTTACCAATGTCAGCCATAGCTAAACCTTACTTGGTTCTTATGTGTTTTTTGTTATCTGGACCATATACCTCAAAAGGAGCTGTGAACCAAGCAAACATTTCCCGCAAATTCTAAACATATGGCAAAACATATATGGTAACACTCTGGCCCATATCTGTTCAGCCATGCCATATCTAAGCCATATATGCCAGCTATCGGCCACATTTGGCCCAAAGGTTCTTGCTATCTGGGTATATGCCTCTCTGAAAAGCACGCGCAGGATTTTTTAATTTTTATTTTTTATTGTCGCTAGACGAAGTTTTAAATGTTCGCGAATGGGAACTAGATGTAAAAATCGGTTTGGTACAACTAAAAATAAGCAAATACTTTGCTGTGTGCTCTGAATACGATTGAATTTTTGTTGTTGTTGTTGTTGTTTTTCCCCCTACAGAATGATAATGTATTATTTGATGTTAACTAAATCATTAGCTATAACAATATGAATAGTAACTGTTTTAATGTAGTAATTCATATTTAACAGTAGCCATATATAAAGTTAAATAATATTACATTACTAGACAACTTTGAATATAAAGTATTAGTTTAGGAATTGTTTATAATTCTGTATGATAACCCACAAATTCACTAAATATGCATACAGTGTGAAAAAAAAGTGAAATCAAATACGCCAGCTAATCAGAACTATTAATGTTTTATAACATATCACTACATGCATACTGACAGACCACTAATTGACCATGTTTTTACTATGACAAATGCATCCAGTCCAGCAGAAAAATGAGTACATGGTCACTTCACACCAGTGCTCTGTCTCACAAATCTGTCTGTTAGGCCTAGTCAAAAACAGAGATATTGCATTCATTTCCACAGAGTTGTAAATTATGCATAACGATTAATCTAGAACAGTTGATGTAAGATAGTATATGTTATTCTAAAAAGTAGGCTACATATGAATCCCATATTATTAACATGAACAATGTATTAAATAAGTTAATTTACCCGTGAGCACCGCTACTTCCTTGCTAATGTGCAATATTTTTAGTAATTACTCATACACTACTCTGAAGTCATGGAAATTCATTGGTCAAAATTTGTGGAAACCCTGTAGAATACAATTACTACGTCACAGCAGTGGGAGTTTTTCATATTTTTAATAATGCTAGCCAAATTCCATCCCATTTGTTATTGTTGTGCCTGTATTCAAAGCAGTTGAAAGACATCTTATCAAATGAAGCAGTAACTATTTTCACACTTTTGTTAGACCATAACCATAAAACACTAAAAGGAATCCAGACAAGGAATGTTTTCATGGTTTGGAATGGCAATCGGCAGCTTGTAGTTATCTTTTCAGATGCCATGCTAACTCGAGTGCAACCAATGAATGTGTCAGAATGACAAAATACAGCAGTTGTGTAGGTGTTAAACAGGTTTAGTCTATAGAATGATAGCTAGAAACCATCCAAGGCTAAGAACTTTAATCATGAACATCTCCATCACCAACCAACCATCAAATAGGGATTCTCTCACAGTTTTAAATGCATCTCATTAATGTCTAATTCTTCTTGATTTTCAACAGTGTGCTGCCAAAAATGTCGAATTCAGCGCTGTAATGCGGAGTACGTGGCCTCATTCTCACCCTCGGGTGGCTTGCAAGAGGAGGTGCTTCCAGATGTGGACTACTGCATCACTCTGAGGGCCTACTCGTTGTGTACGCGTCGCACAGCTCATGGCTGTAGAGGGGACTTGGTGTACCACTCCGCTGTATTCCGTATTAAAGAGCTCTTTGCACAGCACAACTGCTCCATCGACGGCCCAACGTCGTCAGCCAAAGCACCCAGCACTTCCAAGCCACCAGTGGTGGACGTCTGCAACTACGAAAGCAGGGTGCTCGCCTCGGGCCCGGCGGCTCAACAGAAAAAGTACGGACATTGTGGATTATTTGGTGATCCTCACTTGCGGACTTTTCGGGATGAGTTCCAGACATGTAGGGTTGAAGGAGCCTGGCCGCTCATCCACAACAGATACCTTTCGGTTCAAGTCACAAACGTACCGGTGGTTGAAGGCTCCAGTGCTACAGCAACCAACAAGGTTAGTTGTGCAAATGGCTTTTTGCTAACTTCCTGTAAGTGTGACCTGTTCCAATTTGTACTGGTCTTTTTAGTAAAGCAGAGTAACCACGATACTGGTGGTTTTATGAAATTGGGCAAAAGTTGTTTTGAAGCCTTGTCATCAGTACAAGTGTTGAAAAGGTGAAAAAAGCAATCATTTACTCACCCACATGTTGTTCCAAACATATATGACTTACTTTTTCAGCAGAGCACAAATTAAGATATTTTGAAGAATTGTTCAGCTTTTTGTCTATACAGTCAGTCAGTGGGGTCCAAAACCAACATTTGAATCCCACGACTTTGTAAAGGCAAAAACGCAGATTTTTTTTTCTTTCTCAATAATCTCTTCTTGTATGCTTTACAGAAGAAAGAAAGTTGGTTTTGGACCCCATTAACTTTCATTGTATAGACAAAATGTTGAAAAATATATTCACTTAGAGCCACATAGGTTTGGGCGACATGAGGATATGTTTGGTGACATTTGTCTTTGATACTATACAAACCTGTTTAGCAAAGTATACTAATTTATCATAATATAATATCAAAATAGATTACCAAATAAATGTAACTGAAACTTGTGAGGATTTTGGGGGAAAATGGGCCATGTCTTATGTTCTCGCATGGTCCAAAGAAACCATTCAAACCAAAAGCTTGAGAGAGACAGACAGTCAGCCCAAACAATGATGGCATTAAGGGGACATTTTCTCTTCTATTAAGGGACGTGGATTTAGACTGTTGAGCCGTGGCGACTATGCAGGACCAAAAGACTATAATAGAATCCCCCAGCTGTTTCACAAAGAGTGGGGGAGACACAAAAAGAAGGAATGGAAAATAAATGATTCAGACTCTGGTTACGGTCGGTTAGTTTCTGGAAGGTGAACAGACATGAAGTATGACTGTAACATGGGAATGACTATGTCTGTGCAGTTTTTCAAAAGAGGGAAAGTAATATAATACCAGAGAACATAAAACTTGTCATTTTAATAAACTTTCAGGGGACCACTGACTTTAGCATGAAAAGTGTTTATGAGAACAATTGTGTAATTGTTTCTCATTAATTTATCCTTGGGCTTAAGAAGAGCTCATGATATGTTTCTAAATTGACACCAAACGTTGCATCAGTGCTATATCTTTAGCTTTACATGTAGTGGACATTCTTGGATTAATCATGTAGAACATGACTTAATTTTACTGACAGTTGATGGCTTACAGCTCTGTGACTTGATCAGAGTTTGATCAAAATCTGCAGTTGGATGTTCCATTGATTAGTCATTGAGTTTGGTTCAGATTAGAGACGGGCAGATCCCAAGTTGTCCATGTTATTTTTTTCTCTGGTCCTCTACTGCCGTCATGTGGTTACACCTGTTATTCATTTTTTCCCCTCGAGCTCTAGGGCTATGGCACTAGCAAGCTCTCTTCCAATGTTATTTTAGTATTATTTATATACTATTATAGTTTTTATTCATACTTTGAATTTGCTGTTTTTATATTTACAGCATTCATTTTAATGTTAAAATATTTGAGCAATTTTGCTATGTGCTTTTGTCATTTTTCATTAGTTTGCGTTTTAAAAATATTAGGTAACACTTTATTTTAAGGTGTCCTTGTCACACAGGTTACATGTAGTTACTATTATAGTAACAATAATTATGCATAATTACATGCAAGCAACTAGGGCTGGGCGATATAGCTAAAAAAATTTATCAACGATATTATGTTTCATATCGTTCGGTATCGATAATTATTGACATTTTTATAACCTTTTTTAAAAAAAGCAATAGAATTTTTTATTTGTATTTAACCACTGTATTTATGATTAACACAATTTATTGAGACAAACAACAAATATTTTTTGTTTTAACAATCAAACACAATAAAAATGAAACAAATATCTAATTTCTAATGTTTTATATGGAGATTAAATAGGTCTTTATTGTATCTAATTGTCTCCCGAGGCCACAGGAGGGCGCAATGAGCAAAATAATGCAGTGCATTTAGCAAGTAACTCTATAAAAAAACATGCATTACGTCTAAATTAACTCATAAAAATCAAATATAATTTCGTAAATTACATAAACAATATGAACAAAACAGCATCATGTATTTATGCATTGCTTAATCCAAAGAGCCAAATCGCCCATCACGCAGACTGCATTTAAAAACATAAGAGACGCAGAGAAAAGGAATAAACCTCCACAAATTCGCGACGTGTTTTCTAAAAGTTTAAACTCTTTTAAACTTTGCATGGCTTTCTATACGTCTCTTCTGTGAGACGCGAGTGCAGCAGTCGTACTTGTCCATCTAAATAATGAGCTGAATATGCGTTCTGTGTGAATGACTTGGTTTCGGTTTGAACCTAATCAAGACCTTCTCCGCATTGAGCTTCTATATTTCTCTAATATTTTGAATGAATAACGCATCAGCGGTGCGTCTCGTGGGCTAGACTAACAAAACATTAAAATGCAACAACGTCACTCACATCATTATCACCGCATCTCGTGCGCCCCTGATGACGCTCCCTGATGCACACCTAACATTCAAATGCAAATGTTTATTTTAAATTCGACTAATATTCATTCTTTATTCACAATCTCCTCATCACAGGCAGGCACAGCACTCATTTCAGCATGTGTTTGTGTTTGTGTGTGCTGTCTGCGTCACTCATAGCACGTGCCTATATCGTGTGCTATATCGAACATGTTTTATATCGATATCGAAGAAGGTGTACCGTCGGTACATACTGATACCGTTTTATCGCCCAGGCCTACAAGTAACCCTGTGCCAAACCCTAATCCTAACCCTTACAATATAGTAAGTACATGTAGTTAATTAATATTACTCAGTACTTAAATGTATAATTACACTGTAATAGGGACACCTTAAAATAAAGTGTAACATAAATATTACATGTTAATTTTGGCTTATTTTTTATTTCTGTTTTAGATTTATTTATTTCCATTTAGTAATTGTATTGCTTCGACTTAAACTTATTTCAGTTATTTGCCAACATTTCATCTTTTTGATTTTCATAAAAAAAAAAATTCAAGGTTATTTCAATGAACAAAAAATGTTTTAATTAATTTCTTAGCCACATTACATTATTTTCCTCGTCATATTTAGATTATATATTTGGCCTTTTCACCATTTTATAAATGGGACAAGAAATAATTTGTTTGTCCACCATCGATAGGTCAAAAAGCTGCACAGTGTGAGACAATTTCATTCAGTCAGAACATTTTTTATGTTTAATATGCTAATATTGTATAATTTAATAATGTGATGCAGGACTTTGGACCAGTGAGGTCACTGTTGGTTAGAATGCTTCTGTTAGTCTCTTGTTGATTTGCGTCTCCGTACTTGGTTCATTGTTGTTATTGTTAATTAAAAAATGTTTTTCGTTAATTCTAATACAACTGAAATAAAACATAAATATTAGATACAAAACTAGAAATGTTGCTTTGGCAGGTAAATAAAATAAGTTTAAGTCGAAGTACTAAAACTGAAATAAAAATAATGAAATATTAAAAAATGACAAAAGCACATAACACTGATAATGATAGTGATAATACTAAAACACCACTGACCTGGTGGTTAGGACATGTTCCAACAAATCAGGCTGCACAAAAACACAATGTTGAAACAATCCTCTAGTCAATTGAAAGCAATTTCATGTATTGATTTTCAGTGTGAGCTATTACTCACCATTTCCCGTTTGATCTTCCCTGTAGATAACAGTCATCTTCAAGTCGTACCATGACTGCACCGAGCAGAAGGTGTACCAGGCCACCACCGAGGACCTGCCGTCGGCGTTCCAGGATGGCACGCGAAGCGGTGGGAAAGCAGAGAGCCTGTGGATCGCGGAGGGTAGTGGAGGTCTAGGTATACGGCAAGTGAAGATCCACGCTCGCTATCTAGGCACGTCCATCATTGTGCGGCAGGTCGGCCGCTACTTGACTTTCGCCATCCGCATGCCTGAGGACTTAGCGGAGGAGAACGGTGGCCTGCAGCTGTGTCTGCACGGCTGTCCACGCAGTGAGGTCATCAAAGCCCACGTGCTCAACCGGCAGCAGAGCCTGCGTCCGCCGCGGCTTATGGGCGGCTGGTACGGGGAGGGCGATGGCGGCGAGATGCAGCCAGGCCTCTCGGCACATGTGGACATGTTGGAACGTGCGACCACAAAGTGTCGAGAGATGCTGCAGGTGGAGGACGTTTATTTCCAGTCGTGCGTGTTCGATCTTCTCACGACAGGCGATCAGGAGTTCTCCATGGCTGCGTATGGTGCCCTGGAGGACCTTAAGGCACTTCCGCCAAGCACTCTGAAACAAAGTTCACCCAGGACTCCACACATTTATAGTAGAGGAACAATAGTTACACCTTCTGTTTTTGCGGCTCTGGTTCTTATGCTGCTGTTGAACTGAAGGAGCTGGTCTAGACGCCAGCTTGAGGATGGATACCCACCAGCCAGCCTGTTCTTCAACCATGACACCCTCCTGGAAAAACAATCAAACTGACTTCAAACTGTCTGCGAGTGAGAGACTCGTTCCATTTAAACATGCAGTGTTTTACTCTTCAAACGGATAATGGCAGAACACTCCAGGGCTTTCCGAATGTGAAATCGACAATCGCTCGAATCTGGAAAAGATGAAGGCAGCTTATCTGCATATCTTCTAGGTTATCACCGATTAAAGAATGGAAACTCTACTACAGATGTGACGTTATTGGATGAAATTATTGTAAAAGACACATAGGATGTCCTGAATCACACAAGTTTAGGTGCACTTCAAACTTTCTACTATAAGAAAATATGTTATCTACACGGGATCCAACAACTACATGAAATGCTACCTATCCATATATTTTTGGGTCTGGGTCATACAACCACACATTAAGCTACAGTCATGGTAGGAAAAGACTTCTTCAAGCTGCTCTGCTTATTAAGGAGAAAACAAAACAAATTCTTTATATAATAATATATTGAAAGAGTGTATATATGTGTTTTATATGTGTACATTCACTTGTGTATAGATGTTAATGTTTTGAAGCAGTTTCATGTAGTTAGATTTTTTTTTTTCAGTTTGTATAAAACAACTAATATTTGCTGTATTGTGTATCTGTTGTTTTCCATATTAAAAAAAAAATGAGTTGTGACTAAGTCTTTTTTCCCTGACTTCTGACACTTTCTACTCCATAGAGGGTGCTATAGAGTTGCAAGTTTGAATAACTGGAGTTTTTTTTTTGTCTTTAAAACACTATTTCCTTACACCAGCAATAAAGTGTTGCAGGAACTTGGTGGTAATACCAGAATGTCTTTTTAGCTGCAGTTATGTAAGCTATAATGTACAGTCAGCCATTTGTTATAGCAAAATATACCTGACAAGGTGATTAGTGCCTCACTTATATTACACGGCTCCTTGCCAAGTAAATAAATAACTTGACATGAAAAAATAATTCAAGGTGAAATTACCCTTGTTATATGGGAAGAAAAAGCAGCAAACTAATGCGAGAGACTTGATACTAGCATAGAAAATCGTACAAAATAGATTGCTTATGATGGTTATCAGCCTAGCTGAATTGTCGAGTTGACCAATCCGAATCAGAGAAAGCGGGGAATATCATTGACGCCAACGGGGGGGGGCTCGGTCAGAATCAAGATTTCAACAATTCAGCAGTATAAGCATAAATAGTACAATTTAATATAACATTTGTGGCCATTTTCAGTTGTTATACAGAATGTCTTTTCTTTTTTCTTTTTGTACAATTTACGACGCACACAAACACAAAATCAAGGAAAGACGTTTGCACTTCTTTTTTTCCAGCAATGCCGTTTGTGCGCCCATTGCTTGTTCCTGTTCCCGTGATGTTAAGGACTTTTAAAGGAACACTCCACTATTTTTAAAAATAGGCAAATTTTCCAGCTCCCCTAGAGATAAACAGTTGAGTTTTACCATTTTCGAAACCATTCAGCCGATCTCCAGGTCTGGCTGTAGCACTTTTAGCTGTAGTCTAGGCCTAGATCCGTCTGTGTCTGATTAATACACCTTAGCATCGTCCCCAACATGACCAAAGAGTCTTCTATAAGCTCTGTCACCAACGTGGTAACATTTCATAAGCCTATTTTAAGGCGCTGTGTAATATCATTGCGCCTACTGCACCCATGGTACGGCAGCAAAGTACCTTGATTATTACACTGGAATGAGAGTATAGTTCCTAACCATATCGGCCTACAAAATCGCAACTATTCTTTCCCCCCCGTTCCGTCTATAGGTGTCCACAATGTAACTACGAGTGAGTCAAGTTTTAAATAGTAAAAATGGATCGAAACTCTTTGGTACATTTTGAGCAACGAGTCTGCTAATAGGTCTAATCAGATTCAGTGAGCTATCTAGCTACAGCTAAATTGCACGCCGAGTCCCGTAATCGGCTGAATGATTCCGAAAACGAGGGTAAAACAATCCAACGGATAGATGTTAGCCTCTAGGGGAGTTGGAAAATTAGCCTTTTTTTTTTCAAAAATAGTGGAGTGTTCCTTCAAGGCCTCGGGTGGAAGCTGGTATGAAATGACGGGGTCGCGTGACAGAGATTAAAATGTTGTCAGTTTAACCACATTCATCATGCTAAACTAAGCATTTTCCAACGCTGCCCTTCTCTTGTACTTTGCAGCTCTCGGCACTCCATCACTCTCAAGTTTTAACTGCGTCCGATGTGAGGAGAAGAAAAGAGGCAAGGTTCTTCATGCTAAGAGCTGTCAGAAATCATCTCATACATATATCGCAGGCCTGTAGTTAACCTGCTGACAGCTATATGCTTTTGTTACTCCAGTACAGCGACTGCGTACTATTTATTGTTTTTATATAGCATTTTATGCGTTTTGTCTCATTACTGTCTTCCCGCGTTCCTGTCATTTAATTATGCTCTTCATTCTAGATACGATATAATGAGGTACATAAACAAATGTATATAAAAAAAGGACAATCTACTTTGTTCGTTGCTCACTTTGATCTAATAAACAAGGACAATTATTGGGCTAATGAATTAAAATAAGCCCCTTGAGTGATTAATATTCACACTGGAAAAATTAATTTGACATTAATAGGATATTTGGCAAGATAAATAGACAGCACAGAACATGTCCGCACGGTGACTGATAAATGGATAGGTGGATGGCTCTCTTTAAACAAATGCCTTTTTAATTAATTAATCAATTAGAAACCATAACCGCAAGCGTTTACAGTTTTACTGGATACATTAAAGCTGTGATTTTTATTTGGCATACCTCGCATAAAATGCTGCTACTTCATGACGGATATTGCTGAAGAAGGTGTCTTGAGAAATAAAATGCTTTGCAAACAGCCAATAAGAATTTGACCGACCCGCTTGGGCCAGCCAATCAGAAAATTCGTAAAATAAAAATCAACCATATTAACTTTATTAAAACACGTTCCTATTGTTATTTTCCACAATTCATGATTTAATGTTATTTTTAAAGAAAATGTTTGACTTTGCATGTTTTTTATTTTTTTATTTTGCTCCATTTCTTTGACGATTGATTGACATAATTTAAGGTTAATTTTATTTCTTGTTGAAATGGCAGCGAATTCATTTGGAAACATCTATTACTTAAGTGAAATTGGCTGCGAATGCAGTTATATATTGATTTATTTCTATGTATATCTTTCACTGCTTTTAGGAACTTCTTTACTATTTTATTCTGTAGACAAAATATAACACTCACACCGGCCATTTGTTCACGCTCAGATCTACAAGCCTGCATCTTGCATACGTAATGCGCTGGGTTTTGTGTTGTATATTTGTTAACAAGTCTGCTCTACAGAACTTTTTAACAAATGGCCCCCTACACCTCCAAGCCTGGAAAAACCAAGCCTGAAAATTAGGCATCTGTATCATAAATCTTTGAAAGTTAGGATAATTTGCAATTCACTCCCTCATCAAAGGCAATATTACCCTAATTTATTATCTTCCCGCGTGTAAGGCGCTCAGAGGCCGTGGAGATAAGAGTCTATCAGGAGCAGGATTGATTTTCATTAACAGATTGTAATAAAGATGAACTGCTCGGCCCGCACACTGACCAAGAGCCACACTTTATTGTAATTGGGCCAATTTATTTCATGAGCCACTGCCTCCACTTTTTTTAGGCTCTTCCCTTTCTTTTCTCTCTCTCTCTCTCTCCCTCCCCCAGGGTTTAAGCCTTACTGTCATGTTCCACCCATCCTTAATTATTTCTTCCCATATTGAGCATCGACAACTGATATATTCACTATTCTCATTATTCTATGGGCATTCACAGTACTGACTTATTACCAGTTCTTGAACCATACTTTATTTTGATTGTAAAACTGTAACTGTACACCATATTAATTGATTTAAGTGATTACCAAATATTATGCATCTACTAAATTGACATCAGTGCAAGGGGTTTCCGGTCCCATTTTACATGTACAAGTACACAACATTCCATTATGTTGGCTGGATATTGCAACCTGGTTTATTCTTACCATAATTATTTGAATTCACATAACCTAACACCGGTTAATGGTGGCAAATAGTTTACTATTTACCACGCATTGGTTGTGATGTTCGTTCTTGTTATTTAACTTACAGCACCTACACAATTGGAAGTCTTGGCACGTTCAAAGAAAATACATATTTCCAGGTTGCAAATAAGGTGGACCATAGAAACGCAACAAAAATTCCATGGGAGGCGTGATACAGACTGTTTTACAAAAACGATCTGAATGAACTGATTCACTAGAAAAAACTTAACTTTCCAGGTTTTATATGATGAAGAGGACAGAACCATTCTGGATGAACCAATTTACGAAAATGAACGTCTGATTGAACTGATTTACTAGAAGAAGATTCACTTTCCAACACTATGACAGAACCATTCTGGATGAACCAATTTACGAAAATGAACGTCTGATTGAACTGATTCTCTAGAAGAAGATTCTCTTTCCAACCAGTGTTAATTTTGACAGCAAATTCTTTTGAACTAGTCTTTTGACTAAAATGCCATTTAGTTTTAGTCATATTTTATTCATCTGAATTGTTTTTAGTTTTAGTCTAGTTTTAGTCGACTAAATATCATATGATTTTAGTCTACTAAATCTACAGTAAATTTAGTCGGGCTAAAATCTAATTGGTTTAGTTACAGCACGTTTATTAAACTTATGGGGACTCTAGGGAATTTCCAAACTCATTAGGCTCTATTGGTCTTGATATTAATGCTTTACACATCATGATAGAAGAGACCGTCATTTACACTGTCCTGTGACACACACCACATGCCTTTATGTTCAAATGCAATCAAACCACTCACTCTCGCCCGGCGAGGAACCAGAACATCTTTCTTGTTTTTAAAGAAATATCAATGGTTATCATAAGGCTAATTATGCTTCTTTATAGCAAACTCGTTTATCCATAAATCTTCCTATCTTTCAAGCAGACATATTATTTCTATAGCGAAATTTAGATCTCGAATCTTTCGGGCTAATAAACGTGATTCAGTCAAGAGCAAGGTGCGTGATTTTCTTTACTTTTTATGTTGCTTCTTAACATCACTGACGTCTACCCCAATAAAATAGCACTACTTCGGCTGCCTACATCCCTTTACAACCGCAATGCGCCGCTGCAATCGCTGGGCAATTCTGATACACTTTCCTCCCGTCTGTTTGACAGTTCACATATAGACCATAGGCTCAACTAGTGTTTACGTGAATAACTCTCAAAACCGAAACAATTCGATGTCCATTTGCTGTGTAAATTGCTTCCGCTTCATCGCGACCGCACCAAAGAGGTACGGTCGCAGCAAGGCCGTGAGACAACGCTTTCTGTGATGTTGTATGCTCTTCAGTGTCGTGCTCAAGAACACCCTACTACCCCTATTGACATTTTTTTAATGTTTATGATCACATCTGCAGCAAAGTGTATGTTGGTATGTTCATATGTACGTATCTACCATCCTAACCACAACAGCAGGTTTCGTCCTGAATGAATCTCTTCCAACTCGTACCTCCCATTGTCGTCTGTTTTTAACTTACGGTTGACAAAATGCAATAGATTTCCGTCATAGCTATTTGTCATTAAACAGAGTATTTAGTTCGTTACCACGTCTGGTTGTATTCTGAACGGAAAACAATGGTCGTTAGAAAATTATAGACGAAATAAATATTCTCAAGTGAAATTAACACACACTCGTTTCCACACTATACAGGAACAAAGGAGAACCATTCTGGATGAACCAATTTACGAAAATGAACGTCTGATTGAACTGATTTACTAGAAGAAGATTCACTTTCCAACACTATACATGAACAGGAAGAACTATTCTGGAAGAACCAATTCACAAAAAAGTGGCGACGACACAGACTTATACACCCCTACGGCATAAGTAGAGAGAGAAGGGCCTTCTTAAGGGGATGGAACTATGATTCACCTAGAATTAATCAGTCAATGCCGGACTCGACCTACAATATAGAGAGGCACCTGCTAAACTGGATGTCTCTAAAACTCCAAGACTACATATGAGACATATATTAGGAACGAAGCTGATATATGGATCAGAATAAAGAATCCATGCACATATAAGAGAACCGGGACTAGTTCAGAAATATTTTCAGTAGGCAAAAACTCCATAAAACAGTTTTGAAAGTTGTAAGTTGTGAAAATTAAGTGATTTAAGATACATTGTAAAGACTGTAAATACATTGTAAAGACTGTAAGTCAGTCCCGTATAGCCTCGTTTTCAACCAGGTTAAAATTCATTATGGCATCTAACCTGATTAAGATCGAACAATTAACAAATAAAGTTTCAGTATCATGTTAAAAAAAGAGGACGTTGCGCTTACCTTTACACAGCACTGCATGTTTTAGGCTCAATAGAGTTAGATAAGAACCAAAGACAAACAGACCTCAATTGTCAATTTAAACTTTTATTGTAAAATTGAAAAAAAGAGAGAGAAAGAGAGAAGCCCATTAAGCATTTCTTTTCGATGCATACATTTTTCTAAACATAACCAATAAATAGGCGATTCATAAACAGATTGTTGTCAGGAATAAATAAATAAATAAATAATTAAATACTCATTAAATACACCTGTTCAATAAACATTAATCGGGAAAACAAATCATAGTAGATGATACACTAAGGCATAACTGTAAAACAATATAAGCAGCAAGTATTTGAGAAATGTCAACAGCATGTTTGGTTTCTCAGGCATTTATCTTGGACATATATTCTCTGTCTCAAAAAAGAAAGAAGAGGAAAATAAATAAACAGAGAAATTGTCCATTTCAGTTGGTCATGCCGCACCAATCACATCGCAGAGATAGATGGTGCACCTCTTGTCCTCTTTTCTCGGAAAATATCAAAAGAAAACAACAAACATTAACAAGAAAACCAAAAACAACTGTAAACAGCATTGTCTCATCCAGGCTTTAAGAACAGCGCAGCGAGTGCCTGGCTCTCCCACTGCACATTTCACACAGCAAAATCAATACTCTTGATATATATTTCCTTACGCTTTGTGCTGAGAAAACCAGAACTTTAACATGATCTTTATAAAGCAAAAAAACCCGTCCCACCCCGAAACCCACCCGCCCACTGACTACTTTCCCCATAGAATCTGAGAAATGTGCTGCTGTTCCCTAATATACAGATTTCATATCTATAATAAGCTACTTTCCTTAGCATACAAACCATAGTTAAAGAATCATATTGTTAATATGAGTAGTACCTTTATAACACTTTAACCCCCCAAAGCTTTCCCACCCTTTCCCCCCTTGAGCATGCTCACAGATCAAAGTTCGGCATGAAGATCTGAGGAACGAAATGTGAATGTGGTTTGAATGAGAAGAAAGCAAGTATGAAATGCTGGTGGTCTGGTTTCTTCAGAAATACCTGTAGTGCAAAACGCCCCCCAGCCACCCCCTCGTTTCTGGCGAAAACGCAATTTGTATTAACGCCGTCGGTTCACCTTTCAACACATCAGGTTTCATTTTATATGCCTTTCCAATCTAATTTTTTTTCTTTCAAGCTGTAATGATATCATCCTTCAAACTTATTAAACTTCAGGCACTAGTTGCCATTTTTAATTTGTATTACACTTGCTTTTACATGCAGGCCAAATTTAATTTGATTTTAATAATTCACATCTGGCATGGAGAGATTCTGTGAGGAAGGCCCCTGCAACATGAGGTTATTAGAGCGCCGATGCCCGAGGGCTGCGTGTCTGTATATCACTACGTTCTGATATGCCACCACAGGACAGGAGAGAGACGATGGAAATGGAGAGAGTTCAGCAAAAAAAGGCCATTATAACCTGTGAATCGAATGCGATCCATTTTGGCGCGACCTGAGGCTAAAAAAACGGCTGTGATATACGGGCGACGTTAATGTTTTCCGGCAAAACTTATTTCTGACGTCTGCGAGATTAAACATTTAACATACAGATATATTTTTAGGGAAGACAAACAGGTCAAATATCCACAGTGGAAATCAAATGAGGTCAAAACATGTGCTTTTCTGTCCTACCTAGATTCTAGAGCTCTGTTTTAGCATCTATTTCTGTTTATTTGTGAATTCTGGGAGGACCTGAACTTCCTGTACTTCTGTGTCACTGTATTATCTTTAGTTTTGGCATATCTATGAAGGCAGTGTGGAATTGGCAAGTTGGCAAACGGTGAGAGTAGCGTCGTCACTGGCTTAGCTCAGACAGCGTTGGGGATTTAGCTATTTAGTAGAACGGCCGAAAAAAAAAACAAAATAAAAAAACAAAAAAATAAAAAAAACAAAAAAAAAAAAGAAAAAAAAAAAAAGAAAAAAAAAAAAAAAAAAAAAAAAAAAAAAATAAAAACAAAAAAAAAAAAAAAAAAAAAAAAAAAAAGAAAAAAAAAAAAACACACCAAAAAAAAAAAAAAAAAAAAAAAACTACCGCAACGTTGCGTTTTTTTAAATGCAGAGAGAGAGGAAGGGAGAGGAAAACAACCGTCTTCCAAGCTAAGAATATTGTCCTCACATTTTAATATTTAAAAAAAAAGCATCACTGTTCAGTGAAATATTGATTGGTATGCGCGTTTGTGATTGCATTTTCCCTTTAAAAAACAGACAGGGGGGACAAAGTCGGGGGGGCGTTTGTGTTTCGGTGGGTTTTTGGGCAACCTTATTTTAATAGCCAATAGCTTTTAGGTTACCTTAAAGCCATAATGTGCTACTTATCACAACATGATTTCGCGGCGTGGGTGTGGGGGGAAGAAGTGGGTCGGTGGGGGGGCGTGTCTTCTGTTTCTTTTTTGTTTGTCAAACTTATTTTAAATAGCCACTAAATACGCCTTTTTTAGCCTTTAGGTTACATTTAAGCAAACATAATGTGCTAAATATTACACTGCAAAAGCTTTACTTTAGAGAAGTACTGCATCTAAAGTTCATTTGAAATATCTAAAATAAATCTTGATGAGACTAAAAAATACAAATATTGAGCTGACATTTTATGAAAACAGTTTATTTAATCTATATATATTTTTTAGATCTTTATAATCTCTTTTTATGGAAAAAGATATAAAAAAAACAAGGATAATTCAACTTAAAACTAAACATCATGCGTGTTGAGTTACTTGCAGAGGTTACGGGGGGACGCAGTAGTATTAGTGTAGCATCTGATTGGACAAAAATTTGTAGTGCATGATAAATCAGTATTTTTGGTCCATTTTCCAAGTGAAAAAAATGGAGATGACGAGTATAGTTAAAATGCTATTGTGGTGTTGTTTCAAATATGGTAAATTAATTTTTGGTGTTTAAAACGCAATATTGTCAACATAGTACTCTAGAATTGGCATCAAAGCTAACAAATATCCACCAATTCAGATTTTATTCTAGAGCTTTTGATTGGACAAAAATTTGTCATTTAATTTTGAGGTCCGATTTACCTGAAGACTGTAAATTTTAAATTGTGTGTGTTAGTTTTGTCAGCTAGCATTAGCCACAGAGCTAACACACAAACTAAGCAATTTTGATTTCACAAGGTCTTTAAGATTCTTGTCAAGTGCTTTAGAGTTGTGTATGTGTGTGACTTGTCTGAGAGCAAAGCAACAGCTGCGGTTAAGTACACCATAACGTCAGACTCGGTGGCTTTTTTATTGATGGATCAGTTTGCTCCAACTGTAACCCCCATGGCTGCTATTTGCAAGCTGTTCGTGAGCTCTTTACAGGCTGCTCATTAGACCTTTGCAGACAGTTAGCGTCAAGCTAATCCATACCAGCCTGAGAAGCGTTTTCTTAGAAATATGGGTTATTCGTGGATCCAACGAGTCGTCCCGTGGCGTTCTCTATATCTTAAACTCATTTATTAGCGAAATGAACTTTGCATACGTCAATGTGGAATTGATTGTGCAGGTTTCCGAGGCTGAATTTGACTATTATTTTGATGCCGCAAGATGGTTCCTGTAAAACTCTGATGTGCTTCAGAAGTTGTAAGCAATAACAAGTTTGTCCGTTCAGTAGGTCCGTTACGAACCTCATTTTGTGGGCTGTGTAAGGGTTTAAGGCTTGGTATCTTTGTAACTGCTTGGTTTTCTTATTAATGTGCTTTATCAGTTGATATTCAGCATTTGGCACCAACTGTTTGATGAGTATGCACAAAATGGATGATATGAAACGTCTACAGGTCCCTTGTAATAGTAAAGTTGCGTGTTACTTCATGAAGCACAGTCGTAGACCTGATGAACTCAAACTAGAACCACTTCAGTTGAAAAATCACTGAAGTGGTGAAAAAAAAAAAAACTAAACTAAACTAAAATTTCCCATCCCTGTCAAGCACTAACTGTATTTTTGTATTATTTACCTGTGCAATGGTACAGCTGTTTATATTGCGGATAGTTTGCGTTGAAGCCACAGGTACTTATTCTGCTCAATAAGTAAAGCTTTCATCGGATAAATATGTTTGTTTGTGAATATCTACCCAAGGTTTTGCTAAACCAGCAACACTTCGCACATGCATATATAATAATACTCAGCATTTGTTCTCTGGAACATGGGCCTATTTCTGACATGGATGGATGATGGACAGTTTCCCCCTTTGTTTTTTTTTTCTTCATGGATGAAAATGGCTGAACATGCTCCTAACAATCTCCAATCCACATATTCTACTCCACTAAAATAGTATAGCTTTTAAAATACTTTTTTTTTTCTTCGTTTTTCTATTTTGTTTAAATATTCTGAAACCCAGTAGCTATAAATGTAAAAGGAAAAGAAATCAAAATCCCTTTCCTCTTCCGACCTGAAGCGAATATTTATGCTTTTTATTATTTTTTTCTTTAAACTTATGTCGTTAGTAGTAGTTTGTAGTATTAGTATTGTTATTAATACCATATATTTCTGTTGAGGAATAAAAATGTTTGGTCCTTTGGTCCCTTTGGGTTGAAAGATTGATCAGTTTCACTGAGGGCATGGAAACCTCTTGTGACCACAGAATGTCCTGCGTTTGCTGAAAGACGGTGACAGAAGAAAAGGTAAGAGGAAAAGAGAAAGAAAGTCCACTAGCGGGACAAGAAGAGCTTCTTTTTTTTCCCACTGCATTTTTCCTTGGTTTTCAAGTTTAACCCTCATTTGTCCAGTGTAATAAAAGCCATAAGCGCCTCTTCCTTTAAATAGCATATGTGTGTATAATATGTATATAGAAATCGAAGTTGTTCTTGCTAGTTTTTTTCTTTTTGTTTGTTGCTTGACTGACGGTGCGAAGCTCAGCGAGAGACGGGACATGTTGAGTTCTCTGTCTTTAGAGAGATCTTCCACTTGTCTTTCGTGCGCTGTGCTAAGTGTGGTTTGTCCACGGGTGCCGGTTCACCTGCAATACCGCCTCCTCTATACTGAACATCTTCGTAAAATAAATGCTGATATGTCTTCAAAAAAATCCATTCATGTTGTTCTTGTTTGTTTTGAAAGAAAAAGTTAAATTCCTTTTGAGATTTCACTCTTCAAATCCTGTAAAGAAAATGAAATTCTAAATAATATCAAGAATGTATTCCTGTTAAAAAATTGTGTCTGGTGTCCAAAAGTGCTACCTGTGCTGTTGCTGAGAGCCCTGTGTGGGTTGGGCCCTGTCAGTACGGGCGGCTCGCATCCTTCGGCCGTTTTAACTGCACTTTCAACCTCTTCATGCCGATCTGAAAGCCGTTCATGGCCTGGATAGCAGCATGTGCACTTGCTGGGTTGTCGAAGCTAACGAAGCCTGCAAGAGATCACGAGAACAGATGTGAACCAAGTCGCTCAGCTGCTCAAATTGATTACACGGCATCATATTAAAGCAGTGAAGTTTCCAACAAGTCAAAAATGGCTCTTTTATGAACTTATTTCCACTTCGAACTCTGAAAAATCACCATATATGCATCTGTGTGGGCTACTTTTGTGCATATATAAGCCACTGGTGGTATAGAACAGGGACAAATCGCCCCACAGGATTCCGAAACGGGGCCACCCACAGCAAGCAAACCACATTCGTCCGTGACATCCCCAGCTTCCCATTCAAACCCATAGGCTTTTACAAGCCAGTGACCAAAAAGCCAAAATGAAGTGAGGATGCACTTTCCCTGGCATTACGAGCATCATCAGGAACCGGCAGTGAACCGTGAAAAACAGCGGGCGTTTTCATCGGCCATCAGCCACCTGGGAGCAGAGTGGCCTATGCGCCTAACCGCGCCTGGAACTGCCCCCATTTCGAGGCTTGTATCTACAAGACGAGAAGGTCCACATGGAGGTGATGTGGGGGATAAAGCCACAAGGCTGAATTAATAGGGAATCTATGTATGTCAGTGCTCTCAGCCAAGTCCCATCGGTCCATCTCGGGCCTCGGCCCCCACTTAATTAATTACTCTACCGAGCGCCTGTTAACCAGACCTGACATTATGCAGTAAATGCATAGTGTATAAGTCAATACCGCAAATAGGTCCTACTTCACAAATTTATACCTTATTAACCTCCCCCAGGAGACGGGAGCTGCTATTAATTGTGGCTTGGGAAATGTCTCCCCCTGGAGCGGGAACAGATGTTGATCCATAATGGGCCTTTTTGCTTCACTTAGGACTTTTTTTCTGGCTCAGGGGTTTTTAAAAGGCAGCGCTCCGGTTTGTGGCTTGACACAAAATGCAGAATGGAGTTTACACTGTGAAACGGACAGAGACCGATTATTGGTTGTTTTGGGACGGGCTGTATGCGGAAACATTGCTTGCGCAATACTTGTTCTGCAGTTATTCACATTCAGCATGCTGTAATCAAATATTGTATATAAATATATTGTAACTTTTTACTGATATTTTAAGTTTAACATTGATGCTGGAATCAGGCTAGGCAGATTAATCAGCTGATATATAGCCGTTTTGAGATCATTAGCATCTATTACTGAAACATGTTGATTTGTCTCACCGAAACATTTGCTCTGGTTGGTGGCTCTGTCCATGAAGACCTTGGAGGAGATGACTGTACCAAATGGGAGGAACATCTGCATGAGTTCGTTGTCGCCAAATTCCTGCGGTAGATGGTAGATAAAGAGGTTGCAGCCCTCTGGTCCTGCAACACAAAGATGTTACTCACTGTGGAGTCTCCATTCAAATTAAGTCACAGAGACAACAGAAATGTTTTAATATAAGAACTTGTATTTAGATTATAATGTTAATGTCAGGCCTTTGTGTCCTTTTGTTTCAGAATACCATGCAAGCAATTTTGTTACATTTTTATGTTTTTATCATTATGCTAAACGGCCAATATTTATACAGATTTATCTACAGGAAGGTTGCCGTCAGGCATACCGTCGCTGATAAAAACATCACAATAATCCACAAGTAATCCACACGACTCCAGTCCATCAAATTTTCATTTTTTGCGTGAACTATTACTTTAATGGAAGATGCGATTTGCAGTTATTTCAGTATAATGAACTATTCACTCATCATCATGCATGTAGTATTGATCCTTATGCCAAAACAAATGAAAAATCTCTCACCCTCACCTTCTCTCTGCTGCTGCTGTTGAATGACTTGCGGTGGCTGTGGCAAGCTTTGGCCAATAGGGGTCAGTGTGGTCGCTGGGTAGATGGCTGTACGTGCAAAGAGAAATTTGTGTGAGAGCACAGCCTGGATTTATGTGATACAGCATTGAACAAGGCTACTCGAAAGAAAGAAGAAAAAAAGACAAAAAAAAAGGACAATACTAACGCAGGTGGTCAAAAAACGAATCATTTTAAGTAAGCAGCACAAAAAAGAAGAGTGCATGTGGTTTTTTATATAATATATAGATATATATAGAGAGAGAGAGAGAGAGCGAGAGAGAAGGCTCATTGAGGTAGTGAACCTGTATATTGCTGCACCCCGGTGAAGGCCTGTTGCAGGGTGTCTGCAGCTGTGGGGCTTTGGGTGGAGTAAGGGGGCAGTCCGTTGGTGTACATGGCCTCGACCGCAGGGTGTCCGTTGGGCTGGTGAGGGATGCTGGTAAAGCCGTTGACGATAGGAGTGACAATGCTGGGGACGGCTGATGTAGTGATGTTGGCAGGTGGTGAGCTGAGGCCTGCTGAGCCAGGAAAAAAAACACAGACAGCACATTGTACTTGGTATTTCCAACAAAGTGTGCCAAAAGGCCTGCAGTTTCAGATAAGCCTAGAAAATGTTATGTATACATATAAAGAGAATGCTGTTGATAACTAGCTAAAAGAGAATGATGTCGATTACCACAGAAAATAGTCAAAAACTCTCCACCTTAACTAGAATTAACAAAACTAACTCCATACAAAACATACCATCTCTAGATCGCTTGTTAGCTTTGAGGCGAATTATTATACACTAATGCGGACAATGTACTTTTAACACACACACAACACACACACACAACACACACACACCACAACACACACACACACACACACAATCATAATAGCTATCTATTATATAATATCTATATACCCTTTTGATTCATATTATATTACTTCTTCCTTATGAATCTTTATTTTTGTTTCATTTTCAAGAACTTACTATTATGTTAATATACGGGCATGTCCCATTTTATATTTTTTCATAAGTTTAGTTCATTATTAGTATACCTTACAAATACATTCATCATATATTTTAATTATTTATATTATGGTAGATACGGCAATCTTTAGATAATATTATAAAGTTTTATTATAATATAATAATCCTTTCAAAGTAATTACAGTCATTATATTATATAATGCTGTTTTAACCTATTAGAAATGGCATGGCATAGAGATAAATGTAGATGAACTGCTGATCAGTCAGTCATTCTATATCGTCAATATGACAAAAGTGGTTACAACAAAACACACTAAAAAAACCTTATTTTGCGACCATCTGCAAATGAATCGTTTAATAGGCCCTTTTTAGCATAAGTCGGTGTTTGATCCCAAGCCTCGAGCGTTTTCAGAGCTGTGGCTGTGCATCGGTACAAACTAGAAAACAATTCCCATAGGATACCATTTCAATCTGTACCCACGAACAATGCTGGACATAGAGGACGGTCGTCATGGAAACCCCCAGCATGCCTCAATTACAATGTGGCAAAAGACCCTATAGAAAAGTATTTATAGAAATATGACCGAGCCGATGGATTCAAACAGTCTGCGGTATCGTCCACCCAACCAGCTTCATTTACAGCATGACAATGTGAACCAGGCTCGACACGAACGTAAAGGTTCCCAAAACTGTACTCAAGCCTCCCACTGCTGTAACCTGGGGGAATTCCAGTGGGCCGAGGAGAGCTCTTTACTCTCGTTTGTGCTATTTCCTGTTCCTAAGCTTTTTCGCGATTGTTTGCTTCCCACACGGCACATTGATGAATTAGTTGACGCCTCTGCCCCATTCTTCGCGGAGCCCGGGAGACCGGGCGCATTCGGGGATGTCCGACAGGCAGCCTCAGCCGAACCGACCACACGTGCGGGGCCGAGCGGCAGCTGCGTGCTGTTATAATGTTGAGAATCTATCATTGTGATGTGACAGTTTGGAAAAGCTGAATGCTGACGGGAGGATCCAGCCCGCAGGAAGGTTAGGAAACAGACTGAGCTA
Organism: Sinocyclocheilus anophthalmus; assembly: GCA_018155175.1. Classification (NCBI taxonomy): domain Eukaryota; kingdom Metazoa; phylum Chordata; class Actinopteri; order Cypriniformes; family Cyprinidae; genus Sinocyclocheilus; species Sinocyclocheilus anophthalmus. The sequence continues at coordinate 131,004 of JADLZN010008746.1, forward strand.
GTCACGGAAACTCAGATCATGTTCTGGTTGAGGAATAAGACTTCAGTAGGCAACAAAAAAAAAGCTAAGACAAGACAAATGATACGTTTCTGGGAAAAAGAGGGTAGTTCACATAGAACAGGGATGGCGAACTCCAGTCCTGGAGAGCAGAGATCAGCTCCAACCCTAATAAAATCTCACCTGCTTGTAGCTTCCTAGTAACCCTTCAGACCTTGATTGGCATGTTCAGGTGTGTTTGAATAGGGTTGAAGCAAAACTCTGCAGAGCTGTGGCTCTCCAGGACCGACGTTCGCCACCCCTGACATAGAACATGCTTTGGCATTCCACTACACTGCTTTTCCATCGTTCTCTATGTACAGTAAATGTGCGATACACGGATGTGTCGCGAGTTTTGCGCATGAGGCGGCATTCTAAGTCTCAAGTTAGAAGAAGTTCATTAAAAAAAAAAAACACGCCTCTAGACATTTTTATTTCACGGCCTTGTGTTTCGCATTCTGTATAATTGTATAACAGATTTCATTAGCATGTTGCTAATGATAACAGTCTGAATGAGATTAAACTATTTTTACTGTTACTTTTGGTACTGAATGAAATGAATATTTAACTAAGTTCTAAAAATGATAAATTGAATGTTTCCTTTTGGACATTTCCTAAATTACTCCAAACCTCTTTATCGTTTACCTTGTTTTTAGGCAAGACTGTTGTCACTTGATTTCTAAAGTTTGATGTTAGCATGTGGCTAAGCTAACAATGAAAATTTGAGTTCGATTTACCTGTTTTTGCTCTCTTTTTTTTTAAATGTATGTTTTTCCAAGATCTACAAATGAAATTATAAATAGAATGTTTCTCCCAACATTCTCCTAACCTCTATATTCCAGTATATTTTACATGACACCACTTTCAACTAAACCACTTTTTATGCATTTTGGCCATTCATTTACGTGCCTGAAAATGCTAACTTTAAAAGCTGAAAATGATACCATTAGATTACCTTTGCGTAAACTACAAACACGCACATATTATGTGTTTGCATAGTGTTCCTTTACAACGTGACATTGCCAATTCCTGGCCTGACATGCATAATACAATGTTGTTGTTGTGTTTTGGCGTTTTTGCAGATCCGTGTGAATGCTCCCATAACATTTTCCTACCCTCTGAATTCTAATATATTTTAGCTTACTATACGTAATGTCATTTTGATTGACAAATAATGCTTTTCACGCAAATCTTGTCACTTCATTTCAGTAGAGCTTGATGTTATTATGTTGTTAAGCTAATGATCAGTCTGTCAGGCATAAATTGAGACACTTTTCTTAAATGACACAATGGCCTATAAAATGCAAAAAAGTAAAAAAAAAAAAAAAAAAATTTTTTTTTTAGTAGAACCGCTTTTTGACACGAATAAATGCTAATTATGTATAATGACATAACTTTCAATAATGGTCCACGATTTAGTCTTTTTTTTTTTTTCACGGAGTTTACTGCAGGAAAATCTGGTGTTGCTTTCTTATGAAAATTACATACGACTAGGTGTTTCAGAGCTAATGTTCTACTTAAAAAAGTGTGTGAAAAAATCAAGTAACATGTCAGTTTTTATATGTTCGAGGGACACATTTATGCAGTGGTCCTGTACAAACATTTTGCAGTGGTCCTGTACCGGCTTATGACATGCAATTGACAGATCAAAAGAACCAATAGGCGGTTCTTAGTGTAGATCACAAAGTATGACTGAGCATCCTTCCTCCTGTGTGGTATGCGTTTGGTCCATTTCACAGACAAATTTGTTCCAGCTGGAGTCTATTTCGGCATCCAATTCCAAAAAAGTCCGATGAATCCATTGTTTAAAAAACAAACTTTTGTCTGTAACCACTGTAGGATGGTGAGCACCTCAGACGTTGCGTATTCTAGCAACTCCGTTATTTAAAGGGGGGAGTGTAAATTGGATACTATGCCAACCTTGCCCGGTGCATCATGCGATTTGAACATACGTATGGTGTATACAATGAGGAACGATCGACATATGCACCAAAAGGATTTTTATGCAAACTTCTTATCACTGAAATAATACAAGGAGTAATGGAAACTGTATCGCGTAGCACGCAGGCCCACCCAAATCCCAATAACAACTCCCATAATCCTATTTGATACAGAGGGGTGCTTATGTGTATTTACACTTGAAATTCATAAAGGGTTTGTATGTATTTTTGGTTTTTTAATTTTACCGCAATGAGATTCTTTATGTAGTCCAAAATGTTAAGCAGTTCGTCCGTCGACGCTCCACGATAACCTTCATTTAATGTTAAGTTAATCATTTTCACTCACTTCGTATTTCAGACCTGTATGACCTACTTTCTTCCATCAAACACAAACATTCATGGCGCTTTATGGGTCATTTTTGTGAGCTTAAACAGCTCCAGTCCCATTCACTTCCATGTAGTAAAAGAGCAGTTGGGAAATTTTTGGCAAGTCTCATTTTGTGTTGTTTGTTGTTTGCTTAACTAATATTTTATACATTATTGGCCTCAAATATTACAGAAACTTAAATGTTCAAACTATTATTTCATCACAGAGACCAAACTGTAACAGCATTGTATCTTGTTAAAGCTATTTAAATACTTATTTGGCATGAATAGGGTTAAACACTACCATTGAAGCAGAAACCCGATTTAAACTGTGTCAACTCGCACACAAGTTCTGGATGAAAATAATTTAAAATTCAATCTGCCGAGCCCAAAACCCAATTCTGCCTACGAACCATTTGGGGGGCAATATCATCCGTGGGAATATGACTATGTATCCCGAATGTGCAGAAATGCAACAGCAGGTTCCTTTAGTGTTCAACCATTTGACGTTATTATACCGTAAAGACACGCTAACGACTCCAAAGTTGTTCGAGGTGGAAACTTTGAAAAGGGTTAACATCTTAAACAGTCGTTCAGCCAGTTAGGCCTTATAAACACATTGCATTTGAGTACTTTACAATAAAATGCCAAAAACAATGATTTTACAAAAAGTGGCTTCCTTTAAACAGAAAACCGCATCGTTTGAGGACACCGGGACACGAGGACACAACGGTGAGTGTCCATGTGAAACGCTTTCAGGCTTTCGTCCTGGCGCCCATCTCGATTTCGCGGCCCCGGATGCCGAGTAACAAAGTAAGGGTTTTATGCCCTGCGGCACACAAGGTGAACTCAGCGTCCCAATCATGTTCCGCGCCTCCGGATGGCTCGGCAAATACTGCAACCTGACACTCATAATTCGTCGGGCTTTTAAACACAACAGAAACAGTGCCCTATGTCTTAACCAAAGAGCAGCCTTCATCTGCCTGTGACACATCCTCCATTTTAAACTGGAAAAAACCGGGCGGGGGCTTGCGAACCCACTTGCAAGCCGTGTCAGGGTAAAAAATTTAAGGCGCAGAGACAATAACGGACCAGCCTGGCTGCAACAGTTTCAAGCCAGTTAATCCGAGTTGACAATTAGCCTGTCTGCCGTCGATTGGAGCTTTTGTAGCTCAAGCGCTTGCAACTGCTGAAATTAATCTTATAAAAAAAGAAAAAAAAAAAGGGGAATACTCCCTGGCATCATGGTAGGTACCATACTATAAAGAGGGCGCCATCTGGATGATGTGGTACGACCCTCGCCACAAGTGCTTTCCATCTGTTACTCGAGCTGGCGCACCATGCTTTTCGCGAGCGCTCTAACCCTGTGTTTACTCCTAAACGCTTGTGTGCCCGCAGGAGGTTCACCGCGTTACCTCTCACTGGACAATGCCAGGTTTCTAGGTTACTCGGATGCGGAAAAGACAAGCAGCTTGTCATGGCAACTGTGGTGCCTATGATATTCCTGGTCTTCGGGATGTAATTCTCTGAACTCTCTGGGGGGCAAACAAGTCCAGGAAGATAGAATCATTCGTAACATGGCCATATCTAATCTACACATCACTTTACTGTCGAAGGTTATTTTTTTTTCAGCATTAACATCATTTCACGCTTCAATATGAAATACGGATAAGCAAATTATCACTGAATTTTATTCTTGTGTATGATTTTATGAAAAGGAAATCTTAAAACAAAGACTCAATATTAAATAATCCTAATCTGATCAGAATAAGTAATAAAATATAGACATTAATTAGTATTGATTTTTGTTGTATGAATTTTATGTACATGTACTCTTTTCAATTATTGTTGTTATTATGATCTCCCCCCTATACGTAAACAGGGTTAATGTACAAAAACTAAGAATCTATCAAATATAAATATTATTATTGTTATTGTTATTAACGTTCAAAAACAACAACTAAAAATTCACGTCAGAATGTATGAAATTTAAATGCATTTTAAATAATAAGAAGAAATAGAATTTGTTATTTATTACTATAATATTCATCATATATGCTTAATACTAAATATTAAGTAAACGATTATACTGTTACAGTACCTTTTTCATAAGGATTTAAACATTTGATAAAGACTTCATGCCACATTCATAATTTATCATAAAAATAATAAATCATTGATAATATACCTAAAAAGTGCAGTAATATTACTAATATTGTTATTTTTGATGATACTGTAATACTTACTGTACCTGTTGATATTGTAACTGAATAATCAATTTTGAATCACAATCAAATCAAATCAACTTTGAATGAATCCGCCTCTAATTAGGATTACATTTGTAAGATTACAAATATAGTCAGGTTGTGTCAGTCATATTAAATAATATTTTTGACTGACATCATTTTCAAATTACACTGTGTTAAAATTTTTCAATGTAGTGATATTTTTCACATATCTTAATAATCCTTTCCAGATGTTGTCTACTTTGTAATCCAATTTTGCAAATCTGTAACTCCACTTGAGCCCAGTGAGATGTTCTGGTAATACTTTGTTACTTCATGTTAATGTTATTTCTAACACCGAGGATATTTCACACTAATAATACTCCGCCGTTGTGCCTACATACCAAAGATGGAGGTCTGAAAGCAGCCTCAGACGATGTGACAGCTGTTCTGCCGTTCAATTGTGGACTTGCCAGATGTCTTCAGATTGCAGCACAATTCCCTAAAAACCACTTCATGATAAAGGAAAGTTAGAAGGCTTCTTTGCATCACAATAGAATAGTTGTTCAGTCATTTTTAAAGCCTGATCCAAAAACATTTATTGTTTATTCAAACAGAAATTCACTATTTCTCTAGTACATTAGCGCTTAATATCCAACCAGATTCCAGTATAGTCCGTTCTTCCACAATGCTTTATACACACGTCCAACCAAAAAAACGGTGTGTGTGTGTGTGTGGGTGGGTGTGACGCCAGGCAGAGTGGAACTCAACCAGCAGCGTGCGGTGCTGCCGGTGAGATGCACAATGAATGAAGAATGACTGACTAGAAAAAAAAACACTGAATATTTATCGATGTAGTAATGGGGAATATTTTTAACGCCAGCCATTCTATCTCGCCCAGGATTAATAATGCAACAGATTCCAATAGGTTCAATAATGGAAGGCAATCAGTAAAGCAGAGCTCATGCGCGCACGCAGGAGCGTGTCCAATGCATCGCATATTTCAGCACATCTCGCGTCCACAGGAGATCAGCGCAGCTCCGCCAGTCTCTTTCAATTAAGTCAGTGTAACAGAGGCCAATTCACCCCAGCAGCTGCATTGCATGTTAATATGACATTAATCCCAGTCAAAGAGGATAAAATCCAAACATACAAGTGCGGTTGTTTTACACAGAGATGGATCATTTTTGCAAGAATGAAACAAAAGCAAAAAAGACGAGGTGCTGTGGTTTTATGGACATTTAACATGGTATTCACAGCACAGTATTTACAAGAATACCAAGCAATACACGTCCAAAAACAAAACAACCCAAAACATGGTATTACATTACCAGTGCTATTTTAGTATCATTGGGATACTATTATATTATTTTTGTTATATTCATTTAATTAAAAAGTCAATATAGTCTTTTTTATTCATTTTTAGTTATTAAGTTAAACTTAATGAAAATAAACAAAATTTTGCCTTCAGCTAGTTGAAGTAAAATAAGTTATGTAATAGATATTTCAGTGAACATTTATTTTATTTCAAGCAACAGTGGTTTTTAAAATTAGTTTGTTTTAGTTCAGTTTCAATTAGACAATGCTTTGTAAGATATGAGACTGCAGGTTCGGACATTTACCATGGTAATACCATGTTTTTGTGACCTTTAGCATGGCATTACCATGATTTCATAGCTCTCTGGCATGGCCATACTATGTGTTGTGACATTTACCATGGTAATATTGTGGTTTCATGACCATTTACCATGGTGTATCTATAGTTTTATGGAAATTTACATGGTAATACTATGTTTTGTGACATTTATTTTGGTGATAGTATAGTTTCATGAGCATTTATCATGATAATACTATGTTTTTATAACATTTACCATGGCATTACCATTGTTTTTATAGACATTTGTCACAGTAATTCTATGTTTTGTGACACCATGCCATTACCATAATTTTGTGGACATTAGCGATAGTATTACTATGTTTTTGTGACGTTTACCATGATATTGTCATGTTTTCATGGACATCTGCCATGGTATTAATATATTTTGTGGCAGTTACCATAGTAATACCACATTTTTACAATGTTTTTGGCACATGGTAATACTATGCTTTGGACATTTGAAGTATCAAAGGAGTAGTGCTGTCAAACGATTAATTGCAAATAATCACATCCAAAATAAAGGTTTTTGTTTACATAATATATATGTGTGTACTGTGTATATTTATTATATAAATACACACACATGCATGTATTTATTTAAGAAAAATATGTTGTTTATATTTTAAATATATTTATATATAATATGAAATATAAGAATATAAATATATAAATTTATATGCATGTAAATATTTCCAAAATATATACTGTATGTGTATGTGTAGTTATATATATTATATATATATATATATATAGTATATATATATATATATATTATATAATTATAACAGTACACGCAAAATACTATTGTAAAACAATAACTTTTATTTTGGATGTGATTAATCGCAATTAATCATTGGACAGCACTACAAAGGAGTAACATGTAAATATTATATGTATATCAAAGTACCACAGTATTAACATCTGATGCCATAACTGTACCATGGTACCACCACAGTACTTTTTGGTATACATAATGAAAAAAAATCAATATAATATAAACCGTTGCAGTCTTGCAGTCCTGTGAACTTCAGGACTGCTAATACAATGGGTGCTGCTAAAACAAACATGCAGTGAGTGATGGATGATCCGGGATGGAAAATGCATGTGTCTTAACAAAACATTTGACAAACCGTCCTGTCAGTCTGACTTAATATTTGAAGTAGCAAGTAAGTACATTTGCATGTAATGCCACACATGGATAGCCTCAGCCTCGCAGAAGAGAAGTGTGGCTTGACAGCTCTGGAGCTTTAATTGGACGAGGCTTTTATGGGACTGGATGGCGGCTTGTAAAAGATAGAACCGTATTAAATCTATATGTGATGCCAGGGGGAGCATCTTGCTGTTCCAGCCCCTCAGGTAATGAAGCTTGTGTTTTAACTTTGCATAAGAACGCAAACGTTTTGTCATTCCACGGTCAGTCAATTAGCCACGAAACTAATAATGTGCTTCGAAATCGGCTGGCCAGTTTTCTGCAAGCTACTCATATGATGCCAAAACTATGCGCTTTACCAGGAATGACAAATGATATTGTCCGGTGTCGTGGTGTATAGTGTAAATTGGTACAGCAGTGCTGTTGACAAAAGAGGAATGAGCTTTGTTAAAGCTGAGCATAATTCACTGGGTGGCATGTTTTCGGAAGGGATTGGAAAAGTGCAATACTGCTGCATAAGCAAATGCTGTAAGGTGGCCATTATCCAATAAGATCTCCTGTTTGTTTAGATTGTATGATAACGGGGTGTTGGGAATGACAATCAGAGCAGTCGTGTGTTCTGATTATCAAAGCTTTCTGAGGACGAATAAAACAATCTGGCGTGCGTGCCATTTAGGAAATGTCAGTGTGGGTGTTTTTGTAACTTAAAATGTGACACAATGTCGGCTGATTTGTTTAAAATCAAGGCAAGAAATGTGCTTGTTCTGGAATGTCATAGTATATTCAAACAAATTTCCCATGTGAAACCGCAATTCCACGGCTGCCCATGCGACGGTCATCTAGGTCACGCAGGTCGATTTTTGACTACAGGCATAAAGTCTGGTTCACTTTGCAGCTCAGTTATGGAAGAGATTTGTTTTGTTTTGGCTACCTTGTTTAGCAGCGATTTCCTGTCAATTATCGAAATAGTTGACATCACAATAAAAAAAAAAAACGGCACAAAAAAGTTTTTATTGTGGTATCAGAATAAAACCTCAAAGACTATTTAGACTTCTGCTCATTTTTTTGCGGCGTATAACAGAAGGTTGTACAAAAAACTGAAGAAATGTATGAAATTATGTATAGTTTTTGTGCTTTCATTCTTTCAATCCAAAAGTAAAACGTAATGCAACTGACTTTTTAACTCACAGAAAATAACGCAAATAGACCACAAATTTAGTTTACATTACATTACATTACCAATACTAATATGTTTTAACATGCAGAAAACTATTAGATCGAACTGCAAGTACATCTACAGGTGCAATAATAATTTTTAATAAAACTTTTTTATTGTGGTATCAACTATTGTTCAGAAAAATAAAAAAAATACTATTCACACTTCCAAAATTTTTTTCTAGAGTTTAACGCAAATTGTTATACAGTACAAAAGAAATAAAAAAAATTGAGTAGCTGTGTATTGTTTTGTACACTTTTTTTATTCACCCAAAAGTAATGTGTACTGGCATTTTAACATACACAATCGCAAATTGTTGCACAAGAAAACTTAAGAAATTATATTGTGCTTTTGTTCTGTTAATCCGAAAGTAATGGGTACTGACTTTTTAACACAGAGTAAGTTACACACTGAAGTGAAGTGACATGTAGCCAAGTATGGTGATCCATACTAGGAATTAGTGCTCGGCTTTATACCGTCCAACAGCAAGCAAACACACACACACACACACACACACACACACACACACACACACACACCAGTGGGCAGCCATTTTTTGCTGCGGTGCCCGGGGAGCAGTTGGGGGTTCAGTGCCCTGCTCAAGTGCACCTCAGTCATGGTATTGAAGGTGGGGAGAGAGCACTGTACATTCACTCCTCCCACCTACAATCCCTGCGAGACTCAAACCCGCAACCTTTGGGTTACAAGTCCAACTCTCTAACCATTAGGCCACGACTTCCCCATGTCCGCAAGAATGTTTACATGTGCAGTTATAATGCACATTTACGCTGTTAATTAACTTTTTCTGTTTTATCGCAAATGATTGTACAAAAAAACCTTTTTGTAACTGTCTACAGTTTTTGTGCATTTGAACACAGTTACATTTACATGCGCACTTACAATCAAGCTAAAGTGGGTTTTTGCGTAGTCAAACTACAGTCCATCCAACATGACAAGTGTGCAATCAAACACTTAATACATTAAATACACATCAAGCCTTCACCTCTTTTCAGAGCTCTTCAGAGCAGAACGCAGGGCCAATTGTTGTGCAATCAACAATACATGCTGGGTGAAGCGAAGCTACAGTTGTGTTATGTAGTTCTGTTAGTCCGACTGTGCAAAAATATGTTTTTGATTAAGGATTTATAGCTTTAGTCCGACTATGGTGGTCCGACTAACGCGACGGTAACACTTCACCTCAGACCCCATCCCGTAAGAGAGGAAATTAAGCACTGTTGCTCACCCAGTGTCTGATGAAACTCACCCGACACCGGGGTCATGGTGGTGGGTGGCAGGCTGTTGATATTGAGCGCCCCCATCTGGTGGATCTGGGTGGTGGGAAAGGCCACACTGGGCGCCAGGTAGCCTCCGTGACTGGCAGCCATGAGGGCCGCCTGCTGCTGCATCAGCTGCCGGATAGAGATAGAGAAAAACAGAAAGCAGAGAGGGAGAAAGAGAGAGTGAAAAGTTACTAGAAGCACACAGGCTACATGGGGGCATGATGGATAGGCAGTGCTTCGCAGAGCAGAGGAGAAAGTAGAGCGGAAAAAGAGAAAAATGTGTCAACCTATGCTTAGTGAACGCGTCCATCTTCCCAGTCAGAGGACTGTCGCAAGCCCCCTCGAAACATTTCAATAGCTGTCGGTCTGTCTCATTCTAATGGAGGGATCGACGCACATATTAGTGTAGTCTTAAGGGAGCTGGGAGTTCGGAGCAGAAAAATGGAATTGTATTAATTTTTTCCCTTTCAAACTTTAAGGTGATGCTTTCTTCATGGCCTTGACAGCGCAACTTCTTTTCCCTCCCCCGTTTTCCTTTACGATGTGACAGCTATCAAGGCTGAATATATCATGGTTACATTGAAGCAGATCCAGCTTAGATCCAGACTAAATGACCATGAGATCCAGATCATACCTCATGCATAAATGCCTGTTTACATGTATTGTACACGGTTTTTATAATAACGTCACTGAGCACCTGTAGACTTTTGGCAGAGTATTCAGTTTGTTGGGAATGAAAATAGCTAAAAAAATCATATTATTTATATATATATCAATTAATTGCAACAATACAAATTAAGTAAAAATTGTAGTTGACCACCTTTTTTCAAATCATTTTCTTGTTGATGAAATACATCGCATTACAGAAGTAAAATGGGTCGCGAATGCTGTTTCATAGGTCATATCCGTTATTTGTTTATTTTATTTTTTTGGACATTGGAAAAGTGTTTGTGTATCTTGTCTTTTCTAAAAATAAAATAAAATAGTAGCTGGCCTGTCTACCTTTTCTTCTAATAACTTCACCGTGCAGCTGTAGACTTTTTTCAGAGCAGATGCGAATGCAATGCAATGCTTTAAAAAAACATGGTCGACATCAAACTATTCCCATCCAGTTAAACAATAATGCAACTATTCAAACAGCATTCCTGCACATCACAGCATACAGTCCCCATAGAGAAAATAAGGCCAAAAGTAATATGCTACTTCATACAATAATCATCCAGCTGCCACTCTTCATTTGAATGCAGAGGATGATATTGTTCATGTAGGCTTTGCTCTCCGCCGCTGTTTCATCTCTGGATAGTAGAAAGGCAATCATAGGCAATCATAGCCTCTCATTGGCCTTGTCACTGAGCCTGAAAGATGCTGTCCACCCACAAAACAAATCTATAAGCCTCGCCTGCATTACTATCTATAAACTCCTCCTTTCATTTGCATAATTCCATCAACAAACCACTGAGGATCATCTATTATCCTTCAGATAAAATCCACAGTTTTGGGGAAACAAGGAGCATAAACAAGTTAAATGAATATAAATAAAATCTCAGCACAAATATGCTGAGTAAATACAATGGGAACATTTCAAGAGAAACATTTAATTCAAAATTAATTGAGAGGTTTTTGCAACACTGCTTAATGAATTAATACTTTGTACTTAATACGTTTTCAGAGCATCTACCTTTAACAGAAGTGTATTTTGTCAAATTTTTTCACGTATAGCTAAATTGTTACTTGGGTGAGTTTGCAAGAATTTCGAAAACTTAAAAATGGGTCACGGACCACTGGTTTAATGCATTTGTCAACCTTCAGACAAGGGTGGGACGAGACAGTCTAGTCTCTCTCTGCCATGTAATAGCCATGCCACAGTAATCAGACGCTTTTGTGCCCATCTCGCAGCCTTTTCCTTCGTGCTGAATGGGGCGTCAGAGTTAAGCTGGCTGGCTCTCGCCGGGTGACAGTTTGCTAATGCCCTTTAAAAGCCAGAGGGACAGGCTTTGGGCAGAGCATAGTGCGATGAGTTGAAGACTTCCATATTGTAATTTCCCTCCATGAACGGCTCGGATAATGTCGCCTTTCATGGCTGCCACCAGATTGCCTCAGATAACGATGTGGCATTCAGTTCTGCTCTTTAGGAATTAAAACAGAAAATTGGAGGCCCAAGCATGTAATTATGTTGGGGAGAAGTGAGCAACATCAATTTGTTCTTGGAGGAGGTGGAGGGGAAAGAAGGAGGGGAAAAAAGAATAGAAAAACAAGGTCCTTTGGCTGACGGCAGAAAACGAGACTATTAAAAAAAACATCTCTTGTGTATCTTTGTTATTCTTATTCAAAGACAGTTCAGTCAAAAATTAATCTTTTACTCTCCTATTTGTCTTTTAAAAAATTACTTTATTTCTTGCTTAGAATATAAAAGGACAACTTTAGAGGAATGTCCAAGCTGCTCTTTTCCATCCCATGAAAGTGAATGGTGACCAAGATTTTCAGTGTTTAAACTGATTTTTTTTATTTACTCTCATAAAAGTAACATATAACTTCCAAAGACTTGGAATAAAGAGCAAGAGTTGTATGGCCCACTTTTATGTAAATTTTATGGCCATTTTTTTTGTAGTCTTTAAAACCTGACAGTTATGGTCACTACGACCTACTAGGATGAGCTATGTAAAAAATATTTTGTCAAATTTGGATTTGAAACCACAAATGTGTGAGTAATATTGTTATTTACTCACACATTTGTGGATCCAAACCCAAATTGCTTGTGTAGAATATAAAAGGAGAAATTTAGTGGAATGTCCAAGCCGCTCTTTTCCATTAAATAAAAGTGAATGGTGACCAAGATTTTTATTGTTTAAATTGAATAACATTTTACAATTTATTGACATCAAAGTGTCATTCAACTTCTCCAGATTTTGTCTATAGGGCAAGAGTTGTATGACCTACTTTTATGGTGATATTATAGCATAGTTTTGCGTAGACTTGACATCTGTAGTCACAGATGAATTAGTAGGAAGAGCTGTATAAAAAACTTTAATAAAACAATTTAGCCAAAAATTAGCATTTTCTCATTAATTACTCACCCATTTGCCATTCCAAACCTTATTATCATTTATTTTTTCTGTGTAGAATATAAAAGGAGATGTTTAGTAGAATGTCCAAGCTGCTCTTTCAGTGTTTAAACTGACAATTTAAAATCTATCATATGACTTCTGACTTGTGACATAGCGCAATACTTGTATGACTTGTGATTTTAAGTGATTTTTAGATGTTTTTATGTAGTTTTAAGATCCGACATGAGGTATTGAGGAAACACTGAAGTACTGCGTACAAAATCATTTAAAAAATCGCTCCCAAAAGACTCAGCGTACAGGTTTGGAATGACGTGAGAGTGAAATAATAATTATAAATAATTACAAAATTACAAATAATTACAACAATTAAACCAGGTGAACTATCCCTGAAAATTTCTAAACCAAAACTTTACCCAGCATCTTGAATAGACAGGAAGCATTCAAGCGCAAGCAAAAGGGATCAAATTGCCTTCAGCGAAGTCTTCATCACTGAGGTCATAACCTTTTCTTCCTTCAAAATGGGGAAAAAAAACAGAAGCGGCCACGGGAAGAAGTTGCCTGGGCGACGGCATTCGTTTAGTGTCAGGCATGTGGGTTTTTTTATGGCTTGCCTATGGCATTAGTCTCCCTCGGTGCCACCAGGCAATCACCTCTTTATCACTTGGCAATTATCTACCCAGAGCTGCTCTGTGTCTCTGCCCACCTCTGCCTGCATCACACATGACCCCTTACAGTCGGTCTGGCCCTGCTGCAGCGCAGGGAGAATGGCAGGATGACTGGAGAGATATTTATAGAGAGATGAGAAATGGAGTGAGCTGAATGTGAGGACCCCGGTTATTAAGGTCCCTGGCCCTGTAAGATTGCCTGAAACAGCCTTGTTCCTTTTTCTGCTGTTTGCTAAAGCACATCTTCAGGACTAAACATGGTGATGGTGCAAACATAGTTTTGGTTCTACCAGAACTTGTTTTAGGTCCTAAACATATGCAAGTATGCAAGCCCAGATACTAATGCTTGGGACTAATTCACATTCTTCCTTAAGTAGTATTTTGTCTTGTTTTCCAGAAAATCATCCAAACAATATAGCATAATATGCTGTATATAATCAGTTCCAATATAATCTACACAACCATTCAAAGGTTTGTAATAATTAAGAAGTTTCTGAGAGTCTCTTATGCTCACCAGGCTGCATTTATTTGATTAAAATACATTTAAACAGTAATATTTTGAAACGTTGTTACTATTCCAAAGTACTGTTGCCTATTGAAATATACTGATTTGGTGTGCAAGAAATATTTATTATTATTATTATTAATGTTAAAAACTGTTTTTGCTACCTAATATTTTTGTGTAAAACTTGATACACTGTGAATCGCTATCTTTAAAACCAGATAAATTTAAGAAGCAAAAATCTTATTTGTAATGTAGGTCCCTTTTTTAAGATTATATATTTTTACTGGGAAAAAACACAAACATCGCAGTATGGAGACAATAAATCTCAGTAAGCAAGGACGTGACAGAGTTACCTTCTATCAGTGCCGATCCTAGACTTCTGGGGGCCCTACGCAAAATTGTCTCGGCGGGGGTTGTAGTATGAGTGGTTATGAATGAATGAAATGCATTTGTCTGTTTCACTCCGTCTCGAATCATGCTCACGTAAAGCGCTTGAGAAACAGTGTCTCTTACGTGGCTCGGTACGCTTTCAACTCAATTTTGTTTCGTCTCGAGCAAGACGACATTCACATTACATGATTTGACAAATTTTTACATAGAAAGGGCGACAACGCACCGCATTAAAATAAATTATCATTCATGTTTTCATAACCGCTGGCCAAATTAAAAAACGAAACTAAAATTAAATCATCTTTGAGAGCAAGGGGGCCCCCTGGTGTTTTGGGGCCCTACGCAGATTGCATATTTTGCATATAGGGAGGATCGGCTCTGTCTTCTATAAAACCAGATTTACTTTTACCCAGGAGCTAACTATAAACATGTCGACTGTTTAACTAATTTAAATGACCTCACTCAGGATGCGATACATCAATTTAAAAAGTGTGCATCGGATACAAGTTGAAATTTGTTCGCGATGCATCGTTTCTAACATATTTGCATTGGTAAAAACCTATTTATTTATATATGATAATTAGTAGATGCGCTATACTTTTATTATTTAGAAAGTGACCAATAATTTGTGACCAATATTTTATATGTAGATTGATTTAACCTCTCTAAACTGTTTCTCATGCGCATTCTCTCATCGCCACTGCTGCTACGTGAATATGACATATCACAACAGTACGGAGACAGAGACATGTCCTCACACAGAATATAGATTAACATGGCTGTCTGTCTGAACCAAAGAAATAAAAGTGAACTATCTGTACCATATTGAATTGCATATCATCATATTTTTTTCCACTGCATTATATTGCATTGAATTGCATTGTGTTAAATTGAATCAATCGGTAGCTGCTTCATATGTATCTTTAATGTATTGTATCGTTGGCTGTGCATGTGTATCGCATGGGCCTCAGTTATGTAGATGCACATTCCTACTACAATCTGTTGCTCCACTGTGAGAATACTTGACCTAAATAAGAAAAAATTTATGTAGACATAGTAATTTTACAGTAATGTGCACTATAGCTCCCCTTGTGGCAATTCTGAGAATGCAACATGCATTTGTATTGCCCTAAAAATTACATTTCACAATGCAACCAAAATCAAACTTGCATAGCTATAAGCATTTTCACTCACATACTTGAGTAAAATATGTTTTGGGTCTGAGTGCACTTCCATTTCAATATTTCTTTGCCATATATTTGCTCAAAGAGGGTTATATGTACAGTATATAGAAGTCATATTTCTGCAAAGTATGACTAGAAAGACATTTTGAGTAAAACATACAACATTCTATGAGGAACGAGGGGTGAGATTGTATACTTCTCTATAATACACCAATCATGTTGCCTATTTCTAGATGCTCCATAAGGAGTGCTTTCAAACAATGCATAAAAAGATGCATAAAAAAACCCTTCGAATAGCCAACACTGGTATATTTCTCAACAACAGGGGGCAATGTAGGTCAATAGCAGAACATGCACCCCCCTCCCCAGTGCCCTCCTCCCAAAAATACCCAGACAAACATTCCCCTCATTAATGTTGGCTTCAGAACATTCTGAAGTGCTTTCAAGCAATTTGTGCGTCATATTAATCTAATGCACCGTCTCTGGTGATTGGCATCAAGTAAAATAGATCTTTCTGGCTTTCCATCAACATCCGCGCTTTTATTCATCTTCCAAAAAAAAGAGAGAGAAAAAAAAGTCGAAAATGAAGATGGCTCCACTCACAAAAAGGAAAAAGATCAAACACGAGGCAGCGGGAGAAAAAGACAGATAAAAGATGTTCGGCTTGTATTGACAAGAGCGTCTGAAAGAAAATTAATGTTTCTTGCTTTCATCGCGTGTTTATGTCACACCCCCCATTCCACTCCAGAGACGAGGATGGGGCCGCATCGGATATTTCCAAAATCTTCATGTACTATACTGAATGATAAGCTGTTTGTCAGATTTAGGAGTCAGATGTACCTTTTTAAAAAAACGCATCTGTCTTTTGGCACGATGTTGTCAACACTATTACCCCTCCAATTTGCGCTCAGATGCCCCCCTCCTCTGCTCTGACTAAAATCCAATTTACTGGCTGTCAGCTCAACCCAGTAATCCTCTGCACAGCTGTGTTTGTGGAAGGGGCCTCTTAATTTGCTCGTCCTCCACGTTTCTAAATGTAACATTGCCATATCTGAAGCTAAATGTTAGCTTATGCGGTTTGTTGCCTGTTTATGAAGGCACAATGAATGCCTGTTGGAGACCCTTTCAGGTTCTGTTCAGGTGAGGAAATGAGTGAACAGAAGAGCATAGAAAATGCTAGTGGAGCTAACTTGCTATGCTAGTTCATTGCTAAGTGGTAGCTATGCTGTTATAGGTGTTTGCTGGATGGTTAGCCCAAGTCAAAGAGCCACAAAAAAACTTGTCTATGATATTTTTGTCATATTTTTTTCCAAACCAGTTGAGCACAAATCCCACCCCACAGGCGAAAAGACTTAATGGATTCAATTTAGAGTTCAGAAATATCATAGATGGATCCAATCGTGACAAATAGTAATGCTAACTATCTGCCAATGCTATACTAACATAACGGTTGTGTGTTAGGGTTATGGTTTAGCATTTATTTCAGTACAGGCAATGTGCATTGTGATTGACATGACCAATAATACCTTTATAATCAGCTGGGAGGTGGGGTTTGCACTTAAACAGTTTCAGAAGAAAAAAATGCGCAATACAGTTGCTTTCATAAATGCACCGTACATTTAGCTGCCAGATGAAAATGATAAAGCAATTGCTTTGAAAAGTCAAATCCAACTTCTACTGAACAAGCTGCGTAATTTGAGGTAGGTTATCATTTGTTAAATTACATGCTAGCATTTAGCACTCAGCATTAGTCATTTGTTGAGAGTAAATTTATACAACCTAGCAGAAAATCGTGTATTGGGGGAAAAGATACTCAGAGTATCTTTAAAAGCCCCAATCAGTATTTTTTTATTTTTTTTCTGGTTGTGATGATGTAGACGATGTCATCCCTGACTTATAGTGACATCTAGTGGTGTGGAAGCATTACATAAAAATCTAAAGTTGCAACTGTAAAAATGTAGTTTTCAGTGTTTCTATTGTTAACTAAAACTATTACAAATTTTACTATATAATATTTTCTGTAATGGAATTAAAGGGGAAATTAAATCTAAATATTTAGATGAAAAATTAAAAAATTTAACTAAAAATAAGTTTATGTTGAAGTACTACAACTGCTAAAACTTAAAGCTAGAAATAAAAATAAACTAATAAAAATGACAAAATCACTAAAACAAGAAATTAAAATGAAAGCTGTCCTGATTAAAATAAAGAAGTAATTCAAAATATTAATAAATACTCTAATAGTACATAATAATACACTGGCACTCGCAGGCATGATTAATTTATTCCACAATCAATAGTGTTCAATAATAATCACATTTAGGGTTGGATTAATATGGCAGCTCTCATGTGGTGACTCATTAGGCTACTAATATGACTGGAATCATCATCTCATGTGATGCACTGATAACATTTAAAAAAATATATAATTTTTTTCACATTTAAAACTCGTAAATGAGATTTAAAAAAAAACAGTGAGTGCCCCTTTAAAAAATGTTCTGTGTATCTGGTTTAAAATAACAATATCCTTGATTATTTTACTCAAAAACAGCAAGCAAAAAAGATACCTAATAAAAAAACAACAAACTTCGCCACAAGCTGCATGCGATATCATAAAGCAGTTGGTTTCGGCATGTGTGGGTTGTGGCTCGGGCTGGAACAGTGAATTATAGAGACCGTGTCATTGCCACCGAGTGGCACACTGCACCATCTCTGACACGGGAGATAAAAGTCACTGACAACCTGTGGGAGCCACAGCAACCACCCTGCCTGCCTTCCCGCACGCCACTCTCTCAGACCATTTGCATTTCCTGCGGACGCTCCGCATCTCATGAATGCTAATGAGGGTGTATTTGTTCCCTCGTACTGGCCCGGCAGTTACTGTGGGATTGTCCGTACGCATATCTTCCGCTGGCCCACGCATGTCTGTGATATGAAAATGAGTGTGAATGATAAGCCCCCGGGGGCCAGGTCGACTCCAACAATTAATCCTGGCATTTACGAGAAAATTTCGGCTATGCCTATCAGTACATGAATATATGTATATCTATCTACTCCATATGGAGGAACTAACTAGAAACTAACTGTTTTATAGTATCTCTCCCCAAAACTGAACCGAGATGTCCCTCATGAATGAATATTAGGGACTGACTCAACCTCCCCCGTTCCGAAGCAACCGATGCGAGCTATAAATAACCAGGTGAAGATTTTCCTATGGAATATTCTGAGTCACTCTGGGAACGTGAGCAAGGACATGTGGGCATGCAGGGATGGGGAGGGTACGTGGGCGGCAGTGAGATCATCAAAACGTGCCCAAGTGCCCCAGAGGGGAGGAAGGGTACTCACTGCGTGTGCGTAGGTGCTGTAGGTGCTGTAGGTGCTGAAGGGCAGGGCGATAGCAGGGTTGAAGATGCCAAACTGGCCCACCATCTGCTGCATGCGGCGGATGGTGCGCTCCTTGTCCGTGTCGGCAAACTTGACCACCAGGCTGGACGACGCACCCTGAGGGAGGAGAGAATCGGAGCCAGTCTGAGGAGAGAGGGCAGGCTGCGTTTAACCTCCCGCTTTGCAAGCGAGACCGTCAACCACCACAGGAAACACAACTCAACATGTACATGATTTAAGATGTGGTCACATTAGTGATATTTCGGGGGGGGAATTGTGGTAAATGTGACCACACCATTACAGTGACACTATATAATTCAATAAAATTTTAGAGCAAGTTAACATGTTAAGAAAAAGAATTGAATGGATTTAAAGAAATAGTTCACTGAAAAACGACAATTCTGTCATCATTTAAATCCTGGAATGTTAACTATAATGATAACTATAACTATAATGGCGTCCACGCAACTGACAAGAATGATCTGTTCATTGTAAGCGTGCGCTGCTGTCATCTCAAAAGAAGGCTCTTTGAAGTCGGGTGGATTCTGATTGTCAATGATTTTATTATTCATCAGCTGGAAAGAATCGTTCTTAAAATGATTTGAACAATATCATTTCTTTGTGACATTATCGCTATAGTGTATTGCGTATTGTATAGTAGTATTGTGGTGTGGATATTGCTATTCTCATAGAATTAGATAGATGACTACTTTTAAAGAAAACTTTATAGTTATAGTCATCATATTTGGTGTAAACAGCCCTTTACTCATTGTCATGAACTTTCAAACCTGTATGACTCCATGGAACACAAATTAATATCCTATAAATAAGAACCATCCAAAAAGAACCTTGTCCATACAACTTGCATGCTATATTTGAAGTTTTTTTTTGAAGCCATATAATAGCTTTTTGTAAGGAATAGACCAAAAATTCATTATTCACTTAAAACTTACAAAAGAAAATTCATTATTACACTTGACACTCGCTATAACTCTGCCAAGCATGTTGACAAGAGTAGAGATGCTTGAACAAGTCATTCCTCTGTGAATGATTCATTCTTTTGACTTGGATCTTTTCATGGAATGCAGTTCACAAAACCAGCCTTAATGATTCATTTATCAATTGGACTTATCCAATTCTTCTAAAAGTTCAATTCACTGATTCAGTGATCTGGTTGCAGCTCATTGGAGATTGTTTTCTATATATTTTCACCTAATAATGACTTTTGGACTGTCAAATCACATTATATCTATCATGTAACTTGGAATATGAGTCGTATGAATTAATTACCTTTATGATGCTTTTGTGGACTTTTTTAAGCTCCGGTCCCCATCCACTTTCATTATTTCCAAAAGAGCATTTTGGACACCCGTTAATTGTGCTCAACAGAAGAAAGTATGTCACTCAGGTTTGGAATACATTGGGAGTGAATAAAATGATGACGGAATTTTTATTTTGGGGTGAACTGCCCCTTTAAGAATGATCAAAACCTTAAGTTCTTATGTGAATCTACCATGACTTCTTCACTTCAACTTTGCACCAAACACAAGGTGGCTGGATGCATTTTAAAAATAACATTTCCGTTTTTCCCCAAGAAAAAACTAACAACAACAACAACAACAACATCATGATTCTGGATTACTGTCTAACAAACTCTCAACATCAAACCTCAGGCAAACAAACAAATACATCTACAAAACTGTTAGCGGCATCAGTAGATTGACATGAGCCTTGGCAGCTTGACCGTTACATAACAAAATCTATTTCAGATTTCGTTACTTGATAGGTTATGATATCGCACCTGAAATATCAAACAGATCAGATGAAGAATGTGGGTGTGTTTTGAGATTGACAAGGCCACCAATGATCATGGTCTGACCTTGGATGTGTGGGTTTCTAAGTCTGGCTCACTCATTCTCTCCCATACTGTGGTAATGAAACGCAAGATCCGTGCTCACATTCATTATGAATCTCTCAATGATTTGATGCTACACTTGACCTTTATCAGC
The DNA here is from genome assembly GCA_018155175.1 of Sinocyclocheilus anophthalmus. Lineage (NCBI taxonomy): Eukaryota > Metazoa > Chordata > Actinopteri > Cypriniformes > Cyprinidae > Sinocyclocheilus > Sinocyclocheilus anophthalmus. The sequence goes on from JADLZN010008746.1 coordinate 152,076, forward strand.
CTATAACATCCCCTGTTCGCTCTCATCGCCTCAATCCCCCCACCCCACTCCAACATGCTTTGGCCATAGGGGCATATGACTGTGTTCTGCTGGTAGGCACGTGTGCCGCCGCTCGGGCGGTGCTTGCTGTGCCCTGTGCTCGCCGCCCTCTGGGGTCTCAGGGGGGCCCGATTTGTGGTCGGTTTCTTGGTGGGGTGTGTCCCCCTGGGTTGCGTTCGCTTGGGGGGCGCCCCCCACCCTGTTACTGGCCTAACCCCGCCTCTGTTGTCCCTCCTTGGTCGCCTGTTTCTTTGTGGTGTTCTTTTCCGGTTTATCGGCCACTCCCTACACCCCACTCGACGCGGTTGTATTCTCGCCCCTTATCCATCTTGTTCTTCCGGCACACCCCCTCCTTTCTTCCTTTTTCCCACCAGTTTCCCCCCCCCTGCCTTCAGGTTTTGTCACACATAGTTCCATCACAAAAAACCCAAACCCCCGCCATACTTATCCTACCGCCCCACCCTCCCACTCACAACATTCCCATTACATTGCCGACCACTGACGCCGCAGGCCCAAGAACAAGAGTGACATCTACCGCAACCCCCCTCCCCCATGACACCATGCCTGACACGTTCACCCTCTACACAACACCCCTTTTCCTGTAGCATTTTCTCATTCTTTTTTTCTTTTATTTTTTCAATTTTTAGTTTTCTTTCTCCTACTAACTGTCTTCCCACCTTTATACAGTAGAAGACGACACCCTTAGATCCGCCTCTTTGTTTCTTTCGCCATTCAAACACACAACTCACCCTCCAAAAACCGCCCCAACCTGTCCTGCCAATGTGCACTCTGTGTGGCTCGAATGGAAAACACTAGAGACAGATAGAATTAGAAGTAAGACAATAAACTAAAAAACACACAATTCAAACAACACACAAACCATCAAGTATCCTGTTTACAACGTGTGTCACCCCAATACTCAAAAACCCACCGTACTCTACCACAACCTACCACCAGAGCGAGGCCCTCCCAACCCCCACCGAACACAACCTTTCGTCCAACAGCCACCCCCCACCCTGTGCCCCCCAAGTTCTCAACAAAACAAACGATGCAGAGGCCTCTTCAGTTTCTTCAGAGGTATACCTCACTCATGAGCACGACCACAAAATGCACGCCCGAACAAAAAACAAATCCAGCAACAATCACCCCAAACCTAGCTCAAGGATTTTCAACAGACTAAATTGGTCACCCTCCACAGTAAACTACAGAAAGTGGTCACCCCCTTACCCACAACCCCGCAAGACCTTTCCTGGCCTATCACAGACCTGTAACTCCAATCTTTAAGAGGTACTCTGTCCCATCCAAACGTTACTTACCGTGACTATCGGCCACCTCTGTTTGAACTGGTTATCAGTATAAAAGACATCTGTTCACAACCTCAAACAGTCACACTCCAAGTTCCACCATGGCCAAGACCAAAGAGCTGCAAAGGACACCAGAAACAAAATTGTAAACCTGCACCAGGCTGGGAAGACTGAATATGCAATAGGTAAGCAGCTTGGTGTGAAGAAATAAACTGTGGGAGCAATTATTAGAAAATAAAAGACATACAAGACCACTGATAATCTAACTCGATCTGGGGCTCCACGCAAGATCTCACCCGTGGGGTCAAAATTATCACAAGAACTGTGAGCAAAAATCCCAGAACCACACGGGGGGACCTAGTGAATGACCTGCAGAGAGCTGGGACCAAAGTAACAAAGGCTACCATCAGTAACACACTGCACCGCCAGGGACTCAAATCCTGCAGTGCCAGACGTGACCCCTGCGTAAGCCAGTACAGTACATGTCTGAAGTTTGCTAGAGAGCATTTGGATGATCCATAAGAGGATTGGGAGAATGTCATATGGGCAGATGAAACCAAAATAGAACTTTTTGGTAAAAACTCAACTTGTCGTGTTTGGAGGAGAAAGAATGTTGAGTTGCATCCAAAGAACACCATACCTACTGTGAAGCTTGGGGGTGGAAACATCATGCTTTGGGGCTGTTTTTCTGCAAAGGGACCAGGACGACTGATCCGTGTAAACGAAAGAATGAATGGGGCCATGTATCGTGAGATTTTGACTGAAAACCTCCTTCCATCAGCAAGGGCATTGAAGATAAAACGTGGCTGGGTCTTCAGCATGACAATGATCCCAAACACCCCGCCCGGGCAACGAAGGAGTGGCTTCGTCAGAAGCATTTCAAGGTCCTGGAGTGGACTAGCCAGTCTCCAGATCTCAACCCCATAGAAAATCTTTGGAGGGAGTTGAAAATCCGTGTTGCCCAGCGACAGCCCCAAAACATTACTGCTCTAGAGGAGATCTGCATGGAGGAATGGGCCAAAATACCAGCAACAGTGTGTGAAAACCTTGTTTAGACTTACAGAAAACGTTTGACCTCTGTCATTGCCAACAAAGGGTATATAACAAAGTATTGAGATGAAATTTTGTTATTGACCAAATACTTATTTTCCACCATAATTTGCAAATAAATTCTTTAAAAATCCTACAATGTGATTTTCTGGATTTTTTTTTCTCATTTTGTCTCTCATAGTTGAGGTATACCTATGATGAAAATTACAGGCCTCTCTCATCTTTTTAAGTGGGAGAACTTGCACAATTGGTGGCTGACTAAATACTTTTTTTCCCCACTGTATATATACATACATACTGTGTGTATTTACATAGCTGCATAACTTTCTACTGTATACTTTAAGTGTACTGATACATCATTTTCAAATACTTTTTGCTTTAAATCAAATGTTCTAGTTTAAATAAGAACTGATAAAAATCATTTTTATCAAAGAACTTTTCAAAAAGCATGTAGTGAATAGGAAAAAAAATCCACTGGAAATCTGGAACCAAGGCTGCTGAAAAAAAAATGGGTGGTAACTGTTGTTCTCTGTATTGTTGTCGGAATGCTTAGCAAGGGCCAAGTACAAAGCAATCAGTTTGCACATACAAACTCGACAACACTGGCTCTAGGCATACGGCACTCACGTAGGCGTTTGAAGGAGTTGCCAGAAAAGCGACGAAAAACAGTCACTGGGGAAGAGAAATTTACATTTACATTTAGTCATTTTGCAGACGCTTTTATCCAAAGCGACTTACAATTGGGGATGTAGATTGGATTTTCGATTTCACTCTTGTTTGAACCTTCATGCCCTTAGCCTTTCTAGAACTGTTTTATTGTATTGTTTCCTTAACTGCTTAGATAGGATATCATTATCAGGGACACTATCAATGCATTCAGTCACTGCTCATTAGTTGTGCTGCACGACTAAACAAAATGCAGGACTTTTGCAGGTCAAGAATTGTACCACAAAATGCCCAAGTGTAAGACAGCCCAAGGTTGCAATCTCAAATAAAGGCCTTATCTTGTATCCCTTCAGGTTTTTTATCACCAAAGTAGTTAAAATTATTTCTGGGTAAAACCTCAAGAAAGTTAGAGACATCTGTGGACTGGAATAAAAACATTTGGCGTTTAGAAAAGACTGGTGAGATATGTTAAAAGTTTGACGGTGGACCTGCAGCATCTTTTTTTCCACTGATTAAAGTGATAGTTCGGTCAAAAATGAGAATTTTGTTATCATTTCTCACCCTCATGTCATTCCAAACCTGTATGACATCTTTCTTCTGGGAAGGCAAATGAAGATGTTTTGCACAATGTCCAAGCTGCTCTTTTCCATACAATGAAAGGGAATGGTTACAACAATTTTCTGTTATTTACAATGTAAATTTCAATCTATTCCTCACACAAACTTACTGTATGACTTCAAAAGATTTCACAAAAAAAAGTGTAGTTTGCATAAGAGGACTAGGTGTTATGATTTCAATATTCATAAACACCGAGTCCTATTATGCAAACTACACCTTTTTTTTTTTAGTGAAGTCTTCTAAAAAAAAAAACAAAAAAAGACTTCACTAAAAAAATTTTACTTCAACTTTTACTTCAAGTTATTTAGACTATTTCTTTGATGTTTTTATAGGGTTTAATTGTACTTTTTGAAGCTCGACAGCCTTGGTCACCATCCTTTGGAAACCTGTTGCTACCACAAAGAATAAATCTCAGAACTGCAAGATATAAACTCAGAATTGCGAATCTGGATTCTGAAAGCGGAAAAACGTCTCATATTGTGAGATATAAACTTGGAATTGCCAGCAAAAAAATCTTTTGAATCCTGAATTTACATTTTGCAATTCTGACTCTTTTTTTCTCAGAACTGCGTGAAACAAAGTCTGAATTATAAGATAAAAAGTCGTAATTACTTTTTAAAATGTTTTTAGTGGTGGCAAAAATGGACTTCCATACCATTCACTTTTACTGTATTAAGAGTTTTTGTGTTCCCTAGAACAAAGTAGGAGTAAATGATGACAGAACATTCATTTTGGGTGAACTATCCCTTTAACTTCTTGAACTCGTGGTATTAAGTTGTATGCAGACTGTAGGCCTGCACTGGCATTTTAATCTTAACCTCAAATGCGATTATCTGCAGCGCTCAGAGTATTTATTGAAAACCTAGAAGTTCTGCACACCACCTTGAGCTATTACGAAGGAGAACAAAATATTTACTGTGTGTTATGAAAGTTCTTGGACAAAGCCAATAAAAGAAGAAATTCAATGTTCTTTTAGTCCTAAGTTTGGAGCGTTCAGAATTTTCGGAATGTGTTGATGGTATTTGTCCAATCCTTTCTTGACTGTTTGTTTGCTTTAGCTCTGAGACATCTGGCGAAAATCAGGGCCGAGGGCTTGTTGGTCCAGAAAGATATAGGCTATGCGTTTGTAAGAGAAAGTGATAGAGAGAGAGAGGGAGGAAAAGAGAGAGAGAGAGAGTGGTGGTTGATCTGTGAAGTAAAACTCTCATTAAATTTTAAGCCGCCAAGCACCCGGAGGAATTCCCATAGGTCCAGGACCCAACGAAATGGATTCAGGAGAGAGCATAAAACTGTGGGAATAAAAAGTGCAGCTGTTCTACAGAGGAAAACGAGGCCCTGGAATCAAAGTGCGGGCTGCATTTTTACGAGAAGCTGTGACGCAGGGGGCACACTTGGTGCTTTCCCGATTCTTGAGGTTTCTGTGTGAACGTGGACCATAAAGGCACTAACTAAGACATATATCTGATGTAACTCTAACTCTACACATCTGTCTGTTAATGTCTATGCATTAACTGTGAATAAGATAACAGAAACAGATTATCTTGCACAAAGAGAAGCTGAGTCTGTTGCTGCTTCTTATAACTTAAAAAAAGTGTTTACCAATTTCAGTGGTCTTTTTAATGTTCATATATATTTATAAGACAGTGGGTACGAAAGTATGAGACCCCTTAAATTTCACTCTTTGTTATATTGCAGCACAGCACCCCACATTGACAGAAAAACACAGAATTGTTGAACATATTTGCAGATTTATTAAAAAAGAAAAAACTGAAATATCACATGGTCCTAAGTATTTCAGACCCTTTGGGTCAGTTTAGTAGAAGCTACCCTTGGGATCTAATACGCCATGAGTCTTTTTGGGAAAGATGCATACAAGTTTTTCACACCTGGATTTGGGATCCTCTGCCATTCCTCCTTGCAGATCCTCTGCAGTTCTGTCTGGTTGGATGGTAAACGTTGGTGGACTGCCATTTTTAAGTCTCTCCAGAGATGCTCAATTGGGTAAGTCCGGGCTCTGGCTGGGCATTCAGAACTCACGAGTTGTGTGAAGCACTCCTTCGGTATTTGAGCTTGGGATTAGGGTCATTGTCTTGTTGGAAGAAATTCGGTCTTGAGCACTCTGGAGAAGGTTTTCGTCAGGATATCCCTGTACTTGGCCGCATCCATCTTTCCCTCGATTGCAACCAGTCGTCCTGTCCTGCAGCTGAAAAACACCCCCACAGCATAATGCTGCCACCACCATGATTCACTGTTGGGACTGTATTGGACAGGTGATGGCAGTGCCTGGTTTTCTCCACACATAAACCGCTTAGAATTAAGGCCAGAAAGTTCTATCTTGGTCTCATCAGACCAGATAATCTTATTTTCACCATCTTGGAGTCCTTCAGGTGTTTTTTAACTCCATGCGGGCTTTCATGTGTCTGCACTGAGGAGAGGCTTCCGTCGGGCCCCCCTGCCATAAAGCCCCGACTGGTGGAGAGCTGCAGTGATGGTTGACTTTCTACAGCTTTATCCCATCTCCCGACTGCATCTCTGGAGCTCTGCCACAGTGATCTTTGGGTTCTTCTTACCTCTCTCACCAAGGCTCTTCTCACCCAATAGCTCAGTTTGGCCGGACGGACAGCTCTAAGAAGGGTTCTGGTCGTCCCAAACGTCTTCCATTTAAGGATATGGAGGCCACTGTGCTCTTAGGAATCTTAAGTGCAGCAGAATTTTTTTTTTAACCTTGGCCAGATGTGTGCCTTGCCACAATTATGTCTCTGAGCTCTTCAGGCAGTTCCTTGACCTCATGATTCTCATTTGCTCTAACATGCACTGGGAGCTGTAAGGTCGTATATAGACAGGTGTGTGGCTTTCCTAATCAAGTCCAAATCAGTATAATCAAACACAGCGGGATTCAAATGAAGGTGTAGAACCATCTCAGGATGATCAGAAGAAATGGACAGCAACTGAGTTAAATATATGAGTGTCACAGCAAAAAAAAGTCTGAATACTTAGGACCATGTGATATTTCAGTTTTTTCTTTTTTAATAAATCTGCAAATGTCAACAATTCTGGTTTTTCTGTCAATATGGGGTGCTGCGTGTACATAATGAGGAAAAAAATTAACTTAAATGAATTGAGCAAATGGCTGCAATATAACAAAAAGAGTGAAAAATTTAGGGGTCTGAATACGTCACCCATGTAATATCTATATAGATATATATATATATATATATTATATACATATATATATACCACACACAAATATAACTGTAATGTGAAATCTATATTATATTCCTATATTCAAGTATACCTGTCTGTACATCATCTTACATTTCATACAGACTGTTGACAAATATGATGCAGAGCAACAACTCCATAAATGCAGCTATGCCCTAAAATTCAAGATATTAAGGCAAAATTCAAGATAAAAAATGCCCCTGTATGAGTTTTTGTCTCATATTTATATAAAATGATAAGGGATATCACATGAGCAGCGAGAACAATATCACATGAGTGCTGATTATATGTCCGAATAACGACTGCAAATGTGATTTCATACACCAGTTCAGTAAATAAGAAATTCATATCGTTTTATATTTTAAACACAATATTGTCTGTTTTTGTCAACAAAAATATTACCTAAAGCCACAGCAGAACTGTTGCATGTCTCCGAGCAACACAGCAATGTTTAGTTTCTGAATGAATCCATGTTTTGAACAAATCGTGTGAATCAATGATTCAAAGACCCATTCATAAAGTGAGCCGTTTACTCAATTCCTGAATCAATCAGCCGTTTGAATGAATCGAATGAAGAAAAAGGCTTAAGACAGTACCGCCACCTGCTGCAGTTTTGTGTGTTATAGAGTTTCTCATTTTTAAAAAAAGGGGGGGAAAACTTTAAAGGGATAGTTCACCCAAAATGTTTTATTATGTCATCATTTACTCAAACCTGAATGATTTACTTTCTTTTGTGGACTCCTAAACAGGGACAGGTATTTGAAGACTGTTGTAATAAGCGTTTCTGGGGTTTACCAATGATTTTCATTGTATGAACAAAAAATACTGATGTTTCTCAAATTATCTTCTTTTATGTTCCTTAGTTTATGTTTGGCCGTTGTAGCCTAAATGTTTGTGTAATACATTTTATGTTGAATCACATAAAATATTTCTTTCTAAAGCTACGTTTTGTAATGTCTCTTCAATGCTTTTCTCATTAACACAAAAATAGCTTAAAGATAAAACGATTAAAGATTAAAGATTTAATAAAGATTAAATAATCTTTAAGGGGAATTTTCATAGCCAAATTTAACTTGCGATTATTTAGATTAAAAAATATATCGACACATCATGTAATTAATTCGATTAAAAAAAAATTATCGACTGAGCCCTAATATGACCATTATATGATAACTAATATGTGTCAAGGATCATGGACGTTTTGCAGGGTCTCTTCAGTGTCCCTTTGGTCATGTTCCTCGTTGTGTTCCTTAATAGTGGATTCCCCGAACCTGTCTGTCCCTCGTTAAGTGAGGATAAATGTATAGTGTCTGCTATGTTTCCTGTAGGCGTCTGGAAGTCGCTCCTTGTGCCTGTGTCTCCCTGTTGGATTATTAAAGACTCTCGTTTTGTAATCTCAACGTTATCACTCGTTCCTCCCGTAAGCAAAGCGTGACAGTAGACCTGACCGAAAAGTACTCTGTGTGTATACCCTCCGTTTTTATTCAGTTTTTTGCCCTCAGTTTTTGGTTCCTGGTTTCCAGGATCCCCCTTCCTCCGAGTACTCCTCTCCTGCTGAGCAGGGGGAGAGATGGCTCGAGGCGCCATACTGACTTGTTCCGGTCCCTCGCTGCTCTAACTAGCTACCCGGGACGACGCGTCTTGAATTCTAGAACGCCAATGAAACATCTGTGACACAGAGCTGTGTCCGGAAGATGGTCCTCGAGCGAATTTCGCCACCGTTGTGGAGTGGAAACTGGCGAGACACGGATCCTCGATCACCGTCTGTCCCAAGGGGGCTCTCGCCAGTGCCACTCCAGACCCAGAGCCCAGCCCACCATCTCCCCAATGACGGAGGGGAATGCCTGTGCCCACCACTGACGGAGAGCTGGAGCCTTCCGCGACCGACAAGTCATTGCCACACGGAATGACAGAGCTGAGGATCGCCGCGGAGCCAGAGCAGCTGATGACGTCAGTCAAGGTTTGTGAGCCGGCAACAATGCCCGCCACGAGGGAGAAAGCTGCGGATGGTGTGAGCACAGAGAGGAGCTCCGCCCCCTGCACCGCAGCTGAGGGCGAGCTGAGTATGGCGTCTGCAACAGATGAAGAGAGTGCTCACAGTCCTGGTTGGCCGAAGAGCAGGAGGCTCACAAATGACCGCCCTCCCCCCCGCTCCTTGCCTCCCTCCTCCGCTGTGTCTGCAGCCTCTGCTCACCCTAGCCACCTCTATGCGGTGGCGAGCTCCACGGTACTTCTCATCCAGCGTCGCCCGTGGTCGAGTCATTGACTACGCCTCCAGCCTCTGAAGCTCGGATCCGGCTTAAACCGGTGGCTTCCACATGGTTCCTAGTCCCTCCTCTCCGCCGTGGACGGCGTCCACTAGCTCGCCTGGCTTCCTCTTCCTCCGGCTCCGGCCTTGGTCTGCATCGGACCACCTGCGGATCGGGACTACACTCCTCCGGCTTCGCCTCGTCCCTTCGTCCCTCCGGCTCTGTCAGGCTCCTTCATCCCCTCAGCTCTTCCTCAGTCCTCTGTCGCTGATTCCACTGGATCCACGATTGTCCCTGGATCCACGCCTTTGCGTCGGTCGTCGGTGCCATTTGCTCCACCTCGAACCTCCAGATCCTCCCCATTGCCCTGGCTCATCAGCTCTCCGTCTCCACCCCGGGCTCTTCTCCCACCTGCTCTGCCGCCATCGGTCACCATGGCTGCTCCCTCCGTCGGCTCCACCGTGGGCCGAAGTTAGGCATGTGGCCTGGGGCCTGCTGTGCTCCTCATGCTCGGGCCCTAATGTCTCTCCCTGGCTCCCCCCTCCTTCGTTTGCCTCCCTGGTCTCTGTCTGTGGCCCCTCCGGGTGTCCGTCCTCCTCACGAGCCGCCTCCTTAGTTCCCACCCATTCCCCCCCTCTGTTGTTCTACATCGCGAGGACGCGCCTTCCGGGAGGGGGGCGATCTGTCAGATTATTGACCTGTTTTGGCCATGTTTCTGTTCAGGTTCCCTTATTCGGTTCATGTTCCTGTTATCATTGTTCATCATATAGTGATTCCACAACATATCTGTACTCATTAAGTTTAGTATAAAATGGGTAGTCGCCTCTGTTGCCTTGTCGGGTTGAACGTCTTCCTTGTTGCTCTGGCTCCTGTTGGATTAGGTACACGACTCTCGTTTGTGAAATATCAATGTCTCATCATTCCTCCCCACAAGCAAAGCTGGACAATATGCAACTGTACTGCTATCTCTGATTTGAGAGAAATAAGAGTGAAAAAATTAACTGACTTCATTAGAATCAGGTATCCAAGAAAAGCAATATCGTTATTAAATAAAGTTCTAATGCTAATATTTCCAGTTAAGACGTTTTTTTATGTATAAATGGAATCATTTTCTTTCTTATTTATATTTACTTAGAATTTGTTATAATTCTAGCTATAAATCTGAATAAATATAAAAGTAAATAAAGAATATGCAGTTATAAGTTTAATACATATTCAATATAAATATGTATATACAGTACATCTAAATATATATTCTAACAAAGATACTAGTAAACTTATAATATTAGTTCTTAATCCAAATAGATAATATAAATCTGTAATTATATTCAGATATATTCTAAGGGCCAGTTTTACTAACAACTTGCACCAGTGCAAACAGTCTTTTAGTGTTATAATAGTCCATCAGGATTAACTAAAGACACGCAGTGACGAATTAGCACTGAAGGCGTGGACACAGTTATTTTTGTGCCTGACCTTATTGAATATGCATTTGTAGGCAGTTCCTTTCAGACGCAAAATTTATGGGAGGAGAGTATTAAAATGAATCACGCAACGCGTTTTACTAACATTTGCACTCGTCAAATGACTGGTATTTGTGCCATTATTTAATGCCCCAAAAAAGTATGTCTTAAACTATCTACACTGAAATGGCTGTGAGGGTTGTTGCTGGGGAGGCACCGCAGAGAACAGAGAGCGCGTGGTAGATGGGAGAGGATTTTTTACACACGTATTCATTTAATTGGAATGCCAGAAGAACACATTTTCGACTTCAGAACATAGCTCCATGTCTTAGTGTCTTATTACACTAATTTGCACTGTGCATGGTAGATTGCATTGGTCATTATGGAAATGAGATGTTGCGTCTGTTTTCTTTAATTTGCGCATTGTCAGTAAATCACCCGCAGAAATTTCAATGCCCTTCGGCGCTGTTTTGGACTTGTGCTCTATCGCGCTAATTTGCCCTGTTTAGTAAAACTGGCCCTATGATTTTAAAGACGTATATAACATAGTGTATATATTCCAAAAATAACTATATTCAAGTAGCTAATATTTCAAATAAGACAGCTTTATTTGAAAATAAATCGATATTATGTAGAAGAGTTATAAAAATGCATGTAACCCACTAACATCATGATTGAGCTCAGGCCGTGCGAAGCCAAACATTACGGTCTGACCACGGCTGCAATTTTGGGCCAGTATTTCTCCCGTAGTTGTAGCTCAGATATCCACACAGTCATGAGGAAATGAAAATCCAGCTGAACGCATTGCCATTCAACCATAGACAGTGGCAATTTTTCGGCAGCACAAACTCTCCTAACCAAGGAGATTGTAATATCAGATAGCAGCGGCAGTTTCATTTTCCTGTATTTGTTGAAATACGCTCAATCCCTGGCGTATACACTCGGGTGGAAATGAGACCGAAGCAGAGGGGCTTAAGTTCCTTGAACCCTCCCAGCCTTCGCTGGCCGTAATTTCGTCCCTGGTCTTCCGTCATACAAGGCCTTCCTGAATTCTGGCAATTTGCTTTACCGCACGGCGGTGTAAATTTTTAATTGCCCCACGTCCGAAGCAAGGTGGCAGCCATGCATGGAATAAAGCACATGTCAAAACCCTTCCTCAAACCTGCACGATCTGTCTTGTAGCGAATCAGCTCATGGGGAAATATGAATAATTAATCATAACTAGTTAATAAATATTTAGATCCGCTGTAGATAATTACTTGACCTCTCAGGGTCAACAGTCTGTCAATTCTAAGAACGTTAATTACCTGGTTAAAGGAAATAACCTTCTTACTGTACAACTCTAACAGAGTCTGTAGATAATCGCATAGTGATTAGGGACACCAGTTAATCATATCATAAGTGTGATACAAGTAAGACTTTATTAACTACATAAACACTTAAACTAGCCCAACATACTACATAAACACTTAAACTAGTCTTACATACACATACACACGCACACACACACACACACACACACACATACAGTTGGTATAGGAAAGGGTTAAAGCTTAAGCAGTAAAGAGCAGAGAAATAAAAATATGAAGTTATGGAAACATCAGTTTTTTTAGTTCAAACACACCTTTGTAAAAAAGGTGCAAATTATACCTAATGTATCAATAAATAAGACTAAGTTTGAATACTTGCAAATCTCGTCTGTCTGAAAGAGATTCCTGATGCAATCTGAAGGCTCAAGTTGATGTTTGCTGAAGTTGGTTGATGGAAAAGAACCAGTTTGAGTCAGATTATCTTGGTGAATGGAAAGTCAAGGCCCGAGGCCTGGCACAAAACTTAGGGTGTCCTGGAGCGTTGTAGCTCACATTTTCATCTTCTCAGAATTCAACCATACCGCAGACTCCGGGGCGGGTCACTGATGTGAGGCCTTTAAAGCCTGACAAGATTCACGCCTCTCAGGATAAGCTTGTCCAATGAGAAAAGCTGAAACTCCAAGTGGGAGTTTGGAAATACTGGGGAGTTTTATGACCCTTTGTGTGGAAGCATGGTAATTTGCATATGGAACTTGAATCGAAATTACTAATGATTCTAAGAACACTAATATATTGCCTATGTACCAACATATAATATACACTCTCGTTTAGATCATCAGAAGACGAATTCATAGATACTAAACATGGTAGGATTACATATAGGTAAGATGACAGGAACGAGTGGTTCCATCACAAGCCTGCATAAAACAGTCTAAAAATAACCGGGACACCATACACAATGAGAAGGATAGGTGGTCATTCAAAGAAGGTTTTCCTATTAATTAATTAGTAGAAAAGTCAATTTCTACTGTGCATTGTGTCTCTTCCTATGGAAAAGGTACTGATTTTCGCTACTCACATTCCTTTGGGGCCATAAAACCAGTGATATCAGCATTAGTTGCCATGGGGACCAGGGGGGGCCTGGTGTCGCAGACATCCTGGCACCCAGTTTATTGGGTGAGGGGTCTGTGATGATTTGTTAATCTAATGAATAACTGATTTGTTAAATCAAATGAAAAATTGTGTTTTTGATTGGTCCAGACGCTACAGACTTGATGTGTGTATGTATATTCTCTTCATATTTATGCATCTTACAGTGAGGAAACATGCAAACACATTCAGCACGAGCTTCTGGAGCTGGAAAATTAGATCAGAGTATGTAGCTGTGACCTTATGGCTGTGCCAGCAAGAGAAATGGACAGAAAAGAGGGGCAAACATAGAAAGGAGGCAGCGTGTGCATACGTGCATGCATGTGTGTGCATGAAGATAATGCACTGACTGCCATGAGCCGGGGGGATTTGAGCCGAATATAAGATTGGACCGACTATAAGCGCCAAGTAGTTCTGCAATAAGGCGAGTTTCTTATTGCCCACGAGCACATCATTAGCAGACTGATTTATGCATACGTATTTAAAATGAATTAGCACTCGTTTCTTCACTGGACTCCTTACTGTAATAACTATAAGCTGCATTTGGTTCTTTGAGGGCGATCTGAGGTTGTGAGAGGCTTGTTGGTGTATTGTGCAACCCAATAAAGAAGCAAATGATAATCTTTTGCACGTTTGTGAGTTTGGTCTTAATCCGCCACAATTTGCGAAAAGCAATTACACATTTTGTCAGTGTTTTTGGTTTCTATTTCTATACACTGAAATCTCACTTGTCCAAATCATTTCAAATGGCTGTAAATAAAATATCAATTACATTTAGCTGTAATTTAGCTTTCAATAATAATAAAAAAAATTTTTTTTAATTACATTTTGTTGTTCTGTAACACTAAAACATCAAGCGATGTTATTTTTTTCTATGTTATTCAAGTTTTTGATTTCTATTTGTTGCATCACGCACCGATTTCCCACCCACACTATAATCCCATTTGTCGAAAATACAATTTGATTTATATTTGACAATTTGAGTGTTTATTAAACATCAAATAAATTCTGATTGGATGGGATTTTATTTCACGCAGTATTTCACTTTCATTGGGTACAAAAAAAAAGTAAAATTAGCTTTTTTTAACTCTTCCTAACTAGGCAGAACAGAAAGTGACAAGATTAAAGCTATTTTTTTCCATTTTAATTCAAGTTTTGTTGTTTTATGCTGTGCAGCCTCGTCCACAATAAAAACTCATTGTTATGAAACTCCTTTTCAAATTTCCTTGTCAAGTCACACCTATTTCTGCTGCAATTTCTATTACAGTCACTTCATTCAACGTAGCCCTGCCCACAGTGAAATCTCATTAGTCCTTTGGTCTCATTAATGAGAGATTAGTCTCATTAATCTCAAAGTCTTGTTTTTCATAAATTAAAATAAAACAGTCAGTTGTCATTTTGTTCACTATTGTGCTTTTAGTCTGGACAAACAAATTACTTGATGCTGTAAATTTGTTGTATCACTCCTATTTCTGACGCAATTTCTTTTCCAATCACCTGATTATCTAAAATCTGATTAGTCTAAACACCAAATATGTTTTGAATGTCATTTTGTTCAGTATTGAATTTTTTAATGAAGGTAGTAAAGTGATGTGTGGCCAAGTATGGTGACCCATACTCGGAATTTGTGCTCTGCATTTAACCCATCCAAGTGCACACACACAGTAGTGAACACACACCCGAAGCAGTGGGCAGCCAATGCTGCAGCGCCCGGGGAGTAGTTAGGGGTTCGGTGCCTTGCTCAAGGGTCTCACCTCAGTCGTGGTATTGAAGGTGGAAGAGAGCGCTGGTTATTCACTCCCCCCACCTACAATTCCTGCTGGACCAGAGAATTGAACCCACAAACTTTGGGTTACAAGTCCGACTCTCTAACCCATTAGGCCACGACTGCCCCTGGATAAACAAATTACTTGATGCTTTAATGTTGTTGCATCATACCTATTTCCGACACAATTTCTATTTGAATCACCTCACACAACAAAGCTCCGCCTACAGTGACGTTTTATTAGTCTAAAGTCTTGTTTTTCATAAATGAAACACCCAATATGTTCTGATTGGTTGTCATTTTGTTCTGTATTGCACTTTAGTCCAGACAAACAAATTACTTGTCGCATCACATCTATTTATCTTGCGTTTTCTGTTCCAATCACTTCACGCAATGTAAAAGTCCTGTTTGTCTTAAATGAAAAATCAAATATGTTCTGATTGGTTGCCATTTTGTCACTTCGCAGAACATTTTACTTTGACGGCAGAAAAAAAAAGTGTATTACTTATGAAAATATACTTGTCAAATCGTGTCTGGTGCTAATGTTACTTTAATAACTGCAAGCTGCTGGTGGACCGAGGGCGTGAGAGGCTGGTGGGTGTTCGGTAAGTTCGCCATTGCTTCTTTTGAAGAGTTTACAGATGGATGAGTGCTTCATCAAGCCCTGCCTTGAGAAGAACTCCATTATCTCAGCTAAGTATCTCACTTTGGCACCTGGGAGCCGCGCGAGTCGTGACCCCTCCCTCTACAACTTCAGACTCGAGAGAATGGAGGCCAGTAAGGTTTTCCATAATCAATTTACCTTCCGAGATGACTATAAACCTTTTCCATCCCTCCCCCATGAGCTTCCTCCACTCTTCCCCTGTCTCTCCACCTCTCTATTTCTACTTTTCTATCTTGCGTTCCTTCCCGCTCGCTCTCTCTTTTTCTCTCCTCCACTCCCACCTCAGTACATGCCAATGAATAATTCACCAGTCAATGTGGTGAAAGGTGAGGTAAACAAGTCTATTGCCTAATGTCCCGGGAGGATGGAGGGAAGGAGAGAGGGGGGAGAGAGAGAGGAAAGGATGTCTGAGCGTGTGTGTGAGGTGAAGATTTTAGGACTGTGGTCTACATTTCAATGTTCCTGAATCATTTGCACCTCGGTTGACCCTAAAGGTTATAAAGAGAACAGATCACAACACAGATATTTCTCTCGTGCAGCTTCTCTGTGCATTTCTTTCTCTTAAAGTGGCATTTTACGTGCATTTTTTTAAAACAAAAAAGACTAGAACGTCTTCAAAAAATCTCATTTTGGGTTCCAAAGTCATAACAGGTTTGGAATCACACTGTGATGAGTGGAAAATAATGTTTTTTTTTTTTTTGTTAAGTTCTAGGTCAATTGTTTTCTTGACAAAAATGTCACTGCGTTGTGAAAAATAAAAACAAACAAACAAAAAAAAAAGCACAAGCTCAAATGCATTTTGACAGTTCATAGCTCGTCTGTATCCAGCCAGAGTCGTTTAGCAAATAAAACAGCAACGTGTGAGCTACTTCTGATGTGTGTGTGACTGAATAGCTGTGTGATTCAGACAGACTGTGCTGAATAGCCGGCTTTTTATGGCTCAGCGTCCAGTCCTCAAGATTGAAACGGCCGGACAAAGGCCACGTGCTGATATGCTGGCAATGCAGCTATTCAACAAAACAATATGGCCAAATATGCAGTTCGTAAGTTGAAGTGACTGATTTGTTCTTATTTGTTTGGAATCGATTTGATTGCCTTGTTCACTACTACTACACAAAAAAAAAAATTATATGATAAATATAATTTCTGCTTATTATATGATAAATATTTGAAAAACCTTTGTCTGGCAGCAATTCATGTGGTTCGACCAACAAACAAACAAACAAAACAAAAAACTACAATCAATTATTCAATCTTATAACACACGCACACACACACACACAAAATCTAACCTCATAACTGCTAATACTACAAAAGCATTGTTGGTCACACCGCATGACTTGATTTATGTATATAAATTGCATCCCTGCAATTTCCTTAATTAATTATTTTATGCTTTCTTTTTATGCTTTTCCTTTATACAAGGTAAGATACTTCAGGTTGTAAACTGTCAAATTGTTTTTTTTAATGACAGTTACACCACGTGACATTTTTTAAGGAATAGTTCACCCAAAAATTATAATTTTGTCATCATTTACTCACCCTAATGTCGTTCCAAACCTGTATTAGTTTCTTTCTTATGTTGAACATAAAATAAGATATTTTGAAGAATTTTGAAGAAACAAAGGCTACGTTCACACTGTCAGTTTTTGGGATTGACAACCGTATTTACTTAGAGTTGTGAGTCTGGAAATGTCCTGTTCACACAGCAGCTTACAGTTGCGTTTGGAATACTGTGTATGAACATGCAACGGGAGTCAAGCCCGTATTTCCTTACCAGTAACCATAGCAACAGTGACCAAAGTAAAATCAAAGATGGCGACGTCCATAAAACTGAAAGTCATCACTTTCTGACATGACAAGAGTCCAATTGAGCCGCGAGTTCTTTCATCAAATCTGAATGAACCAACAGCAGCTTTTAAATTTGGGTGAAGTGCGGAGCAGAATCTGAATCGCACGCAGAACACAAAACTGACAGGAAAACTGATGGGATCTGAAACGTTCAGATGACTAACGTTCTAAAACGTTACCGAAAACACACAAGAAAACACGTAACACACGGTAGACGCGCATTTGTGCGGCAGAGCGGCTCTCTCTCGCATGTTGGACGTTGATAGACAATAGTTGTCCAGTCCTGTTCCATTCACACAGCGTGTGTGTTCCGAAGAATGCGGTTGTGTGTGAACGTAACCGTATTAAGGACACAAATACAGGACTGACAACCGTATTCTGCTGCTGTGTGAACGTGGCCAAACCGTTGTTGGTCCCCATTGACTTCCATACTAGGGAAAGAAATACTATGGAAGTCAATGGGGACCATCATCTGTTTGATTACCAGCATTCTTTCTAAGAATAAGAAGCTCATACAGGTTTGGAACGACATGAGGGTAAGTAAATGATGACAACGTTTTCATTTTTGGGTTAATTATTTCTTTTAAAATGTCATGTAGTGTAACTGTCAAGTCAATCAAATAGAAGCTTTAAAATGAAACTTTTTAATTTGAAGTTTTTTCAAAACCACATGAAACCTAGAGAATACAAAGAATACATTTCTAAGAAGTAAAAACAAGATTTTTATGTAACCCTTATAATAATACAGTGACCCCAGAATGTACATTTGTATGAAAGTCATTGCAACCTCTGATTGCAGGAGGAACATCAAAGTAGAAAGAGAGAACAAAGAAAAAGTGCAACACTGAAAATGTGTTTTCACATTTGTGTGTGTGTGTGTGTGTGTGTTATAGAGGAATGTGTACTCACTGGCATGGTTTGACTGCCGTGCAAGGCGCTGATTGCGGACTGAGCTTCGGCATGTGTGGAGAACTTTACAAAGGCGCAGCCTGATAGAAAAAAGACACACACACAAAGGCACACAAACACTTTAACCACAGTGTTGAGAAGCACATTAAAACACTAGAGAGGCAGAAAGCCCTCCAACGGTAAGCAAGCGGCTCCTCTAGAGACTGTACTGATGCGAAAAGCGTGCTATTTACTGCCACATGCCCATCTATGCAAACAAAACGCAAAATACGGGATAATTGATATCGATTTAAACGCTGCTACAGATATTCATCACGAGAATTCAAAACCATTTGGGATTCAAGAGCAGTCGTGTTGCAAGCTGTTGACGAAGCTGTCAAAATATTAAGGATAGGTCTTAATGTGCCTTATACAAGCGTAACGTGTTTTATACACGTTATTTTTATTAAAGAATTAAGCTCTATTTTTGCCAGAAATTGGGTTTGAAATTAAACACATTAGGAGCTAAATGAAATGTAGTTTGTTTTTGTTTCGTTGTACAGGGAATGTTTTGACATCTATCTTTTTCTTCTCTTCCATAAGACTGGATATATTCAGAGATCCACCCCCTAAGTAGCAGAAATAATCCTACAGCAATTTTCGTAACACTGGCAAGGGGAAAACTTGCACTCCCACAGTGCTTTTCCAAATGCCAGGCTGTATTAGCGTCTTACAGTGTCCCTAAAGCCTCGGTGGGCAAACAATGGAGTCTATAAAAAGTTTAATGCTCAAATATGTGATTTTTCTCCGTCTCTTATGAGACTTTAATGTTGAATGGCGACGACTCAGAACAAACTGTTGGTTCTTGGACAGCATAAAATGTCAACATAAAATTTGAACATTATATTTAACAATACGCAAAAAGAAAAAAAAAAGTAGGGAGAGGTTTGGTTTCATCTGCCAGAAATGATTGTGAAAAGTGGATAGCTTTCATATTTTTTTATGTTTTAAAAAGAAAGTCATGCTCACCCAAGTGCATTTAGTTGGATTAAAAACAAAAAAAAAAAAAAGTAAATTTTAAAGGGTGAGCGATTTCAAGTTTTCCTTTCTCTTTGGAGTGTTACAAGCTGTTCGTGCATAGATAAGATCCCTAAAGTTGCAAAGACTAAAGTCTCAATCCCAAAGAGATATTCTTTATAAAAGTTAAGACTCATCCATGCCCTCCTAAAATGCCTCGTTCAAACACGCCCCCACATGTCTACGTCACTGTGTGGGAAGATTTGCATAACGCCGCCCAAATGTATACGCAAAGAAAGAAGGCGTAACTTTTATTCTCGCTGTATGATTGTTGCCGCTGCCACCATGTCATGGAGACGCTGTATGTTTCGTTGCAAAAGCAAAACTACTTTGTTAGAAAACTAGAAATCAGTGGTTAAGTTTGAGTGTTTACTGATCCTGGGAGAGTAGACTACAATGCTGTGCACAAAGGCTGTTTCTATAAAGTGGGGCAATTCCAACTTTGCAAGAACAGTCTGGCGCTTCTGACTCACAGACTGTAAGTATGTTTTCATATTTAAAGAATTTGCCACTATCGATTCAAACGCGAGTTTTGAGCAGTGTAGATAAGCGCTTGTTGTTTGTATCACAAATACAGACATGGTTTTATGTTTACGCGGTGCGATGCAACGCAAAACGTAAAAAGACAGTACAAGTCATTATAATCAGTAATTATGTCCCCACTGGATGCAACAAATGCCGTTTTTTATAATGGGTTTTATTGTTTTTGTCTCGTCGCCCGGGACACAGGGCATCACAGTATGATAAGGGGCGTAACATTTCCGTCACACGCTTGAGGTATTCGGCCAATCACAATGCACTGGATAGCTGGCCAATCAGAGCACACCTCAAATTTCAGAACGATGAGCTTTGTAAAAATCACACGAGGTCAGAAAGACGGGGCACAGAGGCTGCAACAATATGTCTACAGTAGTGGAAAGATGTGGTTTTTTTGAACCTTAAACCACGTAAACACATTGCATTACACCAGATACACAAATATGACCTTTATAAAAGGGTTTATTTTAAATATTTAAAAACTGTAATTTATTCCTGTTATGGCAAAGCTCAATTTTCAGCAGCAATTACTCCAGCCATCAGTGTCATACGATCCTTTATAAAATCATATGCTAGTCATATTAAATCATTATGTGATTGCTGCTCAACTATTATAAATGATTAATAATATTTTTTATTATTATTATCATATTTTGCTGCTTATCATTTTTGTGAAAACGGTGATATATTTTTAAAGATTCTGTGAAGAATAAAAAGTTCAAAGAACAGCATTTTTTATAAAAAAATAAATCTTGCGTACAATTATAAATACAAATATAATTATAAATGGATCAATTTAATGTATCCTGCTAAAAAATATTATTATTATTATTATCAAATCTTACTTAAACCAAAATTATTTCTGAAGGATCATAGGACACTGAAGAATGGAGTAATGGCTGCTGAAAATACAGCTTTTCCACCACAGGAATAAATTACATTTTTAAAATAACTTAAAATTAAAAAGTTATTTTAAACTGTAATAAAAGTTCAAAATATTACTGTTTTTACTGTATTTTTAATCAAAGAAGTGCAGCCTTGGTGAGCAGATTTTTGTGACAAGGCAAAAAGCAAAGTTTGGTCACAATTAGTGCTGTCAAATCGCGACTAAATCATTAATCATGATTAATCGCATCCTATATATATATATGTTTTTTACATATATACATTTTGGATGCGATTAATCGATTTGACAGCACTAAATCACACTGGGCCTCATTTACGAAACGAACGTACGACAGAAAATTGAGCGTATGGTCGTTTCAATGCAAAACTTGTAATTTATCAATATGGATGTGAACGGTGGCTATGATCAAATCTCACTTCTGGTCTCAGCTCGTGTACGCAAGTTTTTGAGTTACCTGAAGTTGCGCGCAGCATAGTAAATACGCTGGAGAATTGTAGATTGACAGCATTTTGTTCATTTTTATATTCCTGACCATCAAACGAAGCTCATTAGTCGATCGTTAATCAGTAAGATTAGAATGTCTTTTTTTGGGGTTTTATACAGAGCTTTAGCTTTATTTGCGCGAATAGCAGCATAAACAAGACAGTGAGGATTCAATCGTCGCATCATGCAACTGCTGCGCTTCTGTGAAAGGAGAAAAACAGAAAATAAGTTTCTAAAAGCGATAAAATCAATAGAATCACAAAATATATAATAGGCTATAATATAATTAAAAGATTAACAAAAGGGGGGAAAAAAAACACTGTGCAACAAGTATAGGTTGTGCTCGTTTTTGTGACACTCTTAATGCATTAATTTCTTTTCTTTATATCTTTATTTGATTAAATCCATCTGATCGCACAGGCGCCTCACGCACACACAAACAACACTAGTTCTAGCGTTGCCTGACATTTCAGCCATTCATCATCAAACTAAAATGCAGTCAACCAAACATAAAAGTTACACTGTTTATTACATTTATAGGTCCGCTGTAAAATCAGCGTGCAGCACCCAAACAATAAACATTTTTGCACATGTGAAGGATTTTACACGGATATTAGAACATGAGTGAAGTATAAAGCCATGTTTAGGCTGCGTAATGAATAATAGTAATGCAAACAAATGTTACAAATATGGCAAAAATGGAAACATTTGGATTCTTGTGGTATGAGACAGGCGCGAGCCCAATGCGTTTCAGTTTTGCTTGACATTTTGTATGCTGTTTATAAAAATGGGGTTGGAAAATTTTTTTTTTGCCCCCCCCCAACCCCACCAATATAGCCTAATTTGTTTTATTTTATAGTTTAATATATAATTTTATAACTACTTATTTTTCGTTCTTGTTCTGTTCTGAATACCGTTAATTTTAAAATATTTGTTGTAGAGTGAGGGGAACTAAATAGGCTGTTTATATTTACCAGTATTTTAATATACATATAAATTACATAAATTAATGTATCCTAATAGTTTGCCATTACAAGGTTAACGGGTGTTTTTGGAATAAGATCAATTTCTCTTTCAAGAGATTACTTCCTATTTTTGGCCGGGTTTCGTTTCTCCGTGCCGTAAACTCTAGGGACAAGGCTTCTAAACCGGGTAATTTTATGGGCATGATATTCAAATGACGATTGTTTTCATGCCGCCACATTTATCAACGTGCGATCACTCGTACGATGAGATCGGCGGCATACGAATGTTTCATAAATCACACGTGAACTCTGTCGTAAGTTGATTTGTGCGCACAGATCTGCGCTCGTTTCTACGTTAGATTGATAAATGAGGCCCAATATGACCAGAAGTGTGTATAAGAAAGCAAAAAGCCCGATTTTATGTTGACTGCTAATACAGCATCATACCATAAAAAGTGACATAACCTCACCTTTACTATTTCCATCCGGACCTCTTAGCACAGTGCACTCCTCGATGACTCCATAGGGCTCGAAAAGACGGTACACGTCCTCCTCCGTCTGCTGTTTGTTTAGCATCCCGACGAACAGCTTCCTGTCTTCTGAAGCAAAGAAAAACAGAGCGAATGAAATGACTGGCGTAACCTCTCACCTGCCCATTACCCAAATACATTACTATTGTAAGCACAGCCCAAATACTACTCAGACTTTTGGTCCCTGGCCAGCATGGGCAAAGAGGGACTGCTTTTGCTTGGCCCATTTAGCTCGTGGAATGGAGTCACAGCAGTAATTGTTCCCCGTGCCAAGTCTGTTCATTTTAATTTGGGGGATAATTGGGTTCAACCCCATGTTGGAAATGGTGGGTAGGCCTGAGGTGATAGCACTAAGCTGTTGTGCTTAGAGGCCTGGTTTAATAGGAAGAAGCAGACTGCGAAGAGACGACGCTTTCTACTAAACTCTGGAGGGTGTAGATAGACTGAGAGCGCTGCTACCACTGACCTGGAATTCAAACTAATGCAAGCTGTTTTGGTCCCGTTCTGTGTTTAGTTTATGGTAATTGAGTGTCCTCACAGATAATGCTTTGTTTGACTGAGCTGAAATCTTGAATGTTATACAAATATGATTATTACAAATTATAAAGGGCACTATGCCAGGTGATACTGGCTAAATCATTTCAAATCCTGACGACTTTTGCAAGCGAATCACAGTGGCATATTCTATCTAATATTATAAGGGTCGTAAGCATGTCTATTCAAACTCATCATAATTAACAATTAAAAAATAAGATTATTGAATTAAAAAAAAAACAGAATTTGTATAAAATGTGAATTCATTTCTAATTAGGTCAGTCCAACAAAAATGTGATTATAGAACGCCATTTTGATTATTGCCTTTCATGCAGCATGTATGTGAATGCAAACGATCTGCAAAGCTGTAAAGCCGAAAGTGCACAATAAATAAAACTGTCTCCCAAAAGAAAAAAAAGACTTTGAACAGGTAAACGAGTTGGTGGTAAATCAAATCCACTCATGTGCTCCACTTCCACGAGGTAAAATATTTGCATAATACGCGCCAATGTTCTATGTTGGACGGCTGCGAACAAATTGACTCACCCCCAAACACATAATTTTACTAACAACTGCTTCTCTAATCTCGGGGAGTTTATCATGGGATTCACAAAACCCTTGCTCTTGAAGCATGGCTCAGCCACCAGTTTATTTGCGCCCAGTGGCTCCACTGAATCATAGCCTGTAAGTATGATAAATAATAGATGTTTATATTTTCTATCGAGTGTTCAAAATACGGAACTATGGCAATGCCGTGGATCTGTTCCGGACACGCGCTGCACACCGTAAGCCATCACAAACAGACTGGCCATCTGGCCAACAGACGATAGGCTGAATTTTAGAACTGCTTTTTTTTTTGGAACGAAATTGGGGATAATGAGGTGATATTAAATGCATATTTAGAGAAAACGAAAGAATTGTTTGACCTTGCATGCATGTAAACCTATTGTAGGAGACTCCCAAAACAATATTAGGAACCTTAAAAATAGCATAATAGGGGCACTTTAAAATAAAGTTAAAATTAATTAAAAGAAAAATGAAATTCCAAAGCAAGATAAACAGGACATGCTAGCCTCTCAGAATGCATCAGTTTGAACGATTCAGGCTTGACTTATGATTAATTCTTAAAGACACTCATTCCGTTGCTGAATGAGTCAGTGTGTTTTGGACGAATCGGCTGATGAAATGATGTGTTCGGTTCCTAAATTGATCATTTAGGAATTTTTTAGTACAAGTTTTCTGAAATTGTATGTTTAAATATGCAAATGAGGCATGTAATTAAATATGCACAAGTTCACATACATTTCCAGAACAGAAATCGAAACACTTGATGAAGTCAGTTTCAAAATTCTTGTTTTATTTTGTTGATGTATTCAAAGGTTTTTAAAGAGAAAATTTTGGATTTTTCTTTATGTACAATTCTATAAATACTCTCAACAGCCAGAATTTTTTTTTTTTTTTACTAAATCGTGCAAATGATAGTTAAAACCAAGTTAAAACCTTCAAAATACATTCAGGAATAAAACTGTAAAGTTTGCTGAATTGGAGATTTCTGGCTCAGTGTGTGAGAAAAAAAAATTCCTAAACAGACTTTAAAGATACATACTGTAATTGAAATCTACAGATCCAAACAGATTAAGCGCAGTACAATTAAAAAAGTATTTTCGGTGTTTTCTTTCCACTCCTCTGAAATGACATCTCAAAAATGTATTATGTAACACTGAACAATTCAATTATTTAACGTGGTTGTCAGTTTTTGCTTGATTTTCTTTTCCTCCAAAAACCATGATTGGGGAAAAAACTCATGTAGCCTCATCCGATTGGGCTTCAGCAGTGTGATTCAACTAAACCTCCAACTTTATCACTGCATTGACCTTTTGGAATATATGTCAATGAGATGGATGTGTCAATTGAGTCTCCCTCAGTCCTCGGATGCCGCGATGACTCCGACCCGCACGTATTGATATTCCTTGATTCGCTCTGGAACCTGGCCGGCTCCGTGTCTCGTCGCGATCGTGACACACTCTAAAATAATCACGAGTGTCAGCACGTTGTCTGGGCCCCGTGCGCTCTTTATCGTTTGTGGCAGGATCAGAGGGTATGTATCAAAATAGAGGCGATGAATTGTGACATCTGTCATGTTACATCGGAGAGCATTTATCTGCAAAAAAAGAAGGCCCTGAACTGGAAAATGAAAGGGCAGGATGGGCCTTCGACAACGCCGGAGGGGGATCTTGTGATCCAAATTCGCATAGATGTGGCCTTGAGGTCTCGCCATGCTTCTTGTGATGTCTCAGCTCAGGGAAACAGGTGATGGGACTCTGTCCGGGCTGGATTAATATACGAAGCTGACCTGTATGAATTTAATACAGCGTGTGCTTCACCTCAATATTTATGCCACAAGCGCTGCTGTGGTAGCATGCTTTAAAATACACCCTTGCGGCTGTCCCGATGGCTGACAGCTGAATGGAATAATAGTTATGGGCGGAAAGAGTGTAACAGTAACACACACTGTAAATCAGAATGTAGTGTGGAGACAATGGAGGGGATACAACTTCAAAGTCCATTCAAACATTTTAATTCTCATGTTTTTTCAAACCTGCTTGACTTTAGTATTTATTTATTTTTTGTGGAAAACAATTTTTCAGTTTTTTCAACAGTTTTTTCACGCAATTACAATAAATGAAGACTGGGAATTTCAATCTCTCAAAAATGACACAAAAGCACCATAAAATTAAATGTGGTCCATGTAACTTCTGAAGAACCAAATTTAAGTTGTTATTCATTGAAAATCATGACATCCGCACTGTATCTCGTTGCGCTCAATAACAAGAAAAGTAACAATTGTCTGAAATCATTCAAACTTTTCAATGAATCTCAAAACTGGTTTGAATGATTGGTCAGATTTGTCTTTTTTATAAATAAATCACAAATCCTGTCTAAATGATTTTGTCTGATGAAAAAAAAAACATTCGTTTAAGTCAAATACTATCATTTAATCACAAAAATTTGTGAATGAGTCAAATAAAAGAATGTCATAAATGACAGAATTTTGATTTTTGGCTGAAATCTTCCTTTAATGTGTTTTCCTCTAAATCTTCAGATATTTTATTTAGCACTTTAGCTGTACTCCTGTTTTTCCATGATTCAATAAGGTGCAAAAGTTTCGAGAACCTCCAAGCGATTTATAAAATAAATCAGCCAGAGAATGTTTTCATCATTCTTTCTGACAGGGATGAGGGATAAAGCATCACCACAGGGCCACCGTAAGAAAATAAAAACAGACGCCGTTACTGACATTACACATTTAGAGAAAGGAAAACCGCACACACATTTCTTTCTAAAATGCACACAATCCGTTTAGAAAATATTGGAATACAATACAGACCGCATTACTACATTACACTACATATAAAGGAACGTATGAAATAGCATCACAATCTTGCATTATTCAACTTTTTTCTGTTTACTCAGACGACGAAAGCTTATGAGAATCGACTGCAATCAATAATGCAGTCGCACTCCATAAATAAGCAAGCAAAGTGAGTTTATCGACAGCATGACCACAACAGATTCATTAAAAGGCATCGGACTAGAACACATGCTGTACAGTATCTTATTTATTTGAAATATAATGTACACTTTGATAGACTGTTCAATCACTACAGTGCCATTAAGGTGCTTCTCATTGCACGTTTAATTGATTAGCGCTCTTGATATATGCATACTTTACTCCCCCGTGTCCTTCACACCGGGTCCGGCCCCACCAGCTGTGAGGCTGCCTCAAAAAATGACTCCTATCAAGCTTCATCAAATTCAGCGGCTGGAAAGAGTTTGGTTTAATACATCACAAATTAAGCCGCACAACGACAAGAGGAGAACAAGATTGCTAGCTCCACGTCTAAGGGAATTTATGTCCTTGTGATATGACTGAGAGCAAACTCTTATTTGTTTAATATCATGACTGATATTTGTTAACTTTATTATAGGAGAGACGCCGCTAGACTGCAGAGTCAAAGCTATTAGGCCTTGACTATAGCCGGGTGTTTACTTGTAAATATCTCATACATTAAGTAGAGAGGATAGAAGCGAAAAAAAACTTTTTAGCTTAGCAATAATTAGCTTTGCAAAATATTACCTAGATCCATCCATCCATCCAGGTTTAGTTTTCATTTTTAATTTTAATTTAACTTCAGTCTTAATTTTAACATTTTTATCATATAATTTTGTCCTTTTAATTATTATTTTTTGTTTTAATTTATATTCATGTTATTTCATATATGTGTGTCTATATGAAGAGTTTATTTGTAAAAACAGATAACTCCGTTTTTATAAATTTTCATAAATCAAGTTTCTATTGTGTTATCATGTTTTAATTGTGCTTTGTGTTAGTTGGCTGTATTTTTTTGGTTATTATTATTTAATCAAAACAACCCAACTGCAGTTTGTTTGATATTAATAAATGCAGGATTATATATATAGATTATAATATATATATATATATATAATATATATATATATAGATATATATAATATAAAAAGATTTTTTGAGTTACTGTTTTTGCAATGAACTCGTATCTATATCAACATGTATTAATTATAAAATAGTGTTCCAAATAAGATGTGTGTTTTACATATGTGTGTATATATATATATCTATATATACAGGTGCATCTCAAATAAATTAGAATGTCGTGACTCTTTCTCTCCCCCCGCCACTCGGAAAAGTTCATTTATTTCAGTAATTCAAATCAAATTGTGAAACTCGTTTATTAAACAAATTCAATGCACACAGACTGAAGTACCGGTAGTTTAAGTCTTTGGTTCTTTTAATTGTGATTATTTTGGCTCCCATTTAACAAAAACCCACCAATTCACTATCTAAACAAATTAGAATATGGTGACATGCCAAATCAGCTAATCAACTCAAAACAACTCAGGTTTCCTGAGCCTTCAAAATGGTCTCAGTTTGGTTCACTAGGCTACACAATCATGGGGCAGACTGCTGATCTGACAGTTGTCCAGAAAACAACCATTGACACCCTTCACAAGGAGGATAAACCACAAACATTCAATGCCAAAGAAGATGGCTGTTCACAGATTGCTGTATCCAAGCATGTTAACAGAAAGTTGAGAGGGAGGAAAAAGTGTGGAAGAAAAAGATAACACCAACCGAGAAAACCGCCCAGCCTTTATGAGGATTGTCCGCGAAATCGATTCAAGAATTTGAGCTGAACTGTCACCAGGATAGGAAGGCCTGAGGCTGGGTCAGGGCATTCAAGAGCCACCACACACAGACGTGCCAAAGAATTTGGCTACAGTTGTCGTATACCTCTTATTAAGCCACTCCTGAACCACAGACAAACGTCAGAGGCGTCTTACCTGGGCTAAATAGAAGAACTGGACTGTTGCCCAGTGGTCCAAAGTCCTATTTTCAGATGAGAGCAAGTTTTGTATTTCATTTGGAAACCAAGGTCCTAGAGTCTGGAGGAAGGGTGGAGAAGCTCATAGCCCAAGTTGCTTGAAGTCCAGTGTTAAGTTTCCACAGTCTGTGGGGATTTGGGGTGCAATGTCATCTGCTGGTGTTGGTCCATTGTGTTTTTTGAAAAACCAACGTCACTGCACCCGTTTAAAAAAGAAATTTTGGAGGACTTCATGCTTCCTTCTGCTTGACCAGCTTTTTGAAGATGCTGATTAAATTTTCCAGCAGGATTTGGCACCTGCCACACTGCCAAAAGCACCAAAAGTTGGTTAAATGAGCATGGTGTTGGTGTGCTTCACTGGCCAGCAAACTCACCAGACCTGAAAACATAGAGAATCTGTGGGGTATTGTCAAGAGGAAAATAAGAAACAAGAGACCAAAAAATGCAGATGAGCTGAAGGCCACTGTCAAAGAAACATGGGCTTCCATACCACCTCAACAGTGCCACAAAATGATCACCTCCATGCCACACCGAACTGAGGCAGTAATTAAAGCAAAAGGAGACCCTACCAAGTATTGATTACATGTACAGTAAATTAACATACTTTCCTGAAGGCCAACAATTCACTAAACATGTTTTTTTTATTCGTCTTATGAAGTATTCTAATTTGTTGAGATAGTGAATTGGTGGGTTTTGTTAAATGTGAGCCAAAATCATAACAATTAAAAGAACCAAAGACTTAAAAAACTACTTCAGTCTGTGTGCACTGAAATTATTTAATACACGAGTTTCACAATAACAGTTGAATTACTGAAATAAATGAACTTTCACGACATTCTAATTTATTGAGATGAAACCTGTAAATACACACACATACATGTATATATTAAGAAACTTATATAATATAAAGTATATATAAATATACACACCCCACACATGTAAAAAAAAACTATTATATTTATAATATTTATATATATATTTTTTTTTTTTTTAAATTTAGGGCAGTCAGGATATAAAAAATCAAATATTGTAATTTATAACTTGAAATGGTCTTTAATGAGTATGTTTTATGTTAGTTTGTATGTATTTAATTCTATTTATAAATATATTAAATAAAATTATTAACGTTTAAAACATTTTTGCAATTGGATTTTTGACTTATATGAATTATTTCATATATTACACAGTGTGTGTGTATAATTATTAAACATGAAATATTACATATGTATGAATAAAGTCGAACTGGCAAAATCAAAGTATTCAGAGAAGTTCAACAAGACATTTAAAATATATACATAAAAAAATCTATTCATCTAATCATTGTTAAACTTTATTTTAATGATGATTCCCAAAACTGTACTCATTTTATTCATACAGTATTTGTCTTATTTCTTACTGTTAAAAACTATGGTTGTCAATTGAATAAAATAATTAAAATGAATCTCCTTCCACTTGCTCTCCAGCACCCTGTTTTCAGCCCTATGGGGATCCCACAGATCTCCAGTTTGTAAACCCTAGTATAGTCTATCTACAGAGGCCCAGAAATGAACAGGACACTTGAGGCACACCTGAACTACAAAAAATAATCAGCATATTTCACAAAAATTCATTATATGGATATTGATCATTCTGAATAAAAGATATGAATGCAACACTAAGTAGGCTACAGGTTATTATCCTAAGGCCACTGATCTTCCACTAAACCCTAAAAGCAATAAGCCTGGCGCTAACTGCAATCGCGTTTTTACAGTGTAGATCCCGGGTTGTTGTTTTGTCCGCGGAGGCTCTCTAAACATGCAAATGGTGTCCTGGCTCGCAGGAGGAGATCCTGCAGCCTCCGATAAGCCGGGATGAGTGCGGGAGGTGAGCGGTCGAGTTTGTAAATCACTGTCTTGAGAGAGCCGGATGATAGTGAATCATCACTTTTGGCGCTCTTTTGCTTTCGCACAGGAAAGAGGGCCTGTGGAAGTTGCCATGACAACCGGCTGTCAATCAAGCCTAAATGGGGTTGGCGAAAAGCGGAGGGTCATTCCTAAATCTGCTGTCGGGCGCGCAGTGTAAATTCCATTGTCTGAGGCGGCGATAAGGAGAAATGATGAACAATATTAGCATCTTGATAAAAAGCAACATACGAATGAACAAACACATTAACTGAGAATTACCGGGTGGGCGATTATTCAACCGCAGACTGAGCAAACCGAGAGAAAAGTGTTCGGGTTTACCGTGCAGATAAGTGATGCAGACAGATAGGATGGGCTGAGATAGATTTTGCTGCCATTTCCACTTGGCAGACCAGAATCGAGCCTTTGAAAGCGGCGCGTGGCCCCGAACACTAATTAAAAACAACACAACAATTACCGCGTGTAACAAAACACAACCTCAACAAGCAGACAGAGAGGGTTAAAGTAATTAACCTACCAAACAAACCCGGTGGATTTTGATCCAATTCAATATATTTAACATATCTTGATTTGTACGAACGCTGATGGAGGATCCGCATCTGTCGGGACCTCGATTTGGCAGCGATGATCGGAGCCTTCGAGGTCTTTTGGCTGCTGTCAAACTTGAGACGCGTTCTAGGAGTTTTAACTCCCGTGAGTTAATCTGAAACAATCAGCCTCGGATTAGTTCACCGCAGGCTTGGCCAAATAGATTAATCTACATACAGCCACAGACGTTTGGCAGTTTCTATCAAACAGACGGGCATCAAAATTTGATCAAGGGAAGTAAAAAAAGAAGTCAACAACTTCATTTCCATAACATTGTGTGCCAGAGTTACATAAACCTAAAGCGTTTATGTAACTTTGGCACACAAAACATCACAAAGAGTTTGTTTATGCCGCCAAGCAGGCCGGCTTGTACAGTTTATGACAAAGTTGAGCAAATATTGAGTTTTTTTTACCTTCATGTAAATGTAAATTACACTGTTTTATATATAGGGGCTAGTTATCACATTATTATTATTTTTATACTTCAACTGTAAGGTTTAAGTCAAAAGTTTAAATACAAAAATGTTTTAAATGTTAAATGTTGCATAGAAATATAATTAAGGTATGTGTTTTTTATGAATTGCTTTATTGTTTTAAGCCTATAATAAGCTGTTTATTGGCAAGTTCCATTGTGACAACTTACCCCACAGTGACACAGTATTGAACTGAATTGAATTTAATGCTATGCTATGCTATGATATGCTATGCTATGCTATGCTATGCTAAGACTTTTAAGGTATGTGTCTACACAGAAAACGACTTTCACACTGAAGAAACACTGGATTATAGTGTAACAACTAGCCCCAGTCTCCCTCTTTACAGGTAAATTAAATATATTTTTAAATAATTAAATAAAACATATAGGCCCAGTTTCACAGACAGAACTTAAACTAAAACAGGATTAGGCCATAGGTTAATTAGGACATTTAAGTAATTTTTATAAACATGCTTAGTAAAAAAAACATTACTGGTGTGCATCTTGAGACAAAACAAAGGCACTGACACATTTTAAGATCAGTCATTGCAAGTTTCTTCAGACTTACATTTTAGTCTAGGACTAGGCTTAAGCCTTGTCTGTGAAACCGGGGGATAATTATAGATGTACAAAGTATTGTATAACTTATATACAATATACAATTTTTAATTCAACTATTAAAACAATTCAATAATACTAAAAGGTGTTCAAGCCCTTAGGTCTCTACACATAAACTGACTTTCAAAAATAAATCAACCTGAAGAATAATCACATCAATTATAACAACCAAGTTATGTTGTGATTAAATTATATTACATATTCATAATAATACTATTAAAATAAATATTTAATTAATGAATGATGAAATAGTGTACTAAAAAGGTATAGGCTATTCACATTTAGCTCCACAAATAATTTTACATTAACTAGATTAACAGCAGGTTACTTATAAAATGAACACTAAAGCAAAAAGACCAAAAAATGTTATATGATTTAATAATAATAATTCATTTAATAAATAAATGTTTAAACCAACTGTTCGCCAAGTATTTGACTGAAAGCTGCAGTAAATCCTCCGAGTTGTAGCGTAAACCGAAACACCACAAAGCGTAATCTAAACAGATTTGCGGGATTCCGGTTGCGACTGCAGTTAACTGCTAGGTCAACACATAAAATAAAAACAGCCGGCTGCAGAGATGGCCTTCAGACAGCGTGTATAAATCACAGGGAGACTTGAAGCAAATGGCCAACACATTTTCCATGTCACCATTCGATCACAAGCGGTGTTAAAATACGGAAAAGTTATCTGTGCGCTCTAATGGCGCTCTCCGATGGTTTATGGCTCTCCTGTAAGCTCCTATTTTAACACCAGTGCTTTCATTCAGAAAAGTGAGGGAGGTATAAGACGTAGTTGGTTAAAATACAGCATTTAGAAAATTCTGAAGGTGTAACCAAAATGAGTTTGTCCCTGGTTGACGCGTCACTCGCGTTCAGATGCGGCAAGAAACCTTGACCGCGCGCATATAAAACCTCTCGTGTGTAGAAGTCTCGATGCTAATATTCGGTCTCGTATGAGGACGCGGGGGAGGAAAAAGTAGAAGAAACGGCTTAAAATATTTTATCTCCACCATATACTTCACGGCAAATTTACACTCGATATGATAACACATGTGAAATATGACTTGCTACCTTGTGTCGGCTTCAACGTATTACAGCGGTGCCCATAAATCTCCAGACCGGCGCCGCACGATGTCCACGCGAGCTGTAGTATATAAACATTTACAATATTGCAGAGCTATTTATACTGTCTGCCTCCATAATGCCATTCGCTGGGCTCTTTGGAGTCGGTTATGATATGGATTTCGTGTTGTTTCATTACATTTATGGCTGTTTTTATTACATATACATAGGCTACAGCTGCTTTCTTTCATACAGTAGCAGTCGGTTGACGGTAGCCTACATAACACAGCTCCAAACCGGCTTCTTAATTATTTTCTCATTGGCTGATGGACATTGATTCATAAGCTTCACATGGTTGAAACCCCTTCACTCTATCCAACCACACACACAGTTAGCCTCACAAGCCCCTCAACCACTGTATTTTCGGTTGGCTAATGAGGTAGCCACATGTTGTAGTGCACTCAAATCATTAACCTGTCCTTTCTTCCTTTTCGGAGGACACAATAGACTACAGGCATGGGACAACAAACTTCATTAAGAGGTTAAATGCAAGCAGGCATGAGTCTGAGCATCACTCA
Source organism: Sinocyclocheilus anophthalmus (assembly GCA_018155175.1). Taxonomy (NCBI): domain Eukaryota; kingdom Metazoa; phylum Chordata; class Actinopteri; order Cypriniformes; family Cyprinidae; genus Sinocyclocheilus; species Sinocyclocheilus anophthalmus. The sequence continues at coordinate 185,992 of JADLZN010008746.1, forward strand.
TAAAAGCGACAGAGTGAAATGGTCGCTCGGGCCTTCTGGGATTCTCCAAGGAGCAAAGTGAAGCTGATACCGAGGACGAGAGGTGAGTGAACGAGACTGATAACTGATAAATGATGGGGAACGACAGCATGGAAAGCAGACGCTGGCCAACCTGAAAGCAATTTGCTAATTATCTTTCTTTTTTAGTCTGACCAAAAACCTGTTTGAAAACCGTCATTATTTTTGAAACAGCGAAAAAATTACACACTCACCCTTTAAGAAATTTAATTGGTATTAATGACTGTACAAATTATGACATTCGTAATGCATATGTTTTAGGCTAAATTATTCAACTTTCGTCATACGTCATCCGCCCAGAACTGCTTCCGTTTACAACAGTGAGCGCAAGCTAGATTAAATTGATTATTTACATTTTAAATATGGTTATTTTTCTTACAAAAACGCATCGATTTGCTACAGGAGGAATTTGTTCACCCCCGGAGCCGTGTGAGACACTTTTTTTAATGGATGGGTGATTTTATTTAACTTCTTTTGGACTGAAGCAATGCAACACCCGCTGACTGGCATTAAACCGTTTGAAAGGTCAAAGACAATTTTTTATATAACTCCGACTGGATTCATCTGAAAGAAGAAAGTCATATACACCTAGGATGCATTGAGGGTGAGTAATTTATGGGCTAATTTTCATTTTTGGGTGAACTAACTCTTTAAATGTAGTCGCTAATCAGAAAGTATGAAATTTCAGACACACTGTACGACTGAAAAAATACAGCATCAAATGAAATATACATTCATGTCATACTTTGTAATGTATCTCCTCAGACTTTCTGCCTCATTCCTATGGCATTGTTGGCTGATATTATTATTGACACATAATAGAGATGATATCTATGGACTAGTCAGGTTAGGGGTGGGACTGTATTTTCACAATCATCATTACATGTGAGGTCAGAGCATCCTGGATGAATCTTTTAATCCATATTCATTATGTAATCTCGGTGTGTGTTCGCAAGCTGCTCTGTGCAGCGCTTTGACTTCCAAATCTGCAGAGTTAACAGTTACAGATGAGGAAAAATGCTGGATAAGGTAAAGTGGCAAATACATAAATAAAAACATAAGCCCCCAAAAGCTAGTCCCATATCTCGGTAATTTCATAAAAATGCAGGTTGATTTCCTCCGTACAGTATACAAGCAAAAATTACAGTGCGCTGCAAACTCATAAACCTTGAACTCCTCACCTCATCTCTCATTGTCATGCTGTTTAATGCAGTCCAGAGAAGACTGTAGGAAATTGGCTCGGGATAGTGCAGTAGCTGAGAGAGGGCCTGCCATTGACTTTGAGCAGATACAACTTCACTCTCCATGTGGGGTGTGTAATATAGACGTAAATAGGATAGCTCAGCTTGAAAGAAACATCCTGACTTGGTTATGCCATTTAAAGCTTATTAGGATCGAGTCCAAAATAGAAGATGAACAAATCTGGGTGGTCAGAGAGACATCTAACATAACCTGAGGGAATTTCAACCATATTAGATGAATCAAGCACTGAATTTTCAGTGGACAAGCCAATTACAGGTGGCTTCATCTCAGTCTGCATAAGATTAAATTTATGTTTGTAACTTAAACATGAAAAAAACTGACAACATGAGTATTGCAGCGTCCAATGCTGATACCTAATAAACCAATAAAATTATGATATACAGTATCTGCAATATTTAAGCAATGCCACACAAACAAGAGTCTTTAACAAATATGATGTTGCTTTTAATACAACAATTTAATATACAATAGTTATTTGTTACATATTAGAAAAATACTGTCAATTATATTTTCTCCACCAATGAAAATAGTTCCAAAAAGCCGAAGCAAAACCACTGAGCAGCAACACACAGTGGCAGTCCTAAATTAATTTGTGTTTTTGAACAAATTAGTTGAGTGAATGATTCATTGACTTACTCATAAAGACAGACACTTGTTTCTTTTCTGATTAAATCAGTGTTTTGAATGGATCTGTTGACTGAATATTGTCTAAGACAGACAACTGTTTAGTTCCTGAATTAATCCGTTTTTAATTAATCAGTTGATTGAATGATTCATCCACTCACTCAATAAAAAAGTCAACTATCAAGTTCTTGAATGAATCAGTGTTTTTTAACAAGTTGGTTGAGTAAATGATTCAATGGCTCACTCAAAAATACTCATTTTGTTCCTAAATGAATCAGTTAAATGAATGACTCAGTGACTTGGTAGTGCCACCAACCAACAATATACTACCACTATGTTTCTATATTCATTTGGTTTAATATTTTATGGAATGCCTTTCCTATATTTTTAACTTTGAATTAGGTGTCCAAATATGTTTTGGTCCATGAAAATGCAGAAGTGGCCATCATATTACGTCAAGTCACATAATCTGTGCATTTCCCACAAAAATTGTGCCACACTTCACAACTTAGATTTCAAAAACGGGACTCCTGGCCTTACACAACACACCACACACACACACACACACACACACACACACACACACACCACACACACCACACCAAAACCCACACACAACACACACACACACAACACACACCACACACACACACACTCTTTCAACAGGGTCTTACAGTAGCTAGGTTATAGAGGAGAGGGTCTTTGCTGCCTTAGTCTTGTGGGATTTGAACTAGCAAGAGTGGAGCTTCAATCCCAATGCTCCAGGCTTGCCCTTCCCCTAACACTTATTAAAAATAGATTTTAGAGAGAGACTCTCTCTCCCTCTTTTCTTCCTAGGTTTTATCTGCAAGCGTTGACAGGCCCATTTGTTTTGATTTTAGGATGATGTGCTTGATACTTAATGAAATACTGTAACTATCTATACATTGGCCGAGATGTTGGGCAAGGTGGCTGTAATTGGTCATTGGCTATCCTTTCGCACCATTGCTTTGCCTGTGGTAGTTTAATTAAATTTGTTGTCATTTTTCGATGTAGACCTACCTGAAAGTTTTGAATCCATAATAATTCAATATTAGAGTATGTATTTTTCTCTGTGGTTAAAAAGAGCACATTTATTTCAAATTACCTTTAAATTATCATCTATATTACCATTATTTTTGTTCACGAGGATAAATGCAGTATTAAATCAACTTTTGTGATCCATCACAATCTAAATAACACAATCCAGTGTTTCCTGTTGCTGAATCTACAGCACCACAGCAAAAGAAAGTTTCTGGCTTTGAGACAAAGGCAGAAGAATTCACATTGGCTTGGATAATCTATATGATAGTGTACTCCAAAACATTGACAAAATTCCTTTTTAAGCATATACACTGCTTTTCGAAAGTTTGGGATTGGTAGGATTTTTTCAAAGACGAGTCTTTTGATTCAGCAGCCAATAAACTCTTCAATAAGTCTTCAGTCTTACATGATCCTTCAAAAATCATTCTAATATGCTGATTTGCTGCTCAAGAAACATTTATTATTATCATTATTATCAATGTGGAAAATGTGGTAAGATTTGCTATTGCTCGTGGCAAGCTCAGCTGATTCTCATGATAGCACTCTGCAGGTCATTACGACTAGCCCTCAATGAGCGTATGATGAAATAGCAGGGAAATTCTTAGAATGTAGCATATTTCAGGATGAGAAACAGTGATTATGTATCTGCCTAGTGGATACTTTTTATCTAATTTTACATATTTGCCTTAGATTTTCAACCACTGATCCTCTAGGGCCTCTTTTTTAATGATATTGTCCTTCAGTGTTCCCAGAAATTCTGATTAAAGTCCTAATATCCAGTAAAAGTCAGACATTCAACATCTCTGCACCGTGAAGCTGGCTAAATTGGGATGGAAGAATCTCTCTGTCCAATAGCTCATTGCCTATTAGCCTCTGGGGAGAAAAATTCACATTATCAGTGCTGTAGGATTTAAAAAATGCTAAACTGCTGTAAAAATACAAATAATTATGCGGATAGGCTCAAGTTAAAAAAACAAACACTTAAACTTGGCCTTTAACAATGATCTATTACTTTCTAAGTGTGTGCGAATGTGTGGAGGTTTGTTGCACGGTAATGACTTGAGGAAAGTTTTAATCTTTGCAGCACACAGTCAGCGCCTCATTACGAACTGCACCTCTTTAGCTGCAGAAGCGATACTGAGATGACTGACAGAGAGCAGAGCGAGGGGCGTCTTGTATTTCAAATATCAATTGGCAGTGTCAGCGTTGCCGGGTAACGTGAGGGATTATCTGAAATTAGTTCAGTCAATTCATCATTACAAAGGGCAGTCCCTCCACTGCTGATTAGTTATTGTACACACTTGTCAATTAAAGCTCCCTGGAGAGCACCACATAGAACAGGCTGTCATAAAACATAGAGAAAGGATGGAGACAGAGAGAGAGGGCACATGAATAGTAAAGAACATGGAGAATATTTGGAAATTTTTCTCATTTACATTCTGTTTTTTAAAGCGTGTACACAAATTCAAATTAGAATGTATACACATACTGTACTATATTATATTCTGTGTATACACATACTTTAGCATTTTACAGTTACATAGCAAGTGCATGTTTAACACCCACATGTACTGGTGAAAACTATATCAATGTTACTACTAATTTAAAGTTTTTTTTAGTAGCATGACATCACACAGCTATTACAATAAAAAGCAATGTGGCTAACAAGTGTCTGGCACAAAAAAGTCACATCACTGTTTCTAATGCCACATTGTTTGCACACACAGCCTTACAGCCAAGCGAGCCGATTAAATAATCAAACATTTTAAATACTTAAAAGATATTTCCCCCCTACGTAGTTTAAATGTAGTTAGCTAATCTACAAGGCTAGTAGCGAAAAGTAGCTAACTACATTGAAACAGATTGAGTAAGTTCTTTTTAAATATTTAACTATTTAATATATAATTTACCATTCAGAGCAATAACAAATATTCTCTGAAAATGCTAGCCCTGTTTGTCGCTTTTAATCTACTGTTTTTAGCTATACAGCAAGTTACACAAATAAGCGGGCAATATCTTTTTAATGAAAACTAAATCGTTAAAAAAAAAAACCTTTCAAAAGAGAACTTTAAAGGAAGGAGCTTCAACAACCGGGGGGAAGGGCTAGGGTTGGGGAAAATTTGTTCAAAAAACTTTTTTGTTATGTGAACTGAAAGTCTTCCACATATGAAACAATAATTTAAGTGGTCTAATTGAGTTATATATATAGATATTATATATATATATATATTATATATATATACAGTGGGCAAAAAAGTATTTAGTCAGCCACAAACTGTGCAAGTTCTCCCACTTAAAAAAAATGAGAGAGGCCTGTAATTTTCAACATAGGTACACCTCAACTATGAGAGACAAAATGAGGAAAAAAATCCAGAAAATCACAATGTATGATTTTTAAACAATCAATTGGTCAAGTCATCGTAAAATAGGCTCTTGGTCACCAACAAAACAAGCAGGATTTTGACTCCTCCAGACCTGTAAATTCTTCTTTAAGAGGCTCCTCTGTCCTCCACTGGTTTCCTGTATTAATGGCATCTGTTTGAATCGTTATCAGTATAAAAGACACTTGTCCACAACCTCAAACAGTCACACTTCAAACTCCACTATGGCCAAGACCAAAGAGTTGTCAAAGGACACCAGAAACAAAATTGCACCAGGCTGGGAAGACTGAATCTGGAATAGGTAAGCAGCTCGGTGTGAAGAAATCAACTGTGGGAGCAATTATTAGAAAATGAAAGACATACAAGACCACTGATAATCTCCCTCGATCTGGGCTCCACGCAAGATCTCACCCCGTGGGGTCAAATGATCACAAGAACTGTGAGCAAAAAAAATCCCAGAACCACACGGGGGGAAACTAGTGAATGACCTGCAGAGAGCTGGACCAAAGTAACAAAGGCTACCATCAGTACACACTGCGCCGCCAGGGACTCAAACCTGCAGTGCCAGACGTGTCCCCCTGCTTAAGCCAGTACATGTCCGGGCCCATCTGAAGTTTGCTAGAGAGCAATTGGATGATCCAGAAGAGGATTGGGAGAATGTCATATGGTCAGATGAAACCACAATATAACTTTTTGGTAAAAACTCAACTTGACATGTTTGGAGGAGAAAGAATGCTGAGTTGCATCCAAAGAAAAACCATACCTACTGTGAAGCATGGGGGTGGAAACATCATGCTTTGGGGCTGTTTTTCTGCAAAGGGACCAGGACGGACGACTGATCTGTGTAAACGAAAGAATGAATGGGGCCATGTATCGTGAGATTTTGATTGAAAACCTCCTTCCATCAGCAAGGGCATTGAAGATGAAACGTGGCGGGTCTTTCAGCATGACAATGATCACAAACACACCGCCCGGGCAACGGAGGAGTGGCTTCGTAAGAAGCATTTCAGGGTCCTGGAGTGGCCTAGCCAGTCTCCAGATCTCAACCCCATAGACAATCTTTGGAGGGAGTTGAAAATACGTGTTGCCCAGCGACAGCCCCAAAAAATTACTGCTCTAGAGGAGATCTGCATGGAGGAATGGGCCAAAATACAGCAACAGTGTGTGAAAACCTTGTGAAAAACGTTTGACCTCTGTCATTGCCAAAAAAAGGGTATATAACAAAGTATTGAGAATTTTGTTATTGACCAAATACTTATTTCCACCATAATTTGCAAATAAATTCTTTAAAAATCCTAAAATGTGATTTTTTTTTCTCATTTGTCTCTCATAGTTGAGGTATACTATGATGAAAATTACAGGCCTCTCAAATCTTTTTAAGTGGGAGAACTTGCACAATTGGTGGCTGAATAAATACTTTTTTCCCCACTGATATATATATATATATAGATATATCTATATAGCCAGTCTAGGGAGCGACAATAAAAGTGTTCAACAATCAGATTATTGGGTTCGAACATTATGATAGGCTGTCCTGCCTGTCAAATATGTATTTGCATACCTCTATGCACCCTGTTTGCACAGACATGATACGTCATCAGTGTGTTCCATTACGCTATTACAGACCGAGCAATAATGGAAGGCATTATTATTGTAATATTATGCGCTTTGTACTGTAATGTTTTCTCTCCGGTGAATTAGATATGAGGTAATCAGACAGCGTTGCATTCAACCCTCTACCTCTGGTCTGCCTGTGCGCATTCATGTGTTTTGGAGGAAGCGTGGATTTTCAGAATGATTATGCAGGGAAGGTGGGAGCTTGCTTTTTAAAGCTAGCTTGCTATTGCTAGCTTTTCCAAAATCGCCTACCCTACCTTTAACGATGTATATGATTAGATCATCTAAACTACTTTTGAAAGTTACTTTTTTGTAACTTTTTCTGTTGTAGCAGCTGTCGATTTTTTTAAAATAGCACCCCCGACTCTGGTACCCACCATACGGAGTTTCATGACAATGAAAGGGAGATAAAAAAAGGTAAAAAAAAAGACATCAACCTTCAGAATTAGTGAAGATAGCTTATACCTATGGTCATTCATTCTTGCATTCAGTGCTCTCACCACCTTGTAAGCAATGGATGCCCTTTCTCTATATTTGCTCTAAAGCTCAGCAAGCCGCTCAACTCAATATCACCAATATTTTTTTCCCCCTTCACTCAGAAGTGGTGATGCTCCCATGAGGGAGAGAGGGGAGAGAAGCTAGACTTCTATAAAGGCATAATGATGTGCTCTAAAACCGCAGGGGTGAGCGTAACCTTTCGCTTCGGAGGACGATGTTATTAGACGAGGCAAAGTCAGCGCAGTCGTTTAAGTGTGTCCTGACGGTAACTGCTATTCCCATTAGTTCCTCTGCTGTCTGTTGAAATGCTGGGGATGTCGTTGGGGGGGGAGGGGTAGTTGGGGGCAGGGGGATTTGTAAGGTGGAGGAAAGGGGGTTGATGAAAAAAAAAATGCCACATGAGCAAGAAATAATAGACCTCTGTTTCCTACTATTTCCAATTCAATTTCCAGCCAGTGACCTGAGGTAAGGAGAGGAAATCAATGCGAGTTGGAGGGGGGTGAAGGATAGGGCGTAAGGGAGGAAGAGACAGGCCCTTCTCTTTAAGCCACAGTGCATCCATCTGCCTGGAATGTCAAAGTGACAATCCTGCTTGTCTGATCCCGATACGCCACATCCTCTTTGAGCGTAAATTAAACCTTTGAACCGTGGAGTTACCTGTGATTAATATATGCTCCATGAGAGCAAGAGGTGTGAAAGCCTTGATTGATCCCATACTGCTGCAGTTCAGATGGGAACAAAAGGGTGGGGTGATTCCTGACTGACCCTTCTTGACGGGGGCTAGAAGAGCAGATCTTCCTGCCCTTCAGGAGAAAACGAAGACTGACTAGCAGGGCTCCAATCCACACTTTAATCAGTTCATTAAATGCCCTTGTCTGACGAGTAGCCTGGTTTATGGGCCGCAAGAGTGCAGACTGGCTAGAGATGTAGCAATAAGCTGAAAGTATGAGGCAAGAAGGTGAGATGTTGCTCTTAAATCTACACACCCTGGGTTGATGAGATGAAACTTGAAGCCCAGGGGGTCTGCGAATCAGTGCAGGAGATGGTTGATGTACATCGGCTAATGATGAGAGCATCTACGGAGCAAGCTAGCCTAATAAGGGCCTTGTTCATGAAAACGTAGACCACTGTTTTTAATGAGCGAAATCGGTCTACGGGATATATGCAGCATCACTCCGTAAGTTTCCAAGTAGTGTGCTTACCTTGAAAAGTTTCACACTATCCAGAGGGCATATATGAAGGTCATCACAGCATCTACATGCTCAAACTCTTGGTGTATATACATTTATCACCGGGGCAGGTGACAGAGGCATTAAAACCCTCTGGGGCATTTGAGGGGCCTCAGCAGTGGAAAAGAAAAAAAGAGATGGCTTGGAGGCTGCGTAGCGTGGCATCAGTGGCTCAGTCTAAATATGGATTCTTCTGTCTGTCACTTTTATCTTCAAACAAGGCTTTCAAACGTCTGTTGTTTGAGGCGGTCAGAGTCGAGAGACCCCTGGGTCTAAAGTGGCAGTAAAGAAAAATGGAGAGAAATTCACAAGAAGGCATGAGATTCGGAGCAAACAGCAGAAGGGCTAAACTTCTAAAGCATGAAAGGCTTGGGATTTGCTTCCTTTTATAAAAAAAGACTCAGAGAAAAAAGAAAATGAAAGGCTCTGGATTGAGCAATGTTATTTATTGTGTTTTTATTACTCGTTCTTTCTAAAGTTGCCGGCAACCTTACTAGAGTAACCAGACCTTCTCTAGTCTGCGGTTTGGAGAGTTGTCTACTCTGACTCAAGACCTAGAAAGAGTGTAACTTGCCATTGGCTGCAGAATGTCTTTGTTGTCCTCTCCCTTTCTACAACTACTCTAGGTCTTGGAAACTAACTTTGAGGAGTTTTGTATTCCCTTAGATGCCCTTTCTGCATAAAAGAAAGCAAGAACGTGTCTAAGTAGACTTGAGAGTGAGTACATGTGTGTGCATGCTTGCATTAGGCAGATCCCTCCTGTTACTAATCGGCAGCGTCTCAGCCTTGAGAGGCACGCCATTCTCTCGGGTACCAGAGAAACTGTAAAGAATAACTGTTGCTGCGGATATGGCAGCAGAATGCAGTTGAGAACGCACTCTAAGACCAAAACCAAATGGCCCATAGAGACAGCTGTAAGAGCCATCTCCTGATTGGTTTTTGAAACACTTCCTTTCACGGCATCAACCTTGTTAAGCAAGTTGAGCATGCTCAAGATGTTGCTTCCCTGCAACTCTAATAATCCCCATTCCTGAAATGAATCCTGCTGTGCTTGCTCATCAATGAACAGTCACAGACCTTTCGCCGCTCAAGACAACTTCCACTGCTCATGTGCATAATTAAGATCTCAGACCAGACTTTACGGAGACGTTTCCTAATACTGGCCTAAAATAAACATTTGATATTTAAATCAAAGGCTCCGACCCGGTATTCCTCCTTACCATGAGACAATTTAGGCTTGTCCTTGACTCATGGGCAGCAACACTTGAAATGCGTTTAGATTTGGAGCACACATCAAAGAGATCCACTGCTTACTTTCAAGTAGTTTGTACCCGGAGGCGAAAACACGGGTTCTGAGGCTCCTGCTCCCTGTAAATAGTTTGGCTTTCAGGGCTCAGGCACCATGCGAATTTCATTCCAGCCTCCTCCTCTCCTGCCTGCACACTGCGATCACCCAGAGGTGCCACGGGAAAATTGCCTCACATAATAGACCTGACGATTACTTTGCAACGGCGTCAATCAGTAGCCTGGAATCCAAAGCATTGCTGCTTCAAAGCACAGCAGAGCTTGGGCTGAAACAGATCAAGACTCTGAACAACAAGTGAACAGTATGTATACATATTTGATTTTACAAAGTCAAACATATGCCATGGCATTGGCATTGATAAGGCTAGAAAGCTGTGTAGGTAAAACTACACTTGAATTGTCATTGTACTACTAGTCCACTGTCAAATAAATACTCATTATATTTGTGCCGAAAGCACCAATCGTAACTTATAATAACGCAAATAGCACAATATTACTGAGCCATAAATATAATTACTTCTACTGCCTCCGAACAATAACAAACTGTCCTAACATATTCATATTGACTTGGGGCTGCTAAATTAAGTCATTCTGTTCATCCATTTAGAATAGGGTCCATTTAGCTTTCATGTCATTAAAGATAATACAAAATTAAATAAATACCAACATGAAGGAGTAGCTAATTCCTCCCACAGGCGTGCACACACGGACTCGGTCCATCGATAAGCGTGCCCTTTCAAATAAATGTTTTTTTTTCTTCAGATTCCCACATATCACACTGCATTAGTGCTGAACAAATTTCAGTTAATTACAAAGCAAAATGTTCTAAATGCTCCCTAAACCTTTTCAATCCCCTTTAGCATGCTCAGCAGGGACCTGAATATTTACTAGAGTGGTGCAACTTCATCATCACTGTTTCATGCATTTATGTCCCACAAACCCTAGGCAACACTTGTTTCTACTATCTTGACTTTGACCGATACTAAGGCGGCATACTATTCCAGCCATGGAACTTTAATGAAAGCTTTTGCAATGATGCATCCTCTGCTTGGTTGGTCTAATGAGATCCCTAACTGTTTCTGCCATCTGCCAAGCTGAAGTCATGACATTAGCGATGCAGCCAGTCTGGATTCATCCATTTTTATACATTATTTTCTCTCAAGTCAACAAAAGCCAAGGAACAGACTTAGCAGTCCATGTGCCAAACAAAAGAGCAGCATTTTTGTTTATATATCATTGCAACATAAGGCCATCGGTTCTGTAGACAAATGTCCATTCTTTCCTTCCCAATGATGACTTTTCACATTTCCATAAGGTTTGTACCCCCAGAAAAACATCCTAGTGTGCAAGATGAAGATGTATTTCTGTGTTTAGCAAGGGTGTGGATATACAGAGAGCTCTAGGGTAAATTTCAGCTTTATGGGGTCTCATTACATCAGCATTTTCAACCATAAGACAGGATTCCTCAGGACTGCAACCTAGGGCCCTATGAAATGTGTTTTAATTTTCACAAATTCAGTTTTTTCCGTTTTGATTCAGTTTTTTATTCTGTTTTAATTTTTCAAGACACTGATTTAATGGTTAAGTTAAATTGTATTCCTCAAAGAACATGTCTAATTAATTGAAATCATAAAAACTTACAATATTAAACAGCAATTTATATATATATATACAAACCCATTTCCAAAAAAGTTGGGACACTGTACAAATTGTGAGTGAAAAAGGAATGGAATCATACACACATCCTCATAAAACTTCTATTTATTCACAATAAGATATAGATAACAAATATCAAATGTTGAAAGTGAGACATTTTGAAATTTCATGCCAAATATTGGCTCATTTTGGTTTTCATGAGAGCTACACATTCCAAAAAGTTGGGACAGGTAGCAATAAGAGTCCGGAAAAGTTATAAGGAACAGCTGGAGGACCAATTTACTTAACTTATTAGGTCAATTGGCAACATGTTTGGGTATAAAAAGAGCCTCTCAGAGGGGCAGTGTCTCTCAGAAGTCAAGATGGGCAGAGGATCACAAATTCCCCCAATGCTGCGGCGAAAAAAATAGTGGAGCAATATCAGAAAGGAGTTTATCAGAGAAAAATTGCAAAGAGTTTGAAATTATCATCATCTACAGTGCATAATATCATCCAAAGATTCAGAGAATCTGGAACAATCTCTGTGCATAAGGGTCAAGACCGGAAAACCATACTGGATGCCCATGATCTTCGGGCCCTTAGACGGCACTGCATCACATACAGGAACGCTACTGTAATGGAAATCACAACATGAGCACAGGAATACTTCCAGAAAACATTGTCAATGAACACAATCCACCGTGCCATTCGCATTTGCCGGCTAAAACTCTATAGGTCAAAAAAAAAACGCCATATCTAAACATGATCCAGAAGCGCAGGCGTTTCTCTGGGCCAAGGCTCATTTAAAATGGACTGTGGTAAAGTGGAAAACCGTTCTGTGGTCAGACGAATCAAAATTAAGTTATTTTTGGAAAACTGGGACGCAGTGTCATCCGGACTAAAGAGGACAAGGACAACCCAAGTTGTTATCAGCGCTCAGTTCAGAAGCTTGCATATCTGATGGTATGGGGTTGCATGAGTGAGTGTGGCATGGGCAGCTTACACATCTGGAAAGGCAACATCAATGCTGAAAGGTATATCCAAGTTGGAACTACCGGTGCATCTCAATAAATTAGAATGTGGTGTTAAAGTTCATTTATTTCAGTAATTCAAACTCAAATTGTGAAACTCATGGATTAAATAAATTCAATGCACACAAGTAGTTTAAGTCTTTGGTTCTTTTAAATCGTGATGGTTTTGGCACACATTTACAAAAACCCACCAATTCACTATCTCAACAAATTAGAATATGGTGACATGCTAATCAGCTAATCAACTTAAAACACCTGCAAAGTTTTCCTGAGCCTTTAAATGGTCTCTCAGTTTGGTTCACTATTCTACACAATCATGGGGAAGACTGCTGTTCTGATAGTTGTCCAGAAGACAATCAATGACAACCTTCACAAGGAGGGTAAGCCACAAAATGAATTGCCAAAGAAGCTGGCTGTTCACAAAGTGCTGCATCCAAGCATGTTAACAGAAAGCTGAGAGGAAGGAAAAAGTGTGGAAGAAAAATATACACAACCAACCGAGAGAACCGCAGCACTATGAGGATTGTCAAGCAAAATCGATTCAAGAATTTGAGCGAACTTCAAGGAATGGACTGAGGCTGGGGTCAAAGGCATCAAGAGCAACCAAACACAGATGTGTCAAGGAATTTGGCTACAGTTGTTGTTTTCCTCTTGTTAAGCCACTCCTGAACCAGACAACGTCAGAGGCATCTTACCTGAGCTAAGGAGAAGAAGAATGGACTGTTCCCTTTTCTTGCCCAGTGGTCCAAAGTCCTCTTTTTCAGATGAGAGAAAGTTTTGTATTTCATTTGGAAACAAAGGTCCTAGAGTCTGGAGGAAAGGTGAAGCTCATAGCCAAAGTTGCTTGAAGTCCAATGTTAAGTTTCCACAATCTGTGATGATTTGGGGTGAAATGTCATCAGCTGGTGTTGGTCCATTGTGTTTTTTGAAACCCAAAACGTCAGAGCTGCACCCGTTTACCAAGAAATTTTGTAGTACTTCATGCTTCCTTCTGCTGACAAGATTTATGGAGATGCTGATTTAATTTTCCAACAGGATTTGGCACCTGCCCACACTGCCAAAAGCACCAAAAGTTGGTTAAATGACCATGGTGTTGGTGTGCTTGACTGGCCAGCAAACTCACCAGACCTGAACCCCACAGAAAATCTATGGGGTATTGTCAAGAGGAAGATGAGAAACAAGAAACCAAAAAATGCAAATGAGCTGAAGGACACTGTCAAAGAAACCTTGGCTTCCATACCACCTCAGCAGTGCCACAAAATGATCACCTCCATGCCACGCCGATTGAGGCAGTAATTGAAGCAAAAGGAGCCACTACCAAGTATTGAGTACATGAACAGTAAATTAACATACTTTCCAGAAGGCCAACAATTCACTAAAAATGTTTTTTTATTGGTCTTATGAAGTATTCTAATTTGTTGAGAGAGTGAATTGGTGGGTTTTTGTTAAATGTGAGCCAAACTCATCCCAATTAAAAGAACAAAGACTTAAACTACTTCAGTCGTGTGCATAGAATTTATTTAATACACAAGTTTCACAATTACAGTTGAATTACTGAAATAAATTAAACTTTTCCACGACATTTCTATTTAGTGAGATGACACCGCTATGCTCCTATCCAGACGTCGTCTCTTTCAGGGAAGTCCTTGCATTTTCCAACATTACAATGCCAGACCACATACTGCATCATTTACAACATCATGGCTGCGTAGAAGGATATGGGTACTGAAATGGCCAGCCTGCAGTCCAGATCTTTCACCATAGAAAACATTTGGCGCATCATAAAGAGGAAGATGCGACAAAGAAAACCTAAAACAGTTGAGCAACTAGAAGCCTGTATTAGACAAGAATGGGGACAACATTCCTATTCCTAAACTTGAGAAACTTGTCTCCTCAGTCCCCAGACGTTTGAAGACTGCTATAAAAAGAAGAGGGGATGCCACACCGTGGTAAACATGGCCTTGTCCCAACTTTTTGAGATGTGTTGATGCCATGAAGTTTAAAATCAAATTATTTTTCCCTTAAAATGATACATTATCTCAGTTTAAACATTTGATATGTCAATCAATGTTGTATTCTGAATAAAATATTGAAATTGAAACTTCCACATCATTGCATTCTGTTTTATTCACAATTGTTTGTTTTTATTTACAATTTGTACAGTGTCCCAACTTTTTGGGAATCGGGTTTGTGTATATATATATATATATGTTTAACAAAAAAGTTTAATGGGTCTATTATGCTCTTGATACAAAGTTATGGGAGTTGGTTTGGGGTGTACTAGAGAGCTGATCTCTGCTTGGTGGTTTGAAAAAAACGTATTATTTTCCCTAATTTACATTATTAAAAGAATTGGCTAGTCCCAGCCTGGAACAAAAACGGCTCGATTAGTTCTGGGTTTGATGAAGGCCCGCCTTCCGAAAAAAGAAATGTGTTGTGATTGGTTAGTTGTCCCAGTGCGTTGTGAACATCTTAGACGGTGTTTCAGTACTGCCCCATCCTTTGCCAAAGCAGCAAGTTCCTTCTGCTCCGGTATAGTTAAGGATGGCTTCAATATTGCCATATCAATTTGAGCCTGATTCAGACCCAGAGAATATTGAACAGGAGGATCTCACAGAACCTTTGCACGCACGGATATTGCAAGGCATATTAGAGTGTTTTTTTGTGTGGCTAAATCACGTTTTAGATACGATGTCAACAACCGCTTAAAAATAACTGGGGGGGGTTTTCATTTATCGTGCTACAGCTAAGTGAATTATGTATTATGTGTATTGTCTTTAATTCGAACATGTTATAACAGGAATTGCAGTGAAACTGAATACAGTTGAATTATTAGTACTCATAAGTGAAGTGTAAATCTGCAGATACATCACTGTCCAGTATTGTACGTCGGCAATTTATAAAAATGTTTCTTAATCAAATGTACAGTGGGTACGGAAAGGATTCAGACCCCCTTAAATTTTTCACTCTTTTGTTATATTGCAGCCATTTGCTAAAACCAATTAAGTAAATTTTTTCCCTCATTAATGTACACACAACACCCCATATAGACAGAAAAACACAGAATTCTTGACATTTTTGCAAATTTATTAAAAAAAAAAAACTGAAATATCACATGGTCCTAAGGTTCAGACCCTTTGCTGTGACACTCACATATTTAACTCAGGTTTTGTCCATTTCTTCTGATCATCCTTGATGGTTCTACACCTTCATTTGAGTCAAGCTGGGTTTGACTTATATGATTGGACTTGAGATGTAACTTGTAGATTTTTTATGCCCCAAACATACGACACTACACACTGATAAAGTTCAAAAATGAAAAAAGGGCATAATAGGACCCCTTTAACATTTTTAAGGTGCTATGAAATGTGATTTTTTTTTTCTCAAATTCAGTTTTATTTTTACCAATTTTTTTCCATTAATTTTCTGGATTCCATTTTCTGGATTTAATGGTTTCATTAAATATTAATAATCAAAAGAGCATCTCCAATTCATTTTTATGTTAAAAATTGTTATTTATTTATTTATAAATGACATGTCATGTATTTAAATTTTTCTGCAAAAAATAAACCTGGGTAATATTTTTTCTAGTAGATTCATATCATTTAGTAGTAGTACTAGCATTACATTAAGTAATATTTCTGTCACAGTTTCTTCAAGTTAAACCAAACTTTTATTTTGACAGGTTGCTGTGAAGACCTTTAGGTTTCTGTTTGTATATGATATGACAATAGTTTGTATCAAAATAAATGGTAAAATGCTTATGAAGTGACTCTCAGAGCAGTTCTAGAGATTATGTTCATGTGTTCCTGTACTCATATATTGAGGCGGCAGAGGCTGAAATCACAGCGAGCATCACGCATGCTTCAGTATGTGTGTAGTAAACGAAACCACACGTCTGCACCATTCATTCAGACAGAGGCACGCAGGATTCATATTTAAATGGTTTTGCGGCTTAATATTCACAGACACTGGTCCGTAACACATTTTGATTTAAGTGTACTGACCTACTTTTGATGTATCCATGCAAAATTTGGCAAATTCCATGACATTCCGCATTATACCATGAATTCTATTTTTATGACTGGAGTCCACGATTCCATCCGCATTTTCTGCACGTGAAAATCATAGGGTCCAAGCAACCCTAACATACTCTTAAAAAGTAATAGTTTAGAAATACTGGTGGTTGTATCCTGTCATCTGCACTGGTTTCTTTACACTGAAATCTTACATAACTTTTAACCATGCCTAGCTTTTAGTCTCCCATCAAAGATGCCAAACAGAAGTCTGTTCCTCCTAGCTCTAAATAAACATCATGTCCTTCATAAGAATAGAGCTGACCAAGGCCATGAAAGATCAGATATTGTCTCCCCATTAGCATTAGCACTTTCCATTCTGCTTACCTCATACACTTTAATGGTGTCCCTTAGCTCGGGATTACCTGTTTCTTTTGTCTCTGTTTATTCATCTGTTTGGTTGGTTGCCCTTTTTGGATTGGTACTCTCGAAATCCTCTTATCAAAGAGCACTCAAATGAATGCTTAAGATAGCACATGCTAAAGTTTCCACCCTTCCCCCATAAGACTCAGATCCCTGTTCTCACTGGAGAGAAAACTGGAAAAAAAAAAGCAGTATACCCTTCGGAGACGGGATTAGGCCCTTTTCTCCCAACATGCTTAAATTGCTATAATCTCCTATGCAGATCACATCTGCAGCTAATTGATGGATTTGCTAGAGGATCTGAGAGCGGCTCGTTCCACTGTGTACTTTGTGTTTATTTAGCCCATAGAGAGGCGGTTTGATAGCGGGGAGTGTTCTTCATCTGTAGACCGCTCTTTTGAGCAAAGTGGCTGATCAGTGGTGACCTGCTTGTCAAAGTATCTCCAGACACTTCCCCAGGCCTGTACATAATTACAATGTTTGTGCGTGCTCTCCAGTGTGCATGTTGGTTTTGCATGAATAATGCAATGGATGCTGGAGTACAGGGGGCATATTGTTGTCGCCCGTATAGAGCGGATTGCCGGCCACTTCAGAGTGCACCCGTAAGTGAAATGCAGAACGAGGCATGGCAGCTAGTGAAATGTGTCCGATATACCTCCGCTCTTATGGTATAGTTACTAGCTGACAACTGCGTTTTTACATTTTTACTGTGTTTGCTATTATCCAATGATTTTGGTTCAAAATGGAGTGATCGGGTATAACAGACAACAACATTTCCCTCAACGCAGAACACTCTCAACATAAGAAGGCTTTTAGGCACTAGAGCTGGTGATTATTAAGCCAGTTGGTGGGAGAAATTTCGAGCAAGTAACATAAAAATAAATTGTTCTCATGGGATTGTGGGTTCGAGACTGGCTTGTTCCAATCCACCCTGTCATATATATTGCAAAAATAGTTTTTATTCAGTATTCATGACTTGTTTTGCAGTGGAAAAGAATAATCTAAAAATCCTTAAAACAAGATGAATTTGCTTGGAAAGATGTATAACACCTCATGTTGTTCCAAACCCGTAAGACCGTCGTTCATCTTCAGAGCACAAATTAAGATCATTTTAATGAAATTCGAGAGCTTTGTGACCCTGCATAGACAGCATTGCGTCGTGGTATTCTCCTGAATGGTGGTGGACGGTGGTGCAGAGGAAAATAATTGTTGAATAAAATGTTTATTTTTGTTTTCTTTGCACACAAAAAGTATTCTCGTAGCTTCGTAAAATTAAAGTTGAACCACTGATGTCACATGGAATATTTTAACGATGTCCTTACTATCTTTCTGGGCCTTGAACGTGTCAGTTGTGTTGCTGTCTATGGGAAGGTCAGAGAGCTCTCGGATTTCATCAAAAATATCTTCATTTGTGTTCTGAAGATGAATGACGGTTTTACAGGTTTGGAATGACACGAGGGTGTGAGAATTATGAAAGAATTGTTCTTTTGTGGGTGAAACTATCTCGGTAAGGCAGCTAAAAGTGTTAATTCTAAAATATAACATACAAAATTTTAAATGAGGTACAGAGAGTGACCTCAAATGACACGTAATAAAAGACTGTACTTGTCCATAAATGGCAAAAATGTACACCAAGAGGGTTGGGGTTTGTGTACGAGGAGGAAGTGTTTGTTGAAAAAGTACAAATGTGAGTTGGGGGAGGGGCCTGTGTTTGCAGGCAATGATCTATTTTTTCCCCATTATCCGGGCTGCATACGTGGGGCTCATTTACATTCATGGTTATCCAGATAATGAAGCTTTCAATCCAGGGGATCCTGCGGTGAGAACAATGAACCCAATTACCTCCTGCCGCCTGCGAGATGGGATGGCAGACTCTGAGACAGATGGGAGAGGCTGCGGTCGGCCAGCGATCCAATCACATTTATCTCACTCCCCTGATTCTCTCCCCCCACACCCTCCCCAACCTTCCTCCGTTCGTGCTCACATCGCAACTTATCAACAGGCCAAGGCCAAAGCCCCGGGATCAGTATGTAGAACCAGCCACCTCCCTATTGCTGAAAACCTACAGCCTCGCGGAAATGCCAGGTCAAGCCTCTATACGGTTCACTATTACCTCCGGGACAATTATTTGACTTCAAATACTTGTTGATATACAGAAAGTTAACATCATAAAAACTGAGTCTACTTACATTCTTAAGCATTTCTGGAAATATTCTGAATAATTAATTGGTGCAGTTTACTTTACTTAAAAAAAAGTTTAAAACTTGCTCCACCTCCGAAATAACTTGACATCACCAAGCCCTCCCTTTTTTTAACCCCTCCCCTCCAACCACCTGTCAAATAAAGACCACTTTTAACAATCCAGTCGAATCCCAACAGGTACAATGGTTTTTTTTTGGCCATTTAAGATTATGTTTCACTCTAAAAAATGATATACAGAATATGGACTGTTGATTGATTGTCTTCCATACATTTTTGATTTCCCATTCATGCATGACACTTAACATGAATAGCGAATTCTATAACTACTAGAAATCAAAAAATGGCATAGCGTCATTAGGACGTTCTACTGACTGGACTGAATGCCATTTTTCTATTCCTATTACATCGAAGCTTCTTTTGAGGTTTTCCAATGAAGCTTGAATGTCTGTCATCTAGTTATGCCGTAATCGACCCTAAAATAGATATTTTGTGGTATATTTATGTGTAAGAGCTTACGTAGGGACCAGCCCGAATGTGCGGTGCCGCGCTGTTGGTCTCGCAAGGGGAGAGCAAACGTTTTGCACCACCCGTGTAAATAGTGTATTGAAAGTTAAATGCAAACAAAATGAACGGAGAGATATTTCTGTAGAAAACATTGTTGTGAATTTTGGAATTATCATAAATAATAGTGTAGTATAACTTTTTCAATACCCATTTTTATTTGAACTTTACAACGTCTGGAGTTATTGGAACTGTTTGATCAATGAATTGGACACAATTCGATGCAGACACATGGAATTGTGCTCCTATGAATCAAGATGGAATCTATATCAGGATAGTATAGTAATATAAACCCGTCACTGTCGCTAAAAAGCTAAGTCGTTTTATATCTTATAATCGTTGGTCGGGGCTAAAATAGAGCTAGCATAGATTAGTTATAGACATTACAATAGCATAAAAATAATATAGCCAAATAATAATAATAATTATTATTATTATTATTAGTATGGCTATTTTGTCATAACATTGAAGTAAGCTATTATTGATAACAGCCAGGCTGTTCTTCCAGCCAAACATAGCCTACCTGGAACTGTGGCAGACTGAATGACAGCAGTTGTTGTATTGGAAGTGTCCAACCGGCTTTTTTACAAACAGGAATTTTAGCTTAGCAATAGAATACAAAAACAACTAGAACAAAAGTTGCTAGGTAACAGTGACGTGCATCTTTAACCGCGGGGGGAAAAAAATCGCAAAGGCAGAAATTATACACCGTCTGTAATGCGAACGGTCAATTTGACCGCTTTGGCCATTCAAGGTAGAAACTTTTGTGAACTCTTTTGTGTTTTGTAATTTTAATATAATAACAATGTTAGAATAAAGTATACACACATTTAGGAAAAGTCAGGGTTTTATAGTTATATGGGTTTTATTTCAACAAATGTATTACATTTCAAAATTTTAAAACGGTCAAAATGACTGCCTTGGTAGTTATAGTGTTAAAGAATGTGAGTGGTTAGATCAGTATTCTTAACAAGTATTTTTGACTATTTTCCAGCAAAAATATCGAAAAAATCCTTAAAACAAAAATTTATTTGAGAAGCAACACTGCATAAGAAATTAAAGGGATAGTTCACCCAAAAAAAAGACAAGACCTTCCGTCATCTCGGAACACAGAAAATTAAGCTCGTTTTGATGAATTCCGGAGTGCTCTGAAGTCCAATAGCCAGCAAGGATCCTAACCGATAAAGGCATCAGAAACGTAGCAAGACATTGTTAATAATCCATGTGACAGCAGTGGTCAACCGTAATTTAACGAAGCGGTATGAGGAAAAACCAAAATACGACTGTGATCGAAAATTCGTCTACTCCGCGTCAATAAAGTTTTTCTGTGGCAACAAAAAGTATTCTCAGAGATTCTTGTAATACGGTGGATTTTGAACCACTGTGTCACATGGGTATTTAACGATGTCATTGCTAATTTCTGAGGCCTTGATCGTGTTAGGATCTTGCTGTCTATGGGAGTTCAGAAGAACTTTGGGAATTCATAAAAAATATCTTAAATTGTTTCGTTACCGAAGATGAAACACAGCGACGTTAAGGTTGGAACGACATGAGGGTGAGTAATTATGACAGAATTTTCATTTTTGGGAACTATCCCTTTAAGGCTTGATTTCATAGATTGTATTCTGTTTTACTTTTGTTTTAAGGATAAATGGAAAATTAAATAAGCTGCCAGTGCTATAAATAAGTAAATTTCTCTATTGTTTTAAGCAGAAAACACACAAAAATGGCTAAAAGCTTTCATGCACTTTTGCAATACATTAAATGTGATGATAGATTGTTGTGACTAGTGATAGTGAAAAACGTACATTATCTGTTTTAAGTATTTTATTTAGCTATTTAGAAAAAAAAAAAAAACCTCAGAGTCATTTTTGCAATGTATGAAATCTGAGAGTGTTGTGTTTTTAGTTAAAGATTTAAGGGGAAAAAAAACATCGACACATATAAACTATAAAACAAATATAAAAACTTTATAGAAAAAATGGGTAGCACTTTTTTACAGTGTCCTTGTTACACGTTACATGTACTTACTATAATAACAATTAATTATGCATAATTAATTACATGCAAGTAATCCTAAACCACACCTTAATCCTAACCCTATATAGTAAGTACATATTGTTAATTAATATTACTCAGTAATTAATTACACTGTAACAAGGACATCTTGAAATAAAGTGTAACCGAAAAATGCTATGATGCATTTTTCTATATTAGTAAAATACATGAAAGCTTGACCTTGTATTACAGGCATCCCAAATTCTCTATCGGTAACTTTTCACCGTTTTTGACAAACCATTTATAGTACTGAAAAATATTGGCGCTAAAAAGCATCAAATCATGTTACAACACAAATATTTCATAACAAACACCACCTATTTACGTTAAACACTCCATCAAACCTTCCAAGCGGATCGTTAAAACCTCTTAAGTCTCCTCCGTATTATTATTGCGTCCCATGTGAGCTCCTAATGTTTGACTAGAACTGTTACCGGCTTCACCTGTTATTTCATGACAAAAGCATTGTTTATTACATTACACTTATTCTCCTCGGCTGATGACAGCTGACTGGAACAAAGAATAAATATAGCCAAGAGAGTGGATGGAAAAGGGTCCAAACAGCAGTTTCCTGGCAGCACCGGTAGGCAAGCGAGGCTTGGAGGAGATGACAGAAGCCAAAGGATTAATGGTCCCATGGGAAGCCAAGGTAAAGCACGCCGCTCCATCCTGACATCTTTGTACTTGTAAGAGCACACAAATTAACCAGGCGACACGGTGAATAATGGTCAGGCCGCTTTCATCAGTCCTATTTAACAATGCATGCAAAAGCTCTGAATGCGTTTTGGGAGGGCGGCGGGGGCCAATGCGGGAACGAATAAATAGAAGAGCGAGAGGTTGAAAAGATCACGTTGATGTACGTGAGTCCCATGTCAAGTTGTAAAATCATTGGGCCTATAAACACTAAGCACTCACTATATAACCCATTAGTGGCCGCAAACAATTTGGTAGTTTATTTAAAAAAAATTTTTTTAAATGACTAAATCTTGCTTTTTCATGTGTCTATAAACACAGCAAATGATTATGGCCGTAAGAATATTTTAAATGCGAGTACTCCAAATGCAAGCCATTAGTGAGAGGGGCAGTTTACCACAAAGAAAACACATCAGATGTGTGATGTGCCGTCTGTCGCTGATGCCGTTAGAATATATGAAACTAATGCAAGGTGCAAAAGACAGTTAGGATGGGTTAATTTAGCTTCAAGCCCATGTAAAAGCCTTGGGTCTTTTGTCGGGTTGCCAAGTACTGGTCTCCTGGTAGACGCTAGGCTGATTTGCATATTCTGTGTCCTTAAATTTGAGGTTAGGTCTCTTGTTGTCCTTTAGCTTCTGATTATAATAATTGTCTGATAATATTTACTCTAAATAGCAAACCGTGCGCAACCAAATCATGCAAGTTTACACAAGCTAATCAACGATTTCATACAAGAAAAGCGGTTGCCACTTTCTATAAATAGGGTGCAAAATGGGCCCTGAAACATAAAAAGTAGTATTATAAATATATGTACAAATATTAAGATTGGATATTATAAACATAATTTTTTCTTTCTTTTCAATAAATGGTCTTCTTTTTTTAGCAATAAAGAAATAAATATAAAAATATATCATTTTAAAAACCTTAAAAAAAACACAAAATACCAGAGTTGCAAAATTAAACTATATAATACACTGAAAACAAAAATCTAAAAATCATTATAAAAGAAATTCGTTTGAGAAGCAACAGCGCATAAGAGTCTTATTTTCAAAGAAAATTAAAGAAAACTATTTACAAAGGGAATATGAGCATTCATCTTGACCTTAATTGTGTAAAACTGAATACGATTATTAAGTAAATACGTGATTTAAATATTTTAACAATGAATATTCGTTTAACAAAAAATATAAAAATTCAGGCATTATGAGCTTTCAAATTTTGGATAGAGAAAAGTTTAAGACCTCTGATACTGTTAAGACTTGTTAAAATCCACTAACTGAGTAGTTTATCAAATATATTAGTAACTATCTAAATAAATAAACAGTACTTCTTATGCTTTTAAAAAAGTCATGAGGTGTATTTGCAGAAAGTGACAATTCTCCAAATCTTTCTTTAGTTTCTGTGGTTTTCTCTTCTCGCCAAGTGAACAAAAACAACATGGCTAACTACCAGTGCTCAAAGTAGCATCCGGCTAGGCGCAAACAATTGGAAGAGAAACTTCACCAAGGGTTAGCAGCTGTTTGCAGATGTGTCATTCTTCCGCAGCATGTTGCTTCACTCACTGTGTCTCCCACTAATGACCAGGAGGTCTGAATCCACCGGCTCCCTATGGGGAGACAGCTGCCGCCCCACGCCATTCCTCTCTGGGCGTCTGTCGAGCTGTGCCGCTGGCTGTGATCCCGCCTGAACGAACTCCCGATCTGCTGTATTGTGCCAGCATGGTGGCTAAGCCCACCGAAAGCCCGTCCAACCAATTTATTCCTCCCAGAATGCCAAGCAGGCTGTAATGGGGACACTGGGGACCAGAAACACTGGGGTCTTCTCACAGACAGAGGGCGACACATTACGAAATGAGCACAGCCCACCCCCCAGAGACAGCACTTCAGCTTTGTTATGTTACAATATGGACTGTACGAAACTAGACAAAAACATTGACGCCAATTTTGTTGTTGGAAGTTGTCAGGCCACTGAACTTTTGGTCGCGTACTTGCCGCTAGATTCGCTCCACCTTAATGTTGTTGCAAACACTGTTCTTTCTTCTGTGGAACATAAATGAACATATTCTGAAGAATGTTTCAACTGTGGTCCATATAACTAGGGATGTAATGATACGATTCCCAGTATGATTCACAATACGGGTTTTTTTAACAAAATGAGATTTAAGACTAATTATAAAAAGAAAGTTAAGCTAAAAGTACCAAAGCTAATTTAACATTTTTCAAAAGTAAAAAAGGTGTGTGTTTGTAGAGTAATTTACACCAGCTTTGAACGCCGCTCAACCAATCAGAATCAAGGACCGGAAACTATCTGTTTTATAACAAATTCCCTACAAATAAGTAATACAAATAAAATAAATCTCTTCATATAAACAAACTAAGGCTTAGCCTGTCACACGCAATACGATACTCATACAGCGAACTTATTATCGTCCGTGACATACGCCGATAATTGCTGTTTATTCTATGCACCTACATCTGCCCCTTTAAAATTCCCAGCTCATTATAAAGTTTAGGGATTGTTCTGATTGGGTGTCAATGTTTTGAATGTTCGTAAGTAGGAAAAAACATTCTGAAAGTGATTCCAACAATATCGCTTTTCTGTGCTTTTATCGTTATAGCTGTGAGACTTTTTAGAACTATATATTTATTGTTATCTTTATAGTTATAGGCCTTTAGTCTGTCCATTTAAAATTAGAGGTATCCACTGCATTTTAACCAAAGATGCAGCATGAGTAGTTTTTGATTCAAAGTTGATTGTACAATTTCAGAATGGTCTGACTTTATACTACATAAAACTTATCTGAACGAAAAAAGGGAAAAAAAACAGCAGATGGGCTGAATGAAATGCAAAGTCAGTCTCTGACAGCAGGTGGCACCTATGGTTTAGTGGCAGTAAAGCGTCTCCTTGGTTACCATTTTACTTGGTTTACCTTGGTAAACAAAGCAGCACTGCGCTTATAAACACTACTTTAATATACATTATACAGAGACAAGATGAAAAGAAAATACCATCTAAGGTTTTCTCAAGACAGTCAAGACATTTATATGAACCCCCACCTCCAACTGTATTGGGATTCTTTAAACATCTCAACCGACTTGAATCGTCACATTTTTTTAATCAATTTTCAATTGACTCTGGGTGCTTTGTTACATCCCTACATATAATGGAAGTCAATGGGGTCCAAAACAAAAACATTTGGACCCCACTGACTTTCACTGTGTTGACAAAAAACACAAACATTTTGAATGTTCTTCTTTTTTGTTCCTCAGAAGAAAGTCAGTCATACAAGTTGGAATGACATGAGGGTGAGTAAACAACACAATTTTCATTTTTGATTGGACGCTTCCTAACGTTAATGGTTGCAGCTATTGCGAAATTTAAATCATGAATAAGCCTTGTTTGCTGTTCTTAGCTGGTCTCCCAGCCTGATCAGTCATAAAAAAAAAACTTTAAAACCAGCTAACAAACCTGTTAACCTGTCAAAGCCTGTCCAGGCTAAGACATCATCTTAAGCTGGTCTAAGATGTTTAGATGTTTTTTCAACAGGGTAATGCTAATATACACTCTTAAAAATGAAGGTTCCAAAAGGGGGATTTCACAGCGATGCCATAGAAGAACCAGTTTTGTTTCCCCAAAGAACCTTTCAGTGAACAATTCTTACAAGACTTGAGTTTTGTTAGTGTAGTAGTTAGTACGTTTTCTTAGTGTGAAGAACATTTAATATCTAAGACCGTCTTCCCTGGTAAGAACCTTTTGTGGATAAAGGTTCCATGGTGATTCTTTGGGAAACCTTGAGCCAATGAAAGAACCTTTATTTTTTCAGAGTGTACATGAATTGAAAGAAATTATACTGCACAAAAGGATTCGTTTCACATGAGAAAATGTGATCTAGACTAAAACTGATGTTGGTATTTTTTACATAAAGCTCATTATAAAGCTTATTTTACCTTCACAGTGCAGCTGCATAAGTACAGTCGCCCTACTGAACTTCTTTTGTTGAATTAACGAATCATGCAAGTCACGTACAGGCTTCTGATAAGCAGGGTGCCTTCAGAAATGTTTGCGCCAATGGCGACCGCGCTTTAAATGTGCTAATTTGCAGCAGACTGGCAGTGCTTTCACAGCAGTTAGAGACGCACTTTAGATTTCACCAGCAAGGTGAGACTGTTTTTATGGGCTGCGATAGTTTCATGCTTTGCCTGATGACTTTTTTATTCGCTTAAAGAAATCGCCGGGGAACAGAAAATACGAGGAAATCATAATTAATGCCAGCCTGATAAATTGAAACAAATAAGCACGCCTTACAAAATAAGAGTTTGTTTTCGGATGCATTTATCATGGCATGTGTTTTTCGTATTCATTTCCTGCGCACTTTCGAATCATAAAACAGGCTAAAATACATCACCTGAGCTTTGCTTATGACCCCGTCTGATGTTTAAACCTTGCAGATGGTCTTAAAGGCTCTTCATCTGTGTATTCGCCATGTTAACACGTGACTTGTAAGTGTATCTGCGCCCATGCCAATCTCAGGTTGGCACAGGTTTGTGCCAGAAAGCTGTTTTGTGGCATGTCTGGCACACCCAATCCAGCTGGTTTCCTCCAGAGCATGCCAACATCTCCCGTTTCCAAACACGCTTCTGATAGGTGGACAAAACTCCAGGCGGACACCTGGCTAGCTAGCGTACATGCTAGTGCAAAGGGCAAATGAGTGGTGTTGTATTATAGATGTATTGCCATATCAGCGTTAACAAACTATTTTTTTTTTTTGTGTCATGACATATATATTAATAATATTATTATATATAAGAATAACAGTAATTTATACTGTTTTATTAATAAGTACAACTCTAATAACGGTTCGTGAATATACTTGTGGAAAAATGTAAATGCTATTTCACGCTATTATGTGCTTATATATATATATATATATATATATAATATATTATCTATCTATATATATATATATATATCTATATATAGTATATAAATTATATATATTATGTTATCCTGTATATTAAATAAATATATAGACTTTATTAATAAATACTCATAAAGTTAATAATCAAATAATCGAAAATAGAATTCTAAGGCTAATTATATCTATACAATATGGTCTTTTTAAAATGTCTTTGTAAATAGAATGTCTCAATCTTATATATTTTGATCATATATTTCTAACTATATAATTTAATTTACATATACACATCTAAAACTATAATTATTATTTAATGTATCTGTGGAAAAACAGTCATCTAACATATCATTAAATATTAGTTACACTGCATGTATTACATATCATTTCTGATATATAATGATTTACTATTATTCCTTAAATAACATCAATAGACCTCTACTAAATTATAAAAAAGTATAACAATACCACATAATCAAAAGCCAAACTCCATTAATAGTTTATATTCTCATATACTCTATATATATATATATATGATATATTCTATATATAATATATATATTTACGTATAACTTTAGATTTTTTATACTAGATAATGTATGATATAAATTAACAGATTGCATTTGATTATTTTGTAATCATATATTTCTAATAATATTATTATCATGTTATTACATATAAATATTCAACTCTACAAAGAAGTCTTTACATGTCTTGTGATAAATCGAAAAAGTTTTTTTTCTTTCTTTCTGGGTTCATCTTACAAAGCAAGTCCTTCAAAGATTGTTCTGATAAAAAACTTAACACAAACATATAACATATCATACATTATTTTTTTTAAAGTCCATATTTAATCTTTTATCAAAATGTAATTTGGATAAAATATTAAAGCAACTTCCATTTCGTATGACGTCACAAATTTCCCTCATTTTTCCATCCTGATATGTAATAACCAATTTTCACAAACCATAAAGATAAGATCAACTTCCGCCCTACATTTTTTCTAATTTGTTATTGCGTTTAAATATCGAAATATTGAAAATACATCAGTTTACGAACGTTAAATGGGTTTGGAGTCGCTGCATGTGGCTTAAACAAGGTCACAAGGTGGCTTAGGGTTTATTAAAGAAAGGTGGATCTTTTATTTTCACCAGCTACATGTCTTCTTTAGCTTTAGCTGTAATGGAGAATAAATTCAGTGGTGTGAAAGTGAGATGAATGTAAAGGCGAACACTGGCGGCAGAACATTGGCGACTGAGGAACATCCTGTGTGGAGGATTTATCTGCAGCAAGTGCAAAATATTGTGATCTGTGATGACCTCCCTTTCACGTTTCATTAATGTCATCCAGATAGGGGCCGAACAGTGAGCCACATCCCCCCTACAGAGTGAACGTGCCAAAGTTCTGTGGTGAAACATCTGGAATGATCCTTTGCGATATCAGAGAGCGAGGAAAATCAAAGACTTTGTAAGAACATTTATCATTTAATCAGGTGACAGGGTTTGATTTTAGTTTATGCAAAACAGGTTATTGTCGGCATATTGAGACAAAAACGCACTTGTAAATGTGTCACTTCACACTATGGAGAAGCCGTTGCGCACATGACTTGTCTGTCAATCAGCAGAGCTGTTTTTGCTCGAGTTGCTCTGTAAACAGAAGCACTGAAGAAGTAAGGTAAATGCTCTGTTTACTCTTCTATATGGAAATTTGAAAAACATTTAAGACAGAGGTTTTCATTCACTATCAAAACCTGAAGGTCACTTATTTAATTTCTTGCAAAAATATTTAAAGGGGTCATATGATGCAAAATTTTACTATAAGTTAAATATAACGCATATAAAGCATATATATAAATAAACTAATTAGTAAAATAATAAATATACAGAATTTATAATAACATAAACAATAGACTCGAATACATAATTTAAAATATAAACCCTACCATTGTATGTTATTTATAATATCTTTAATATTTTTTTTGTAATCATCCATATTTACTATAATTCGATATTATTATTATTATTATCATTATTAGTATTAAAAACTTTAATATGCGTGCACGATGTGAATATAAAAATAAAGAATTAGAAGTTAGTTTATACTAAGTAAATAGAATAAAAAAAATTATAATAAAACTATGTTTTTATTTATGACTTTTTATTGGTAAGCATATTATGCATCAACAAGCATATACACTATGAATATAGACAAAGTATATAAATAATAAACATTAAATTACTTCGTAAAATGTGGGATATTTTATATAGATACTTTTTTTATACAATAATGTATAAAAATCTAAATGAACATATAAACAAACAAAAAAAACAAAATCCATGTTTTTAAGGCCACTAGAATTGTTTTATTGTCTGGTTTGTGTTCAAATGAATCTTACATTTAGAAAAATGCAAATGTAAAAATCTATATTTTTGGTCCTAAAATGCATCTTAATTTCAGACAAAAAAGATGCAAAATTATTAATAATTCATTTTTTCTGCATGAAAACATTCATACTGATGTGCTTATGCACAAATAAGTGTGTGTGCACAGTTAAACCCAATGGTGAAGATCCCACAGTGCAAAATCAAAACTGGAGATTGTACCAAAAACACCTCTAGAAAAGCAGTGGACACATGACCTGACAGCAGCCAAAGGGAACTGCCATTCAATTTTAGGGTGGCAACTGGCAAGACACCGGCATTTCACAGCGAGGAGTTTCCACTCAGCCTGAACAGTCCCACTTTCAGCATTGCCTTAGAGTTTGAAAGCGGCCAGGACTTTTCAGTCCTCCGGAGCTTGATTTGATATATCGTGGTTTGATGCTTGTTGTCAGTAGCTGTGAGTTACAGCAGGCGTGCCGCATGGATTAAAAAGCCTCTCCAGATTGCATTGGCCTTGCCCATTCCCGCTCTAGCAGAGACTTCAAGGTTCTGTGTTAACATTCTGAATCAGTCCCTGCATTCCCCTAAATTAATTCTCCTTTAAGCATATTTTGCTTCTCCCTTATTCCCTCGCAACATTAATAGGAGACAGATGTCCATAATGGAGTCCAAGTTTCTTTTTTTTTTTTGTCCATGCAATACATTAAAGACATTTTTTGCCTTTTTTTTCTCCAAAATCCCAGGTGAAAATAAAACCAAGTACTACTGAAATGCTTTATCCATGTGGATGATAGGCGTGATGGACTGGCAAACGCAATTCTGTTTCTCTTAAATGCACAGGAGAAAAACATGATTGATTGTTTCAAACAACTTTCAAACCGATTTCTTACAGAATAATGTTATGCCATCTGTTGGGAAAACAGACATGGATATTTATTTAATCTGTAACCCTCTTAATTATGCAACAATATGGTGTTTCTTTAAACTACTTGAAACTAGGGCTGGGAATTCCGAATCGGTTCTGTTTTAAATACTTAAACAGTAAATAAATGTTCAGCATGAAATCAAAATTGGCCATGTTTATCTTGTAAATGCACATTTGCGGTCTTATTGACAGTGATCTGAATGTACAATAAAAAAGTCTTTGTTTTTTTAAAGACTAAATTTTTTTAATTACTTTTAAAAAATACAATTCTGAGTGTATGTCCTACAATTCAGATTTTTTTTCCCATATAATTTTTCTCACAACACAAGATGTAAACTCAGAATTTTGAGAAAAAAGTCAGAATTGCAAGTTTGTATCTTGCAATTCTGAGTTTTTTTGTCATAATTGCAAGGCAAAGTCCAAATTTTTAGTACAAACCAATTGCATGAAAAAAGTGAATTGTGAGATAAAAAGTTGCAATTCAATTTTCTGCAAAAAACTGAATTGCGAGATGTAAACTCAATTTAAAAAAAAAAGTCAATTCTGATTTGCATCATGCGAGTCTGATTCTGTCAGAATTGCAAGGAACCCAGTCCATAATTGTTTGATGTAAACTCGCAATTGCGAAGAAAAGTCATAATTGTGAGATAAAAGTCGCAATTACATTTTTAGCAAAAAACTAAATTGCGAGATGCAAACTCATAATTCAGAGAAAAACCGTCAGAATTGTAAGAAAGTCTGGCTTTTTCTTTTTTGTCAGAATTGCAACATAAAAAAGTCCAAATTGTGAGATGTAAAAAACAAAAGTTGCGACCACTTGCGAGGATAAAAGTTTGAATTGTGAGATAAAAATTCGCAATTACAATTTTTCGTTTTTTTTCTGTGGCAGAAACAGGTTTCCATTGATTCCTGAATGAACGACTCTTATGAGTCAGTTCTGTCAATGAATCATTTAAAAAGATTCACAAATCGGTCTCAAATGTGGTGTTTGTATAGCATATTAGTTTTACTGTTTTTGCCATAACTACACTGTAAAAAAGATTTTTGGTGTATGTTTTACAAGAAAACACAATTTCAATCATTCTGCCTTAAAATATTATATTTAATTGAATGCGTCACTTGCCGTTTCTTTGTCTTTTTTTTGTTGTTGTTGTGAAATTCGCTTGCAATTTCTGAGTGAACATTGTTTCAAAGTACATCACACCAAATTGTTTTGTGTGTATATACAGCAGAAATAGTAAGAATAACATGCTAGTATGCTATTTAGACTGAAATCGAATCAGTCTACAACTCACTGAATGGATACTGAATCTGATTCACTCACTGAACCACAAGTGATTCTCCAGACATACTGTAAATCAAAACATTAAACTTCCATAAAACTACTAAAAGAATCATTAACACACTGGAGATGTTAAATCGAGTCAGAAACAGATTCATTCAATTCCCGTCCCATTTGTAATTCATACATGCAATCGCTGCATCTCCTAAACTTTACATTACATGAGAAGATATAATAGAATGGTGCGCTTCTTATCTCAGACGCTGATTCTTCAACCGATCACGTACGCTACATCCTTTCCAAGACTGAGATCCTTGATTCCTTTTTACGATAGTGCATCTCTGTTATTAGTCATGAGCTCGCATCAGGGAAGCTAATCTGAAATGAAAAGCCACTCATGCTCTGATCTATCCAATAAGACTCCCCTGCCATCAAAGTGCTCTTTGAAGTTCATGTTCTCCAGACAGATTGGTTCAGGTGTCAGGTCAGAGTTCCTGTAGCCAAAGGCATTTGAAGCCTTATTCCAATACCTTTATGTTCTTACCCGTCCCACCATGTTTATTACAAGGGGGAAAGAAGAACAAGCTTTTGTTCTCGAACAAGATGTTTCTTCATTTGCACAAGATTTTAAGATACTTTGTTGTCGGATCAAGTAGGAAAACATTAGTTTGGATTAGATGGCGTTTCAAATCACAAATTCAACTTAATGCTATTTTTGTCTTATGAAATGTCAGAATAATATAAATAGATGGTAGGTTTCTGAACTTTAGCTTGTTTTACAGACTGATTAGCATTTTAGGTTAGTGATATTACTTAACATTTCAAATTGTGTTATGTACACGTCTTTTTATTCCTAGCAGATGTGAAAAAAATGGTTTTCTGTTACATATTGAACATTAAAATGTTCATACATACATATACTGTAATACATAAAATACATATACATAAAAACATAGATATAAACATATACATATATAAACAAATATATAGACTTTTGATGTAATTATTAATAAATACATATAATTTGTAAATAAGTAAAAAAAATCACAAATATAAAATGTGTTATAATCATAATTGGTTTGTTAAAATTTAATTTATAATAACGTATAACGAAAATTGTGATTTGGAAATATTCTATTTATCTTCAGAATTTATTGATATGCAAACCTACCACAATACACATAATGTCATATATTATTAGTATTATTATTTATTGTATAATAAATCCACAATGCATAATAATAAAAGTGTATATCCAGTTAATGATCATATTTAACACCCATAATTATGAACTATTAAGAAATATCTAAAAGAATGATATATTATAATTTATAAATAAACATCTAATTTTATAATAATAGTATCCAAATAAACATTCCTAAAAAAAATTTATAAAGCCTATTGTTTGTTACAATTTAATTGCTAAGAAAAATTATAAATTGAATATTTTGTTGATAAATCTATATAATACTAGAAGGCCAAAACAATTAACCACACACACACTGTAGATTCTATCGTTGTAAATAGCTATATATAAATATATATACAGTGTGTGTGTGTGTGTGTGTTTTTTGTATAATAGATAGATTGATAGATTCGATAGATATTGTTGCTTAAAAATAAACGTATTCCCTTTTACTGCCATACTACATAAACAGAATCACTAACTATGAACAAAAAATAGTACGAAGTATATAAAGTTTAATATATAAATAAACTGAATATAAAATACATATGTTAATAAAATAATACCTTTTATTAGTTGTTCCCCTGAAACACCTTTAAAACAAGTATAAATCTGAATTACTGGCCCAACCATGTCAACCATAAAAATCCTAACTGTTGAGGCCCAGTAATTGTGACAAACTCTCTTCACAGCACGCCAGTATTAGAAAATCCACTGGTATATAACGCGAGAGCACAGTTATCGATGCTAATGTGCTGGACGTTTTGTTCACGCTCCACAGCAAAGGTTACAGATCTTCTAACTGCGAGGCTTTTACAACCAACTAGTGAGCACTTCTTTCTCCATTACCTGCAATCTCATTTGCCTTGCCTTGCGGGGTAATCAGCAGCCCATGCCGGACAACATGACACACACACACACACAGCTCTCAGTTCAGCGAGCCCGCGTCATTAAAGGCTTTTGCTGTCCCCTGAACAGCAGGCCCTCTTACTGGTGCATTGCCCTGAGTCCCACCGTACCGCATGTGTATCTGCAAGGTCTGGTGTCCCCTGTCGCTGCTGGGTATTTTGGAGTGTGTGAGCATCATAAATATATGTAACCTGTAAATGATACGCTCCGGGTCTCGCTGAAAATGGCGCAAAAAAGAGGAAGCATTTGAGAGGTACGCCCATTAAGACATTTTCGCCCTTTAGTAGGAGAAATTGCGCCGACTTGCCCTCCAGATTTCGCATTACCAGTTGCAAAGAGCTTGACTGCACAGGCTATCTGACCATCATACGACGAATTCACTCATCTTGACTGACAAACAAATTATACAGGAGAATGATTAACTTTCCGTGACTTAAAAATGGTGTGTATTGATGTCTTTCCACGGTTAAAATAAAATACGTTCTGATGTTCATTCATGTTTATTTCATGTTTTAAATATGAAAATACGATCGGTTCACGTGTCGCCGTTTGAATTGAGGTGATACAGTGATCTGTCATGGCACATTAAAGAGCCACAAACGGTATTTATTGTTTGAATTTCTTTTAAAAAAAGACAAAATTTGAAAGCTGAGGCTTTGTTTCATACCAGAAGTAACCTGCTCTTTCTTGTCTGTCGGTGTGTTGTCAGTTTTCTCTTTGCTCCGCGATGTATTTTTTACTGCATGAGAACATGATGTGTATAGTGTGAGAGCGGCATGGCTTGTCGAACATAGCAACAGTAACTAATGATGTCGGGTTTTTTCAAGTTTAAGTTCACCGAAGTTAATCTACTCTCCTGTCTGATTTGTGGTTAAAACTAGACGGGATACAGCTGCGGCTACTGGGCATGCGCACATCAATATAGCGTAATTTTTGTTACACTGTACAACAATAATTACTGTTTTTGCATTATTGTTAGGGGTAGGTTTAGGGTTGGGTTAGGTGTAGACATTAATAAAACACAATCTAACCCCCTTTTTCTGAACACAGAATTCTCTTTTTTTTTTTTTTTCCCCCTCCCTGCCCGACTAGAACGGTGCTTTACATTTCTGGTCTCTGGCATTTCTAGTCACATTTACATATTTTCCAAGCCGACAATATAACGTGAAACCTATGAAATGGTTTAAAAAGCACATGGTGACCGTTTTTGTGCAGTAAAGGACCTAACATAGTTTAATGAGTGGGAAGATGACATGAACGCTGAAAGGTTAGCTGCATTGAAAACAGATGAGCACATGTGTATATACAGCTTCCGATCGGGGCGAAGTTCACGGGATTTTGTCCACAGAATGATAAGAGCACGTGTTTTTAAACCTAATTAGTTTATGTATTTCACCCTCAGTATTTAACTTAAAGTCCACATGAAATCAAAATTTAAGTTTTTTTGGGTGTTAGTATCAATATGTTAGTCTTAAGTTTATATATAAGGCATTGTGCTCCAAAACGGTAACAAAATTCACATTTATAAGATATAAACATTCCAAACTTGATTTCGTCACTGTCCGCCAAAACGGCTCACCTTTTTTTTTGACGTCAAATCGCTATTCGCTTCTTCTCATCAACTTTCTGTCCATCAATGCTCTCTAGCATCGAGCGCCCGCCCCCTCCACTATAATCGACGCTGAAGCCTCAGCTGAAATCGTCCACTTTTTAGGCAGTTGTTTATATTTTAGTATTTTCTGTACAGTGGATGGCACGTAGTGCATTATATAGGGGACAGGGAACGATTCAATCAGTGTAAATATGCTTTCCACTGAGGAAAAAAAGAAGTCTTGTTTCGCGCTGTGTCACGCTAACCACCGCACCGCACACACACTCTGCTCCTGTCCAGAGACACGATAGCACGGAGCGGATCACATGCGCGAGTCTGCGCAGACCACAAAATGTATCGGAGCTTTTTTAATTCTACACAGAATGCTATATTTATAGCAATATGGATGAGATTGTGGCTGGCATACCCTGTCAAATGTGGCTTTACGGAGCTCAACGGCTCTAGCCCAAGCTGTGATATAAACGAATGCTATTGGCCATTTTTAAAAAGGCGCAGGGTTGCTTGATATGTCCCACCCTGTCTTCCTGTTTCAGTTAAAATGACGTCAACACATAGAGTAACACTGCGTGTTTCTAAGCATTTCAGGGGACCTTTAAACACTGCAAGCCATGCATACAGCCACGGACATGACAGATTTTCTGGTACGCAACTACTTTAAAGGAATTTTTAGGTTCAATTCAGTCCATGTTTTTCTACCACGTTTTAACATTGATTTCTATGGAGCTGTCAGACAAGATGGTGGATAGCAATGGCTGGACATAATTCTGCGTTATGATTGGTCAGATCGCCTGTCAATCAAGCTCCCTGCGAACGGTCAATTGCAGCATAAAACTGCACAGAAGAGCGGCGAGCGGCTATTCCCTAGTGCTCATTTTGAAGATGCTGATGAATCACATTACATACAGCAGTGGGACCGTTGCCAATTCCAGAAATGATGGGGGATGAATTGTTACTAACGAATGACATATTTATTTATATATTTATATACACTGTACGGATGCACATGAGGAGGAAAAAATGCTCATCTTTTCATCCAGCAGTGTTCTCCAGATATCCATTAGTCTCATTTTCACACAGTTTTTAAGTATCTCTCTTAAGAAGCAGACAGCATATGCTGTCATTTGACTTTGTCTGAACTGTCGCATATTTCTTTTCTATCAGCCTAACTTCCTTTAGAGTGTTTCAAAGGTTTTTTTTGTAGCTAAAGAAAAAATGGTAGAGTGTTAAATTATAGAATAAAAGAAATATGGGGAAAAAATGAAAATCTTTCATACTGATAGATTGGGCGGCCCTACAGACTATGCTTGAAATCTCAGAAACAAGGTCGTTTGCTAGTTCAAAACGATTGGGCTCTTTCAAAAAACCTTGAGAATGTAAATATTATACATACTTGATGTTTCTAGTATGCGACGCTTGTGTGGTTAGTTCGTAGTTAGGTTTATTATACCCATTGCCTGAAGTGGAAAAAAAAAGTGTCGGTACCATCCCCCCCCTCCATCTCCACAGCCGCCCGCCTCTCCATGTAGTATGTACGCAGAAAGAAAGAAAGAAATTTGTTTAGAGCATTTTTAATATAAATAATCATCAGTTAAGCTGCAATACCAAACAGGACCACACAGATGCCAACAGACCACTATACAAGTCGCCTTAACCTGACTGTACAGGCACTTACTGAGCCAAGTCAGAATACCTAACTACTGACCAGCGCATATCTAAACCCTCAGCCGGCATTCATTAAAACACTCATGCTTTACAGCAAATACACACATGAATATAATTTACCGCCATCTGGACGCGAGCCACTATTCTCTCTGCCATCTCTGATGAAATCGTCCGTGCATTCTCTGCATTAGCGCTGTTTTGAACTTATTCCCAGAGCCGATCCTCCTTATACGCAAAATACGCAAGCTGCGTAGGCCCCCCAAAACACAGGGGGCCCCCTTTGCTCTCACAGATGATCTTATTTTAGTTTCATTTTGAATTTGCCAGGCATTTATAGAAAACATTAATGATCTTTCCTTTAAAGCGGTGCGCTGTCGCCCTTTCTACGCAAAAACAGTCAAATTGTGTAATGTGAATGTTGTACAGTCTTGCTCAAGACTAAAAAATCAAGTTGAAAGCGTACGAGCCACAGAAGAGACACTGTTTCTCAAGCGCTTTCCACGAGCACGATTCGAGACGGATTGAAACAGACAAATGCGTTTCATTGATTCATTCATAAACACTCATACCCCATTCCACCGCCGAGATCACCCAGACACTGACGCTTTGACTAAGTACCGGCAACATGTCAGAAGTGCACGAAAAAGTGCCAGTACGCTAAAGACTAAAATACAGAAGTGCCGGTACTGCGTACCGGTGCGTACCGGCCAGAGTATGTGAGCGTAGCGGAGTGGGCGCGGAGCAAGGAGTAGACGAGTGATTTGTCTTAGCTAAAGCATTTTTTGAAAGTCGGAGTGTTGAGGTTTTCACTCGCTTCGAGAACGCTCCGCAACCGCTCCGTCTCGAGCACAAATTATGCCAACTCACGCATTAAACATAATTAGTTAGCTTGACAGATATGTGGATCACATATGAAGGTTAAAATGGCGATGGACAAATGTGGGAGGTTAAAGCATGTTGTAAATTGTAGTTTGTTAATCTCCGCTCGAAACTAATTTGCTGCTACATTGCTGCACACGGACAGAACACACAAGCTCGCACATGTACAGATCGCGTGCATACATTCAGGAATGAAGAAAATTTGATCAACTTTGTCCTGTGATTTATCAGCTTAAAAATTTAAAAGTTACAGCATATTCTTTATGTTTCTGAAGTAACTACCCTTAGCTTCACCATAGTAGAGAGAGGTTGCACAGACAAGTAAGCTAAGCGAGTTATAAGTAATTTATTATGGACTTGAGCTAATTGTAGTGTTCCAATAAACTATGTTAAAACTGTTCTTCTAGTATTATGCATTTATTTTTTGTTTAATATAATTTCTGAACAGAACTTTTATTTTTCAAGCATAGTGAAATAATTTAGCCACGGAGCGGTGTTTCTGATCAGTGGAGCGAGCGTGGAAGCGGGAGTGGGAAATGTGTGAACCCGGAGCGGAGTTATAATTGAAATGCTTTGAGCACGGGGGGAATTGTTGCCGCCCACCACCTCTGCTCACATACTTGATCCGGGCCACTTCAAGCACCGTTTTAATACCATGATTGACCTTGTGACATCAGATCTAGTGTGCAGGCTGAACACACTCTCTCTGTGTTTAATGGTGTTTTTGATGGTATTTGATATGTAGTATTTGCGGATAATTTAGTCAAAAGACTATCAGTTAGCCAGATATTAACTGTAGCAAATAGATAACAATGTCCTGTAATAATGAGTAAAATGCTTGTAATAATATATGTAATAATATATAAATAATCATATTAATAAAAACAACAATAATCAAT
Source organism: Sinocyclocheilus anophthalmus (assembly GCA_018155175.1). Classification (NCBI taxonomy): domain Eukaryota; kingdom Metazoa; phylum Chordata; class Actinopteri; order Cypriniformes; family Cyprinidae; genus Sinocyclocheilus; species Sinocyclocheilus anophthalmus. The sequence goes on from JADLZN010008746.1 coordinate 225,294, forward strand.
AATATATTATATATAAATCAACACATACGTAGTTATGTTATCTATGATGCCATTTATACTCCTGAACTTTAATTCAGAGATTATTAAATTAATCTTTCATATAAGTCATGAAATGGAGAGATCACAAAAATGTATCTAATAAAAAGTTTAGGAAACCTAATGGCCAGCATAATAATTGTGAAAATATTGTGTATAATTATTCAATATATTGCCTAGTTTGTATACAGTGTGACATCATCTCAAGGTGTGAAAAAATCATGTACAAACAGTACAAAGGCAAATACAGAAAAAAACGGGGGTTTATAAAAGCAACACGCCGACTAAATCTGAATTCTGACTCGTATTATGTCTAAGGATGCTTGTGCTGTAATCCATCCTTGGATTTTACATGTAATATTCATCAGGCTGAGTTTGCTCACTTGCCACAGAAAAACCTTGAGGTATTTTCAGGCCTGCCAAAAAGTGTGTCTGTGTGTGTGATGTAAGACTCGCAGGCAGTGTGTTAGGATGAGCTGGGTCTCAAAGCAGTTCTGGATGTAGTCTGTCGTAATCTCCTCCCATCTGCTAAAGGAGCTGCTCTCCCCGCACAGCGCCCGGCTCTGGCCCGCCCCATCTGGGCTTTTCGGACAATCCAACGCACTACCCTGACCTGTGTGAACTTGTGTTGGCATCACTGTGTCTGTTATATTGTTATACAAAGAACTTTCTCAATTTTGTGAGTGTGTCTAGGTCAGGTTTTAACTACATTGTGGGGATCAAATGCAACCACAAGGATCGTAAAATTTACACAGGAGCAAAGCCAATTCTACCCATAAGAGAAATGGTTTAATAAACATTATAAATATACCTTAATGAAAATAAAAATGCAGAAAGGTTTATGTGAGGGTTATGTATATGGTTAGGGCATAGAAAATATTAGATGTTACCCAAAAGTGACATTACCTCCCTCTGGGGACATCCTAGCTTGGAAAAACACTGATAAATAATAGAGCTGTAAATCATTTAAAATTGTATTGTTTTTCTTAAAATTGTCTTAATTATATGATTAGGTCTGTCCAATAGATTAATCGTGAATAATCGCATCCAAAATAAAAGTTTGTGTTTACATAATATACTGTATATGTGTGTACTGTGTATATCTAAATACACACATACAAAATATATATTTATATTATATATAAATACACTCATATACACAGACACACACAAATATCATGTAAAACATTTTTTTTGTTTACAAATTTCAACACAAACTTTTATTTGGATGCGATTAATCACGATTATTTCGATTGACAGCTTTAGAATAATTATATAAATTAACTGAATATACTGATAATAATCTATTGCAAATCACACGCACACACACCCGCAACCCGCACATATATCTATATATATATATATAATTTGCCATCACACAACTTATTGTAGTAGTAATAATAATCACTTATCATAATAAAATTATATCAATAAACATATCATTACATTTTGGAGTAAAATGGCAATCAAATCTTTCCATCATGAATTCACCGTTATGAGATCATTTACTGAATCAGACTTTGAAGTTGATCCACAGGAATTATAGAATCGACCGAACTATACATGAGCTTTATAACTAATAACAATAAATATGAATCAATATTACAGATTATAATTTCACAATAAAATTTTTGTTTTAAATGTTTGCATTTATCAATTGTAATGTATTAATTAGATAATATATATAAATACTTAATAAATCATATATATGCAATTATCTGCCAATATTTGCCGTAAAAAGACCCCCAAATTAATTATTTCGTTCTGGCAACATTAAAACATTGACCAGATGTTACAAAAAGTGGTTTTAGATGTTAATATATTGTTTATTTCAAAAGAGCAAGATTTTTGTCACATTATTTTCTTCTAAATTAAGCGCCAAAAATTAACACAATTTGAAAATGCATAGCCCTATTATTGTATTTTTAATAAAAAAGCAAAAGTTTCTGTCAGTATCTATCATTAGCTTTATGTAAAAACTAAATTGAATGTCCACATAGAAGCCAAGTAAACATACATGTGAAGTGAATCCACAAATCTATCTTGTCCTTCATATGTAAGAAGGTGAGACTGACAGTTTTTTGTGGCATGTTCACACATGTAAGATGAAATATGTCTTCATGTGTCCTGAATATGATGGAGGTATTGTGTGTGTGCGGCACTGGAGAACATGATAGCTTTAATGAGATGGCTGCATATGAAGGACTGTCATTAGTGCTGAGAGAGGCAGCAGCCTGGTGATTGCAGTGATTTGGCTTCGCTCTTTTTGACCTGTCCGACCAATCAGAACACCTCAAGAGCTCGCTTCAAAGCCCATGCAATCAGCCACCACATTGGCCCACTTAGTATACATGTAAGTACAATGTTCTCCAGTAATCATATGCAACAGATGCAGTAAAATGTGGCTGAAATAACACTAAATCAATGTAATAAAAATAAGTAAGCATTTCTGTTTAGTTGTATGTTTATGCTGCACTTTTCCACACAATAAAAGTCAATGGGGTCTGATACTGTCAAACACCAAAACTAAGGGGGAAAATAACTCAAACAGTAGAGCATGGTGCTATAGCAATACTAAGGCCATGGGCTTGATTTCCTTGAACTTGATAAAATGTATAACTTGAATACAAAGTAAAGGACTGTTCATATCAAAGACGATAACTATAACAATAAAGACTATTAAGTGTTAATAATTGTTCTTATTCTATTAAAATAGGGATATCCACACCACAACAATAACAGAACAGAGGAATGGTTTCATTGGAATTACTTTCCAGAATCCTCTTTTTTTCCCTCCAACTGATGAAAAATAAAACATTGCCAATCAGAATCCACCTGATTTTAAAATGTGTGACTTCAAATTTGGCATAACGCAATCATTAATGACACATTCGTCAACCAATCATTTACGCCAAACTTGGCACGACTATTTATGGAGAAGTGCAGCTTAAAAATTCTTCTAAATATTTCCTTTTGCGTTCCACAGGGGGAAATGGGTTTGAGCACATGATGGTGAGTAATCATGACAGAATCATCTGTCTTCCCCCCCCAGGGATGTGTGAACTATGGAAGCCCATTTCTGCCACTGAATAAAAATAAAGGTCATTGTGATCTTACAATTCTGACTTTTTTTTCAGAATTGCATGATATTTAACTCGAGCAAAAAAAGTCAGTATTGCGTGATTTTCTCGCAAGTGCAAGAAAAAAACTCAGAATTGCGAGTTTAAAAAGTAATTCTGACTTTTTTTCTCAGAATTGAGAGTTTGTATCTCGCAATTCTGACTTTATAACAGGCCATTGCAAGTTATTAAGTCAGAATTGTGAGATATAAAACTTGCATTCAGATATGATCTCTTGTCCCCCCACCCCTCAGAATTGAACTTTAAAACTCACAATTGCGAGTTTACATCAAGCAATACTGACTGTATAACTTGCAACTGAGTTTATATCATGCAATTCTGAAAAAAAAGTCAGAATTGTGAGAGAAAAACTCGCAATTACATTTTTTTAAAAATTATTATTCAGTTGTGGAAACGGGCTTCCATAGTAAACTGTTGTTTTAAACAACCTGGAAGCAACACCAGTGATTCTATGTATAGGGTTAATGGTAGGTGTGATACGAGTCTTAGAAAGAGAAAACACAAATAGCAACATCTAAGCTATTCAATCTGACTTGTATTTTCTAAACTATTTAGTCTGTGATAGAGGAAAACAAGTTTCATCAACCTATCTTCAGTCTTCCCGCCTGATAAAAGCAGATAAACCATTATGAGAATGGCAGGCTGAAACCCTGTCACCTTTGTCCATGCCTTTCGCTAAGGAAAAAGCAAGAAGAGTTTGTTTCTCAAGGTGATTGTAGCAGTGATAAGAGAGCAGTTCTTATTAGGGGTGACAGCAAAGGGGCTGTGGCGGCAGTACTGACTGTATAACCTTGTGCCTGCTCGCCCTTCTGCGCCAGGCTCCTCTGCCTTGCCTCGGCGGGGACACAATCTGCTAGCTGGAATTACCTCGCAGCTGCAGGAAAACTAAACATGATTTCTGACCTTTACTTCTTGTGTTCAACAGTAACCTTTGGTGGTCCGCTTGCACAGACGGGCTGAAGTGAATTCCCGACCGCTGCGCATGCGATTATGTGCATGTTGAGGCTGAGAATGACGAGAAAATCAGCAGTTGAAAGATGTCCCTTCAGTTGCTGTCCTCTGTCTGGGAACCTGCTAGCTTGAAATGTTAAATGAAGTCAAATTGCTTCGACAGAGTTTGGAAACCTTAAGATACAAGGTACCTAGTCTCAGCCTCAGACGTCACGCCCACGTGTGTGTCGCGTTCTTTAACGTTCCACCTGGAAACAAAGATGCCGTGATGCCAAACCCCCCCACGAAAGAAGAAAGCCGTCGTGTTTACAACTGTGACGGCGAGCGCTTATCAGGATCAACTAAACACTGGATTTTCAAAAGTATGTGTAATATTTAAATTTTGTGGCATAGAATCTTTAAAATACATCCGAGAGTTTTACACACCGGTCTGTTAGTGTGGCGACATTTCCACGCCCCGAAACGTGACGCTGAACGAAACGAACTGTGATTGGTTGTTTGACATGTCGGTCAAACGGCCTCATGGGCGGGCCTTGGCCAATGAAAGCCCATGGATTCCAGACTGACGGCTGAAGGTCTGGCTACGCGAGACTACAAGGTACCTTATTTCTGCCCCCCCCCCACACACACACACACACACAAATGTAGCTGCTAAAGCTAACGCAAACTTAACACTTGGTTTGAAATGATATATTCACAGAGCAGATGCCATGATATGTCTTGAGCTACTTTTTTTCTGCTACGCCAAATGTAGCTGGTAATGCTACTGCAAATGTTGATACTGTTAGAAATGATATTTCAAGCAAAGCTTTATTCTTAGTCCAAGTGTATAGATGACTCACAGAATACTCAAAGCTAGGTGGATGGGTTTTTAAATATTCAACTTAGCCTATGCTTATGTGTGAAGAGGATTAGCATATATTTTTCAGACATTTGGACCAGCCAAGTGTAATTGAAAGGAGTAATCTGGACCCTTTTTCACCCTTTCTGAGGAAAAGCTACAATTACTTCTGCCGTACTCGTTCTTTTCTGCTTATTACAAGCTTATTCCACCAATAGTTTCTTTTAGCATGCAAGCTAGAATGCATGTGCATGTTGAAAGAGGGTTCCTTCCGATGAACTCATTATTCCGCAGCACTCACCCCACTCACTGACACACTCCACATCTACCCCTGACTGTCACATCTGAGCAAATTCATGCAATCGTGCCCACAATCCTTTAGACTGGAGATAATGCAGGCATGGTGAAGTGCGGCTAAATCTTAACCACAAGTGGAACCTAGCAGTTAGTCAAGGCGCTGAGGGGAAAATTGACCCGTTCCATTTTAGTTGAGAGGTTGAGCATGTGCATGTTTTTCAATATGTGTTGAAGCACAAGATTGTGGCAGAATTTTCATTTGACTCAAATTTGAACTTAATTCCAAATGTAAGGCTGGGTTCCATTTGTCCATGAAACATGCACAGAAAATTCAGCAAGTAAATGTTCTTTTAGTTATTAATTCAAATAAGCTACATTATCTCATTTTACACATGAATTTCAACACCAAAAGGGGAACAGGAGGATCACCAATGCATTTCAAACAACTGCTTCCATGGACTAAGTTTTGGAAAATCCATATACTGTACTGGCTGGCCTATGTGGAGTAATTCTATGTTATTTCTAGTCTAGGAGGGAAAATTAAGACATGTAACCTGTCATTGAGATGATTCCACTAAAAAAAGACTAGATGGTTGGTGTTGGGGGTATCTGCTCAAGGGGGTGGACTTTGGGGGGGTGGGAGGGGGGGGGGGCTGCAGAAATCAAAGTTGCAAAGCTTTTTATCCTGTGTTAGAGCTCAAATGCCTCTGAGAGGCAGTGAACAGCCCTTCAAAAAGCAATAGCAGCCACCTTTATATCCAGCCTGTGCCTGTCATCAGGCTTGCCTGTGAAGCAAAATCAATCTGTTTCATATCGGAGATACCAGGGGAGAGGGAGAGAGTGTGTGTATGTGAGTGTACAATCTGTCCCCAAAGCTCTTTTTAATGACACATGCTGCATAACAGAGCAAGGATAGAAAAGGGTTCAATAAGGCAAACATGCTGTTATCTGGAGATGAGGACTAATATAAAAAGGCTCAGATGGTACAGAGGGAGATGTCAATCAAACATACTTTAATTTCTTTCATTTCAAATTCCCTTCCTTTTCTGCTCAGCGTGGACACACTTGCTTGGGCAGAAGTCCTCGCTAGCAAAACAGCCTTGGTAAAAGAACCACCCAAACAGCAAGTCAAATAATATTACACACAGTCAAAATCATGTGTTTGGCAATGTTTACAAGCACTTACGGCGTCCTCATAAATTCAGAAATGCACCTTTTATCAGGCAGCACACTGTTCATTTAATGATAACCCACATTATTAATTTAACTAGGCAGCATGTCAATCAGGAGACCCGTCCAGGAGATTCCTTCTAATCCATGACCGCATGCCGATTGAAATTATTAAAAAAACCATCTAGAAGAACAATTTAATCACATTAGCACCATAGACTTAATAACCACTGACTGAAATTCCTTGTGGAGGAGGTTCCTTGAGGTTTAGAAGGTATCTTCCTTTGTTTTTCTTTGTACAGGTGTGGTGACCTTTCAACCACTTAATGAGATTACGAGCATAATTAGAACTGGAGCCACTGAGGGTCCCAACAGTCAACCCACCTGAACTCGAGAGAATAACTAGTGTCCATCTGGGTGCCACCTCGGAATTAGAGAAAGTAACGTAATTAAGTCCTAACGCATGGATCCTCAACTACCCTAGGGACTAGAGGACGTGCCCACGAAGAAAAGGCAGCATTAGCTCATATAGCTTGCAAGCACTGCCTAAAGCAATAGCAAGTCTGTCAAAGCAGGACACTCTAGGATTGGCAAAGAAATCCCCGGCAACCATTAAAGTCATAACGGTGTTGGATTGCTCCTAGGGTGCTACTCTGAGCTGTTCATTTAGGATGATGTGCAACTATTGGGCCTGACCTAAGCACATTCTCCATCTCCAACATGGTCACAGAGAGGAAGGCAATAAGGGACCTAAGGAAACCCAATGGGTGCCTAGGGACTGCTAAGGCTGGCCACTCACAGGGAAGTCCAAAGACAGCAAAGTGTCAGAGTCAATGCGAACACACACCTCTACAATGGCAAAATCAATGGGGTTTTATGAAGCATCAATCTCCTCTACAAAGGCCTGCTTATCTACTGCTGGGATGGACCACTGGATGTGGGACTTTGACATTCACCATTTTCCAAAAATTGCCAGGGAAGGTTTTTTTTATTTTGTTGACCCATGCCTGATGGTTTCTCTCATTCCCTTAAAGATTCTTATGTCTGCAAGGTGGTCAAATTGGGGGCATTTTTAAAAAAATTAATAGATTTTTATAATTCCTTTGGAATGACAAAAGAAGTTGTCCATTTAGATCAGGGAGGGGCAACTCTACTCTTGGAGGGCCACTGCAAATTGTAGTTCCAAATCTAATCAAACACACTGAATTTTCAAATACTGAAGACTTTGTTCAGGTGTGTTTGATTAGGGATGAAACTAAAGTCTGCGGGGACAGTAGTTTCACTGCTGCCAATGCCCGGTTAGGACCATCAAATGAAAAAACAGAGCTAGAAAATACCCATTTTGCTCTCTTTTACACCTTTTCAAGATCATTAAATCCTCCACCACAGGATGTTTGCGTGGGCGATTCCAATAGACAGATCTATTTACAGTAAACAGCAGATTTCATGCTAGAGACCCAGAATTAAGGGTCTTGGCAAGCGTCCTGCAATATAATTGATTGTTAGACAAGTTGTGCATCCTCAGCCAACCTCGCTCTTCCTTTCCCCCAGCATCTATCCCTATGGCATTTACACCTTTTGTTTACAATATGCCCCTTGATTTGACCAGACATCAAGTTGGGGGTCTGGGGCTCAGGGCTCCCGTTTCAATATCTAAGCTAATTACTTTTTAATTTACAGTGTGTCGTTAATGGGTTTGGCAGGGGGGGCCAGGTTAGACAGGCAGCAGAAGCCACTTCCCTTCCGTTCACTAGCACCATGGCCTCCATAATTAAAATGAATAATCTGGGCATCCATCAGATAGACGGAGAGTCAAAGAAAGAGAATTGTGAAGATAGGAAGGAAGGCCCTGCTGAAAATTTCCATGCAGGGTTATAGTAGCAGGTGGGTCTGTTTTTGACCAACATGATCCTTCAAGAACTAATTGACGGAAATAATCTAAATGTCTAGTAGGTTCATCAGTATACCAGGATCTCATATTGGGTACCAGCATCCAAAACACAACAAACATAGGTAGCCAGTTTTGCTGATCTTTTCAGCAGGGAGAAAGGTGAGCAAGTTCATGTATGTTCATACAAAAGATACATCAAGAAAAAAAAAAGAACAAGACAACTACCTCCACGGCTCTCACTGTCAGCTGGCTTCACCTGGATGGGGCGAGTCATCTGGAAGAAGAAAGACAGTACAGACAAGACAAAGGGTTAGTTCAGGCAAAGGCAAGCACTGTCACCACAATAAGCCAACAGCCTCAAACTATTGAGCCTATGTCCGTCACAAAAAATCCTGTCTAAGTTTGGATCAAATGCAAAGATCCACATGTCAGTTTGCAGGGCACATACAAAATACAAGAGTGGTGATTTGTACCATCATGCCTTCATGTTACTCGCACCCTGTTTCTATTTTTGAAGTGTTGCATAGCTACTCCAGGCACAGTTCTTGTTTTCTCCATCTGAAATAGAAGTATTTGCAAATATCCTGTGTTTGCATTGAATACCATTTTATTTAAGCATTCAATCAGCACCAGGGCATATGGGGACAAGACAAAACCCTAAAGACACCTCTGATTTATTATATTCAGGTAAGTCAGTTCACTCAGAAACCATATTGCTAACACTCCAGGCAACTGTAGGTACAGCGTGCATCTACTTATACAGGTAAAGACTGAAATCCCAAAAACTTTTCACCACAATTACACTTCAATGACACATTCCAAATCAGGAATCGAATACAACAATAGTGGTATCTTAAAATTAGCTTCTAAAGTCCATCTCCATCTCTGAAAAATCTCTGGTCTCATTAGCAACCTTTTTTGTGTGTTTCCTTCACAGTGCTCGATTGGTTACAGTCTCTAGCGATGGTGGCAAGGAGGAAGTGAAGTGAAATGCAACAACAATTAAAGTGGAGGCAGCCGCGAGAGACAGAGAGAGAGAGAGAGAGAGAGAGAGAGAGAGAGAGAGAGATCAATGAAGCCCTATTGATCCCTGCCCCTTAGGCTGTGGAGAGTGTCTGGCAAGGAGGGATTCTGTGGGTAGAAGGCTCACGGTAATCTACTAAAGCCTGATAAGAATGGCATTTGTTGGATTAGATGCCTCTGTCATCACAGTTTTTGTGCTCCGTATTTCGCTCAACAATTTTTTTCCATTATCCCTGTAAAGGTTGAAGTTTGATTGGTTCTTATTCTACAAACTTGAGCAAAACAGAAAGAAAACATATATTGTTTGTTTGTTTTTCCTTCATTTGCCCATCTTTCAAGGATTCAAACGGATTTTGCTGCAGGATCAAAGGATGTTCAAAGGGTTTTTTTTATTCTCCCATTTATTCCTACCTGGGGATGTAATGTAGAAAGGAATACTATAAGTGTGGGCTATTGGAGCAGTAAAGCAACTTTATAAAGTGACTTTGAATATTTGATGTCCTTTCTTTCAGGGTTTATTTTGTGATAAAGCACATTTGATTCATTAGCATACATGCTGATTAATATAGAGTTTTAAAGTTATGGTTACACTTTCTTTAATTGTTGAAAAACAGGACAGATCCTGTCCTAAAGGCCTAATTTACACTATAAAATCCATTCCCCAGCATCGTAATCCAATGGGAGCTTTCTATCAATCCTAAACAAACTGCTAATAGCAACAAAGCAGGCCCAGTTTGCATGAAAAAGGGCCAAGAGCTGTACAGAGATTTGCGACAAGATTACCCAAATTTGCGAAGTGCCCTTTGCAGGCTCCCCAGCCATCTGTAACCTGAAATTAAGCCTTTTTGAATGCTGCAGCAACTTTAGTTTCATGTCGACGCCAACTCAAGAGCCAGGGAAACGTTTCAGAGACGACAGGATCAACATTTTTTCTATCTCCTCAACATATTTTCTTTTACTGTCCAATTGTGTGTGTGTGGGGTCAGTTTTAAAGACAGGCCAGTCCCATAAAAGCATGACTTGTTCAAGGAGAAACACCATAATGGGATTTTAAAACACCTTAATAACATGCTGATATATGAGGAAGACGGCCAGGCCAGATTCATTAAGTGTTAAACGTATCCATTTTCACCTTGAGGAACTGAATAACCTTCCTCTGAGAAATTATTCCATAAATGTATCCATCGTAAATAATAACTAGCAAGGTCTAAGTCTTTGTGCAAAGGGGAAAAGGCAAAAGATATAATTCTTTTGAAGGTCAGAGTTCAGTAGCTTTGTCATACACTTACAAAAAACAAAACAAAAAATGTGTCTATTTGAAATACATTATGACAACTCAGACGTTTTCAAGCATAAAGACAAAAACAATCCAACAGGCATAATTGTGAGACATAACCATTCCAAACAAATCACCTGACAAACACAAACAGTGGCCCACATTAGACAAAACAGACGCTTTTATAAACATCACAATATGCATGCAACACTGGATGCAATGCCTGGTAATAAAAGAGATTCTGTTTTGCGAGGGAATGCATACAGAACTACCTCATACCTGTAAACGCCATCAGTGAGATGCATTCCTAACACACTGGACTTTGGTGTAAGGTTTATGGATTCACCTCTCTACCTAGTCACTGTCCTGGTCATAAAATGCTGGTGTAATGGTACATTTGTTTTCCCAAGAGCAATGTGTTTCTCCCTTGTACATTTAGTATCGACGGAACTCAGTTTATTGGATTTTTCTCACCTCTAATGGAATGGCGTACACTTCAGGTACACACATTTACTCACTCACTCACTCACTCACTCACTCACTCACTCACTCACTCACTCACACACAACACACACACACACACACACAAATTCACATATTTTGATTCCCATTGACTTCCATAGTATAGACTTCCATGGTGTGTGTGAATATATACTAAAACCTGAATTAAAAAGAAGTTAAAGCTAAATGGAAATATTTACAAAAACTAATATAAATGACAAAAGAGCATAAAACTTAAAGGGTTAGTTCACCCAAAAATGATAATTAGGCTGTTTTTTACTCACCCGCGAAGCATCCTAGGTGTATATGACTTTCTTCTTTCCTAAAATCCCGTCGGAGTTTATATAAAAATTGTCGCTGGCCTATTCCAAGCTCTAACACATTGGCAGTCCAGCGGGTGTGTGCAGTGCTGCAGTCAAAAGATTAAATAAAAGCGCCCTCCAAAAAAAAGTCTCTCACACAGCTCCGGGGGATGAACAAAGGCCTCCTGTAGCGAACTGATGTGTTTTTGTAAGAAAAATAATCATATTTAAAACATAATAATCAATTTAATCTAGCTTGCGCTCACTGTTGTACACGGGAGCAGCTTCGGGTGGATGACGTAGGACGTCGGCGTTGTGCATGCGCTGCTCAGAAGTGACGAACGCGGAAGCGCACGGGAGGAGATCAAAACAAAACACTGGTCACTAATTAGAAGTACAAAACGAGCATTTGTAAAGAAGAATGTCGGAGGATTTCGATAGAAGTCAAGAGGAGACTGGTTTTCCTTTGCTACAGTAAGGATTTTTTGCTTCCTTTGCTCCTGTTAACAAACTTTGGTTTTCACGAGACTCACCAGTGCAAGCGCAACGCCGACATCTTACGTCATCCGCCCGGAACTGCTTCCGTTTACAACTGTTGGCGCAAGCTACATTAAAGTGATTATTACGTTTTAAATGTGGTTATTTTTCTTACAAAAACGCATCAATTGCTACTGGAGGCCCCCGGAGATGTTGAGACACTTTTTTATGATGGCTCTTTTGTATTTCACTTCTTTGGAACTGCGCACTGCAACAGGGCCCGCTGACTGCAATGATAGGATTGGAATAACAGACACTTTTTTAAGATACCTCTGACTGGATTCATCTGAATGAGGAAAGTCATATACACCTAGGATGTCTCGAAGGGTGAGTAAAACACAGCCTAATTTTTCATTTTTGGATGAACTAACCCTTTAAACATTACGAAAATTGAAAATATCAAATAAATTACGTATAAATATATATTTAAATTTTTAAACTGAAAAAATACAAAAACTACAAAACTACAACGATTGAGACAACATTTATTTCTGTCCAAGTATAAATGATAAGTAAATAAATAAGATTACTTATTAAATCAAAAGCATTTAAACTACATTTTGGATGTGGTGGCATCACTGCTGCAAACAATTTAAAAAGTGGTGAGGACATAATTGACGAAGGCCATCCTAACCATAAATTACATCTCTGTTTACATTTACATGCGCCAGAAACAAATCAGCCGGCAGCTGACAAACTTGTGCTGTCGCCAGGGAAAGCATTCATTTAGCTTGAGTCCTGAGAGTTCACTACGCCTCTCCGCTGCTTTTGTTCCTTTATTGCCCAAGCGTTCTTTACTCATAAGATAAAACGAATGAGTTCTCCTTATGCTGTGTTTCTTGCAGAAAACAACTACACGTGTTCTAATTGTGATAGATTCAAAGAGGTTTCCACACTCGGAATGGCGAATGCACCGAGGTCCAGGACAAAAACAGAGGGATGGAGGGGGCTGTAAAGGATGGAAGGCAAAGGAGAACTGCCTGCAACTGCCAGATAAGATTGCTTCTCAGTTGAGTGGCATTTCCAGAGCCGTGACTCCACCCTATTGCTCCCCCACATATGCTGATAGACTCATGCTGGCGGAAACGCACACTTATACATTTCCCGCCCGCAGCAAAAGCACCAACGTCTCTGTGTTTGCCAATCTGTTGTTTAAACTCAGCGGAACAATTCAAATCCCCACGTCCCAACAGGACTGTGTCAGTTGCATCTCGTTTGGGATGATGCACACGATCCTCCGGTCCCCAGCAATCCCGACCGGCGAGTATGGGAACGCATTCTTCGGGATTTCTGACGTAGCTACGGGAGCAACTGTCTCTTTGTCCTTGTCATCTGTTTCTTTAAGCACACAATACTCGATAATCATGTTGTTTGCTGTGCTGCTGTATTTCAAAAGGGGGAGCTATCAAACAGGGTAAACAAAATACAGTGGGGGATATGAAACAGCCATTCTCCTGAGAGACAGTCTGTTCTCCTGTAGTGATGTTTGATTAGGCACCGCTGTGCTGGGGTAGATAGAAATTCAGTACAAGCTGCTCCGAGCAAATCGGGACTGTGCCTTGTTGCCTCCGTCTATGATGAATGTGAAATAATTCCCGTATTTGTTTTACGCTGTTCTGTCATAAATTGCATGCGGGACAAACAGTCAACATGGACGAAATGCATGGTTTGCTTTGGTTTTTACAAACTGTGAATGAGAAAAAGACACTGTTTTCCATAGCAGCCAAACTAGAATGTTTATTGTACACTATTTTTTTCCAGGTCAGTGGCATCGTAGAGTCACGGCTTGCAGAATCCTGTTAAAAACAGACTTTGAGCTTTGCTCACCTGCTGGGTTGTATGTTCAAAAGGTGTTTCGCACCACATCGTTTTTTTTTCCGTTCACATGCATTATTAAAATGGTTCACAACTTGTAACAGTTCAATGCTGTGCTTTAAAAGAATTTGATAAATCGGAGAGTACATGAAGCACATAAATAGTATATTTTAAGTTTTAATGTTTCATGGTATAAAGCATATAACTGAAATATATTGACATTCAAAAGTTTTGGGTCAGTAAGATTTTTTTTATACTTTTTTTTAGCAAGGCCACATTAAATTGAATATCAAATTTCTATTTCAAATAAATTCTGTTCTTAGAACTTTTGTTTCATTAAAGAATCCTTTGAGAAAATGTTCCGGAAATAGTAAGCGCAGAAAAAAAAAAAAAAAGGAAAAAAAAAAAAAAAAAAAAAAAAAAAAAAGAAAAAAAAAAAAGAACAAAAAAAAAAAAAACCCCTGTTTTCAAAAATGCTCAAGAAACAAAAAGTATATATTTTACTTTGTAATAATATTTGACAATATTACTTTTTTTTTTCCAAATAAAAAAAAAATCGAATAAATGCAGCCTTGGCGAGCACACACGACTTATTTAAAAAACATAGAAAACTTTACCAAAATTTACAAACAGTTAACAAAAAATTGCTGTAAAAATACATACTTTTGTTGAATAAAACATTGAACTTTGCAAAAAAAATGAAACTAAAAGCTGTAAATGCTCCCTAAAAAACTCAATAATAGACAATGCAAATGTTTTAAAATTTTAAACAACTATTATAAACAACAAACAAATAAATAAATAAAAACTAGCGATCATTTTAAAACTATAGCAACCCTGCGTGACCCACCTTGAATGATTAAGTATGGGGGTAGAATTGTTGCTTTATTCCAAATAAATAGATTATGATCCACAAATAAATGTAAAGAGATTAACAAAAATTAAACATATTGACAAATAAATAGAATGAGATCCACAACTAAATCTTAGCATTTCACAAACATGAAATAAATTCACAAATAAATAAAATGCAATTTGCAAATAAAAAACATATTCACAAATATCTTTTTAAGTCACAAACACAACTTTGCCTGGCATTCATTTGTGAATCACTCGCTGTGCATTTGTGGATTTTGAAACATTTCTAGTGTCGAGACACACACCAATCCACAAATGCGTGGACTCCACCCACCGTCTACTTAAGCCAATCAGATAACAGCCACATTTCACAGACCAATTGTAGCACATTCTCGCTGTAGCCAATCACGATTTGCTTTACAATAAGGGCGGGACAGATTAATTTTGCACCCCTCTAAGGAACTGCATTCTATGGACACTTAGTTCAAATCAATCTGAAGTGCTGTTTGTGTGGTTAAAAAAAAAACCCTGTTTCCAAAAGATTGTTGGAGTGTAAGGATTCTTTTCCTTCAGGATCAGTGCATGATGATAAACTCAAGATCATACACAACTTGATCATTCACAGATCACGAGCATGATCGCAATGCGTCCAACGCAAACAGAAATCATCATAATCAGTCTACACTGGACGAGATGACATGGGACTTTTAAAGCACAATTCCGGTGACAAATATATGTCATAATAAAACGTATAATATCAAATAGCCTCAGCATCATTGCACTGTGTACTGGGGATTTGTGAGTGGACCATGTAAATACAAACTGTGCATTTACTTTGGATGCTGTTAAGTAACTTTTACAATTAAAACTAGTAAATCTGGTTCATATGAAATATTGTTTGCGTGATCAAATGTTTTAACTAATAAATATCTCGTCTCACATTTATATCCATTTATATTCAACACACCTGCAACGCATTTTTAAAAAAAAAACACCTATATTTTTTCCTTCCCAAACAATGGCAACTTTGTAATACTTTTAATTAATGTTTGAAAATATTATTTATAATGCTTTAAACATTGTTAGATCCACATTGCTGTTCATGCATCATTTAAACGGCTTGACTGAAAAACTGGGAAACCCTGCTGGCTGTTGTGTGAAGGCAATTTAACCTATTACACAAACTTGATGTTTATCGTGAGGTTGAATCCAGTTATTTATTAGTCAGTTATTGATGCTTTTCTTTCCATCTTGAATAAGATGATGCTTCCTTTATATCCAGTATAGCATTGTTCCCATAGCCGTGATTAAAGCACGGTTTCTCTGGCATTTTCAAAGGCATGTAAAATATACTGTGGCTTGGCTTGATACACAGTCTAATGGTCTAACAAAATCTAATTTAAAAAATTTTTTACTATACCAATTTTTATGGCCCTTAAATTTCTTATTTGAGCCAAAGGAGATGAATGAAGTTATTTCAGGACGAGACCGCCCTGATTGTAAAGCAAAACGTGATTGGCTATAGCAAGAGCGTGTTACGATTACGTGCTACGTCAGCTAAATGTGTCTGTTATCTGATTGGCTTGAGTAGACAGTGGGTGGTGTCCACTTATTTGTGGATTGTCAGCGTCTTGACACTGGAAATGTTTCAAAATCCACAAATGCATAGCGAGCGATCCACAAATGGGTGCAGCGTTCTACAAATGCACGGGACGCGATTCACAATTTAATGCCAGGCAAAGTTGTGTTTGTGACTTAAAAAGATATTTGTGAACATGTTTTTTATTTGCAAATCTCATTTTTATTTATTGGTGGATCTAATTCTATTTATTCGTCAATATGTTTAATTTTTGTTAATCTCTTTACATTTATTTGTGGATCATAATGTATTTATTTGGAATAAAGCAACAATTCTACCCCCATAATTAAGAGTCGGGATCCTGTGTGTGTGTGTGTGTGTGGTTTGTGTGTTTGTTTGTTTTGTTTGTTTGTTTTGTTGTGTGTGTGTTGTGTTGTGTGTGTGTGGGTGTTTGTGTGTGTGTGTGTGTGTGGGTGTGTGTGTGTGTGTGTGTGTGTGTTTGTGTGTTTGTGTGGGTGTGTGGGTGTGTGTGTGAGGGGTGTCCTTGGTTTTTGGCCTGAGTTTAACAGTGAGATAACGGCCTATTCCCTGATCATTATTTAGCTTTAGCAGGCCATCAAAGCCCCTTCTCCTCTGTTATTCCTAATAGGGAAATAAACACCTTTTGACTGGAGCATCCCAGCTGCGATAATTAATATTTCCAGTTATTGATTTGAAAGTGTGCTGTGTGGTGACAGCCTTGGGCCTCGGCTCAACTAATAAATCTACCGTACAGGAAGGTGAGAGCGGAAGAGAGAGGGATGGCGAGAGGGAAAGTTATTCTTCCATCTCCAGCGGTTAGTCTGCTTCCAACACAAAGCTACGAAGTAAGAGTTTTAATGTAGCATACAAATAATATGGGCTACATTTATGAAGCATTTAGAAGCTTGACCCAGTACTCACTCGATTTAGTTTTATGGACAAGAGCGGTTAAGATATTCCTCAAAAAATGTTCCTTTAGTCATCCACAAAAGTAAAAAGGAGTTTCAAACAACACGAGGGTAAATAAATGACAAAATTTGCATTTTTGCGTAAACTATTCCTTTAAAATGTAAGTCATTTGCTTGCCAGAGTCTCTCAGAGGAAGAAAATGAGACAGAAAATGGATGAGGGCGAACGAGGTGAAGTAGTATCTGCCAGCATGTGTGCGGGTGAGGTATTTTATTCCCAGCACCTCTGTGGAAGCCCTGATAAGAGTATCGACTGCACCGACTTGTCAATCGCAAGCGTCTGAAGTCGAAAACTCCAATAGCTTCTCTCCGATTCGCACAATACTGGAGGTCGGATGTAGCTCCAGTGCCTGCGACCATTGACACCGCACATTCTGAGCAATCTGGAACGTCTGCAGTGCTCTGAAAATGTCTAACGCTGCGGTCCAGCTAACGTCTAGTTATCTTACGCCACATCAAGCTTGAGCTTTCAGTCTGACGTCCCTCAAAAGGTCAGTGGTCTAGATTTAATCTTTTCCTCCTTAATGTTCCTCGGCCTCCTAAGTTTGCACCACAAGATGTAGCTGCTGACCTTTCACAGCGCTACAACCAGGATCCCACCGAAGACCATCAGAAAAACAGTGTCTGTATGAGCGTGTACAACGGTTCGAGTGAACCCAGTTTTAACACAGGTTTACCTGGAAGTGGATGAAAGGTCCGAGCTGAAAAACTCAACAAGAACAAATAAAAAAGAACGATAAAAGTCTCTAATCCTACAAACGCTCGCAAGCCAGTCACCGGAGTGTCAAAGCGAGATAAAGAGAAAGGTAGTGCACAAGAGAGATTCCCTGACTTCACAGCTGCCGTGGTCTTTTATCAGGGGAAGGGCATCTTTCCCAGACATCTCTGGTAAAGGCGTTTGCAGCTCAAAGAAAGCCATCGCTTTCTGGAAAGAGACGTGAGGTTTGTTGGAGGAAAAAAATCTCTGTCAACAAATTCCTAAAAAGCACCATGGTGTTTGTTTTGATCTCTTTTTATTCTCAATTTCGTTTCCAGCCCTGTCTCGTAGAACCTATTTGAAGAGCAATTGGTGGCGTTTCATGTCAAAATGTTGGCAATCATGTTTAGCGACTCTTATGTCTTCAAAGTTTCATGATGACAGCTTTAAAAGTAAAAGATGTCAAAAGAAGCACTTCCAAGCTGAAAAACCTCACCCACTGATGATTAGGCCACGCCTTCTCATGAATAATGAATGTGTCTAAATACTATTGTACTCCTCTACACACATCTAAGGAAGCCATGAGAGTGCATTATTGTTGTTTTTGTTTTGTCATGAATGTTCTTGTGGTCTCAGTCTAACAAAGGCTGTGTTGTCCAAATCTCATTCTAATTTTTCAAGATCTCAACAAACCAAAAGTTGTTCAAGTGATCTCAACATAAACAGTTTTCTTTAAGATGTAGACATAAAAAAGTTCTTGACTTACTTTTCTTGTGATCCCGAAAAAAAAAAAAGTTTTAAAATCTAGACATAACAAAAGATTGTTTATTGAGTTCTTGACTTAATTTTCTTGTGATCATTCAATAACAATTTGTTGTTTTCTCCAGTTTTTACTTTGTTCTTGTGATACCACCACAACCAATGTTGTTTTCCTCAAGGCTTTGATCATAATTTCAGAGTAACAAGATTGTTTTCTCAAGATTTTGACTTTTTTCTTGACATGTCAAAATCGAGAAAGTCGAGATCTAGAGGAAATTGTTTTCTCGAGATCTCTTGACCTAAATTACTCATGAAACCTTGACCTTGAGTATTTCATGACGCTTTAATACTTTTGCTTTGCTTATCTGGCTAAAACCAGCACTACATTTCTGCTTAGAAACACACCAGGCCAGATTAAATAAAGTATGATGTATATACACAACTATGTAAAAACACTGGTAACCTTAGCATTTTGACTGCCGGATCTCTTTAGGATGTGCTAATACAGCATTCAGGGGGCTTCACGGTATTGTGCTCTGTGCTTGCTTTGCCCTGCCGTGGCAGAACGAGGGGGAAGCTCCCCTTGCTGTCACTGCCGCTATAGGATTGTGACAGATTACAGGGCACTCCTCTGACCAATGGGTGGCCAGCACCGCTTCCCGGTCAGTGACCCATAATTCCCGGCATACCTATGCCGAGTTGACGTTTCTTTAATGGGTTACAGACCTCCGGCGAGCCAACACCTTCTCAGTGCTATGATAGCCTATTAGCAATTCACCACAGCTTGCAGTTTTTTGTCTTTTTTTAAGCCACCCTGCACCCTTCCATGCCACATCTAACCTCTTTCAACCTCGTGGTCCTGAGGGGATGACAACGGCAGAACTGAAAGGAAAGAGGCAGAGGAGAGAGGGAGGCAGCGATGCAAGTCGACCAAGTGTCAGGTGTGGACAGAAAAAAAGCCGGGAGGAACGACAATGAGATGGGAGGATAGACAGATGGAAAGGGAAAGAAAGAAAGACCTGAAGCCAGAAGTGGCATTTGCTCAAAGCCATTCACCTATCTGCCATGAGAGATGATGCAATAATGGTAATGTGCCCGACTGCAGCGGTTCCCAACCAGTGGGTTGCAACTCAAAAATGGGTCGCTGGTCTGTTCTGACAGGGTTTAGACAGCATGGGAAAAAAACTGTGCTAAATGCAAATAGCAAATTGCAGCTAACCAAATAATCTTGTTAAATAAATGGAGGACTTTTCTTGTTGACCTAAAAAGCTGTGTGTCCAATTTAACCAGTCTTATTTTTCAACCCACTGTCCATTTCTTTCAACGTTTCAGCGCAGTTGCCTTGACGATCGATAGTGAAACAATAGATCTTTGTGTGTTTAGTGTTTTACAGCCGAGGCAATGTGGCTCGGTGTCTGTCATTGTGAGTGTGTTTGTACGGACTAGAACTCAACGAGGATCCAGCATGCTTAGTCCATCTGTATGCGGTTGCAGTCCAATTCAACTCCAATAACAACTCCACTCTGGCATAGACAGAGTATACGATTTAAATAAGGTCCTCATTATCTGCTTCTATTATCAATTCAATCAGACAGATTCAGACAATAAAAAAATGCAATGTATGACTTGTATTAACTTGATCACTGATGTATTGTACAGTACATCCAGAGATGATAATTAAATAGTGCAAAAAAAACAAAAAACCTTCAAATACATTTGTTGTATAAATAAAACTAAATATCTATATATTCATCTATCAAACCTGTTTCTCTTTAGTTGAAAATAACTTGTGTGTGTGTGTGTGTGTGTGTGTGTGTGTGTGTGTGTGTGTGTGTGGTGTGTGTGTGTGTGTGTATACACAATTTTTATCTAGCAAGGTGAAGTTATTTTCACAAGTTTTATTGAAAACCTTCAGAGAAAAACATTAATTGCATTTTCTTTCAGCTTTGTCAGTTTTTCTGTTTAGTTAAAAAAAAAAATTTTTATTAGAACCAAAAATGAAATGAAAACCACATCCTTTTTTTTTAGCTTTCACTGTTTTGTTGAATAATGAAGAGCTACTAAACTGAATGAACTTTAGTGCCTACCTTTTTGTTACTGTATATTTTTCAAAAATACATAAAAGAACATTGTTATTGCAAAAAATAGGCTTTTAAATTAATACATAAAAACAGTATTAAATTAATAATTCACTCAAAAAGAACATTTATGTTATAATTTACTCACTCATTTACTATAATTTCTTCATCAGTGAAACACAAAAAGTAGATGGATGAAGAATAAGTTGATAGTGATTGTTTGAATCTCCAAAAGCATAGAACTGGTGACTTTACAACTATCTACACAAGTGTTCTCCTTAGTAACCTGTTACAACCCCTCAACACATGCTAAGAAGTTCATCACTTACAGCACAACATCATACAAGCTAAATTCCTTCTTATGCCATAATAGATTTAAATCCTTCATGAAACAACCTAGTGAGAGCTGCTTTGTTAGTTTCCAGAAATCCATTCCCTGCATCCTCCTATACATGGAGTATACAAACAGGCTAAATAAAACACACGCGGCAGTTTAGACCTTGAACTAGCGTGACCTCTGTGCTGACAGGCAAATTAACTCCAGCATTTTCCATATCCCACCCTGAAGGACTCCAACTACGTGAAAACACGGTGCAGTTATGCAGAAAACATGATAAGTGTCTGTCCAGCTCAGAGTACATCTATATTGATTTTAATAGTGGGAACGTGAGTTTACATGTGTTTGTCACGGTGTTCATAGCAGTTTTAATCTTTAAATTGCAAAATTGCTGACGAAAGGTTCGTCTAGACGAAAAATGTGCATCACGGCAATCATTAAACGGTTAAATTAAACCATACTGTCGACGAAAATATGACAAGAATACAACTGTTTTAAATAATCTAGTCATAGTCAATAATGGTGTGAATTTACCTGAGCATAAAGGTGCGTTCACGGCATATATCGTAATTACCATGGTTACGAGATACCAACTTGAAAAAGCGTTTACGTCCTCGTAGAACTCGTAATTACAACTTGTGAACTGGCAGTTTTCTGAAAGCTACGGCTTGTACCACGTGACTGCTGCACCTCACGCGGAACCAGAGGAAAAATGGTGCTTCCAGTAGTAAAATGTAATTTAAGCAGTTATTTCGTAATATTTAAGTTTAAAAATGTTTTGGCCAATGTAGAAAATTGACTTTTGCCAATGGAGATGTCTTCATACAAAAGTAATGTAAATAAAAATCTAAAGACATCCATGCTATCCAGGCTATCCATGTAATAACATAAAGAAATAATTATAAAATGTAAAAATTACACATTTTGCAACTGTTACTTGTATTGTGTTTTATAGCTGCCATTAACATTCTTTCATGCAGGTTCATTTTGTTGACTGACGCTAAACGGATAATCCCCAGTCTGAGGACATGAACAGCACCGAGTTGAACTTTGAAATTCAGATTCCTATGGTCATAGGTTACATACACACATGGGGATACAGTATGCAAGGAAGCCCTTAATGTATATTGGGACATCTTCTCCTACACTTGGGATCTCACTAAGATACATCCCAAGGGTTGTGGGTTGATTTACCTCTCTCGACTTCCTTCCTTTCTTTAAGCCATATCCCACAGAGAGACAAGTCCCTTCCATAAACATTTCCATAATCATTTCCGCCACCTGTGTCCATCCCACCACGTTGACAGATGCTCGCTTCCCGTCATCCTATGCACACAACCATCCAGAGACATTTATTTTACTCCGGCATTAATTCAACGAGGAGCATCGCATTTAAAGGTGTCAACGTTGGTGTCTGTGAATCTGGAAGAAAGACGGCAAGCCAGAATGAAAGAGTGATGCAGCGACTCCCTCGAATGCCCTGCACTCTGCATGAACTCTAGCCTCCTGCCACGAGGTTTGCTTTCTTTATTTTTATTATTTTTTAAGTTCACACGCTCTTCATATTCCATTTGTAAAGCTATGGAAACCTGCTAAATCATGCAGCATTTACATTTGAGGAAGTCAACCCTCTTTGTTAGCCTTCTAACTAATGCTCGAGCAATCTTGCGCGTACGCATTGCGCTTGATATTTTAACCCACCACCTGCAAAGGCATGTTTACACATGCTAGAAATTCACATAAACCAACTCAAATGTGACAGATGATGTATCCATCCTGGTGTTAAGAAGTTAAATGCAAAAAAAAAAAAAAGTGTCTTTTTCTGAAACTCCGCCTTGGCTGCACTCCACTGGAAACATGACGGCAGAGAATTATGGGAAAGGGTGGGGGGATTTCAAGCGAAAGGGAGAGCGAGTGAAAGAAGAGGCCAAAGAAAAGTGATTTAGCCTCCTAGTTCATCTTCATCTGTGTCCTGTCCCAAAAACCTGGTTCATGAAATAAGTCCTGCTGAAAATCAATGTAGGGCCTGAGACTTATAAAGGTGACCCATTCAGAACAGGTGGCTTTTGTGGAGTGCTAAACTCTAGACTTGTACCGTTAAAACCAAGCTAAATGAATTAATGGGGGGCATCGATTAGGTAGAGCACAACTTAGGATTCACTAAGCAGGGAGTCATTTTAAAGTGGGAACTGTGGCGTGTCAAAGATGGCCATTTTTGCCAATTCTGTGTTTGGAGATGATTTAGAAACCACTGAAAGGGAGAAAAATAAAAGTGATTTTTTTTAATGTCTTAAAATAATATAATCTTTTTCGACAACTTTCTATTATTGACACCCTCTCCTAATAAGTGCATAAATACAAGCAGGGGTATTTTGCTTTATTTTCTGCCTAAGTCGTTGGTTCTTGGTTAGAAGAAGATGCAATGAGGCCAGATTTTACACTATAGTCCTATGATGTGATGTTAGAAAAATGACACAAGGACAGAAGTTATGTGACTGGACAAAATTCTAAGCTCAGAATGGAATTTAAAAAGATGAAGTTGTAATTTTATAATTTGAAAATTTACAACTAATTTCACAATTTTAAATAAAAAACACAAAGTAATTCAGTTCTTAAGTGTCACAAAATGTACAAAATTCTAATTCAGAACATTCAAACAATGCCACAAAAAGTTGTAAAATGTCTAAACTATAAAAAGAAAATTCAAATCTTTTTGTCATTTTTTTTGTAGCTTTAAATCACCTTCCACAACTTCCTCCATCTTTCTTTTTTTATTCCTTTTCTTGTCACCTCGGGCTTCTAATTTCTCAAGTATCGTTTTCCACCTTGTTTAAAATAAATCAATAAAAATTCCAGGGGAGACGAATCAACGACAGATGTGGCCAGGGGGCATGAAGCCCAACATATCCTACCATGATCACTTGCTCCACCACTTCACTCTTGACATCGGAACTGTGTTTGTATGCGAATTGAGGAAAAGATGGTGACACGTAAAAATTTCTGCTCTATGACACGCGTGCCGAATCGGATGCCTCATTTATAATGTATATCGTGGATTTGTGAGTGATTTTCCATGCATACTAAATTGGCACCTGGAAGTGTCTCTCCTGCAGAGAGAGAGAGAGGAAAAACAAAACAAAAATGTAAGGCATGGTAAAGGAAGACCAAGATATAGAACAAGAATGAGTAATTGCCTCCAGGGACCAATTCCAATATTCAGTGCCATTTGTACTTCCACACTAGTACGTCATGCGTTCAAGTGAGCTCCCCTTATAGTGTGAGCCACAGGGATTAGGCATCTCGCCACATATAAACAGTTAAGATTATTCAAATTGAGATCAGACATAGCAGCTTTAACATCGTCATGTTTTCAAGTTAGGCCAGGATGAGTGTTTGGCGGATTTGCAGCATTTAACTGACACCGGCAGGTAATCTAATGACGACTTAGCAGGATTACGCCACTGTGCATATGGCGACACCTTCACCTGTTCTCTATCCTTTGGCTGTGTTTAAAATTGTGGTTCTCAACTGGTGAGTCGTGACTTAAAAAATATTCACATCTGTTCTGATAGATTTGTGGACACCACGGAAAAACTTTACCTTTAGTAAAGTTGTGTATCCAAGTAAACTCTACAGAATTTTGGCACTTATTCATTTCTCATTTAGGAAAAGGTCACCAAATTAGCAAGATGCTAACACAGATAGATTGCATGACATGTCCTCAAACAAACTAAACAAGGTACAAGAAAATAAATAAACTGATTTGAAAATCCAGGGCAATATCAATAAACATATAATTATTAATAAATAAATGGCAAATATTGAAATTTAATACTTTATTTTTTAATTGATAGCAAAATTCAGCTGATACCAATAATGACTCAATAAACAGCCAACATCAAAAGTCTTTGATATTTTGTCTATAATAAATTAATTAAATAAAATAAAATAGTATTTTAAAATGGTACAAGTAAACTTATGCAACACAACATTACAATATGAAAAATATATTTTGAGATTTTTTTTTTTTAAAGATTAGATTTAACAGTGTTACCAAATTACTCATATTTTTAAAGATTTTAAATGCATGTTAGAAGATGGCAAACGTAATCTAAATGTTAAATATCTATACATTTATAGATATTTGATACATTTAAAGGAAAAAGCTCTAATATCTGCCGATAACCGATATGGTAGAGACATATTGTACATCCCTATAAGAAATATTACCTAGATTACATTAAATACGGGTTCTAACAATGCCAAACTGTCAGAACGTCACTTGTAAAAGCAAAACCGGTTGAGAATTGCTGGTTTAAACAACCTAGACAGCCACCATCAGCATTGCAATCCTGCATTACAAAATGAAAGTAAAAAAAGAGAAAGAATGAAATAAATAAACATGACAAGCGGGCACTTAACCGCAGACTCCCAGGCTGAAACCTGATGAGGCCCGCAACCCGGCGAAACTTCAACAAATGCTAAGTGACACGCTTAAGTGGGTTCAGGTTGTGCAACCAGAATAATTCACTAAAAATACAAATGAGGCCACACAACGGCTGCAGGGGAGAGGGAACCAATAACTATTCACCCATTCAAATGAGCCTCGGGGTGGAGGGTCTCCTCGGGTTCCCAGGTGCCGCACAGTGGTATTGACCGGCCTGCAGTCATCGAGCAGACACGTAAACGGCCTGTATAGGCATCATGGATTCCCCTCATTGAGAATCAATATCAAATAACCTCACTGTTCACTGGCAATTATGGTCGGTATCCAACATCTCAGGCCTCTTTATTTTCCACCTCCATCATTAAATGTGACCTTCAGGCCACTTTCTTGCTTCATTCTCCAGGTAGAGATGGAGACACAGGGAGCAGGCTTTTGGGGGATTCAGCTGGGGCCACAAGGGATGTTGCAGGGGCATCTTCTATGACAGATCAATTATGGTTGTACCGCTGGGCTTTGGGCCAGCTCCTCTTCCAAGGCCACTAATAGAATCCCAAAGTCACCAATGACATTACTGACTAGATAGGTTAGCCTCAGGTTCTAGAGGTCTAGAGTCACTGTCCAGGTCCTGTCATGCAGTGACCACTTGACCTATTCCTACTGGAGACGGGTAACCATTATTCGACAGGCTGCATCGCGATAGCACGGACATATACGTCCAGTTAACCTCCACGCTCACTCATAATTGTCCTCGCCATTGATTTCATGGTGCTACTGATTACTTCTTGCTCTGAAGAGACCCGAGATTATAGATACGCTAGGTGCACGGAATATCAAATAAATGGTATTTGAGAGATCTTGCTGCAGAGATTTCTCTTCATCATGGTTTGACAAGCTAGGGGAACAACTTCAATATTTCTGTACCACTGCTTCTCAGCTCCCAGA
Source organism: Sinocyclocheilus anophthalmus (assembly GCA_018155175.1). Taxonomy (NCBI): domain Eukaryota; kingdom Metazoa; phylum Chordata; class Actinopteri; order Cypriniformes; family Cyprinidae; genus Sinocyclocheilus; species Sinocyclocheilus anophthalmus. The sequence goes on from JADLZN010008746.1 coordinate 251,760, forward strand.
CTGAGTCAGGATGGATTATTCCAGAATCACACTCTCGGGAATAACAACTAGGAGAATCCAAATTTTCAGCCAAGACCAATCACCGATTTGATGCACTAGTCTGCGATTAGTAATGTAAAGTGTGCACCAACACTAAATTAAAGAAAGACAACTGTTAATGCTGCAAGTATGAAACATAGCTACAAATCCTCATTTTGAAAGAAGCCATCTCACTAGATGTTACCTGGATAAATAATCGTGACAGCTAAATGACAAAACAATCTTTCACTATTCCAATTCTAAATCCCCAATGGGCTATAATCTCTGAGGTATTTCCTACACTATCTCAGTTTCACACCCAACACAAAACCTCTCTCTCTAATTCAATATGGTGGGTCGCTGTCCGGGTGCCTAGCACAGGCAATGACAGCCCTTTTAAATTCTCCATTGCCAATTACACTTATTCCTTCTGGTGGAGAAAGAAAGGGGAAAAAAGAGCAAGAGGAAATAAGGAAGAGAAAACGCGGCGACGATGAGCACTTGTTTGACAGGGCCGATGTGGAGATGGAAATGTGGTAATTTGGAGTAATTCGGCAGTGTGTCGATGCTAGCTGGGCCTGCCTGTCCGTCCGCCAGAATAAATGGGGTCAGCCGTGTGTGATCGGCAACTTTCATTTATATGTAAATGATCCCGTCACCGTAAAGCCGGCATGCAGCCGCACGAACACACATACACTCAAATAGCATGTTAGCTACCACCCATTCTGCCTTAGCTCTCTGCGCTACGCTTGTAAAGCATAAATACGCAAATACCTCATAAATAGTCACGCAATACTGACGCACATCTGTCATAATCATCAATGCTAAGCTACAGGTTGATAAACAGAAGCTTGCAGAGTGTCAACACCAGCATATGCTAATTAGCCTTTAGCTTAGAATTCTCACACTGCGTATTTGACATACCACTCAAATGACACTCGAAGTTCACTTGAGTTTTTCGAAAGTTTAAGTTTATATTAAATTATACTGCTTTTATCAGATATGTTACCCAAGTTTTAAATGTCAACATTTCAGACAATCAATGATACTGGATTCTGTAAGAGCTACAACCTCCCATACATTTTGCATGCTGACATACTATGTTTATTTACTATAACTTATTTATGAGCCTTGGCCTTTGAAGATGTATCGATTTCATTTTCTAATCTTTAGACGATTTTGGTATCAATTAATTCATGTCCAAGCTATCACTGGAACATGTAAAATTGCATAATTCAGCTCTCTGGGTCATGAATTTTTTGGATTTAGAATTAGTAAATTATTTATAGTGCTGAGATAAATCTGTCTGCTATATATCTAGGCAAACAGGGCAACAAAATAGATTTTCCTCACCAATAAAAGGTCCCTGTTGTGAATATGAATGATGTCTTTTAATAAGGGCAGTTTTTCTTGCATTCATGGTTGTGTTGTTTGTTTCTCCTTTAATTTAATATTAACCATTTCCTGTTTACCTAGAGCATTAAATAATGTGGAAGGATATAGAAACACATTCCTTTCAAAGTTCTCCAAGGGATTCTTGTCTTAATTTTTCAGACTCTCGCGGAGTAGCTTGCCATCTAAATTCCTGCTGCAGTTGATAAGGTGGAAAGCTGCATCAGTACTGCATGCTGGGAATGCATGGCCAAAGAGATGCTTTCCTGCTGAGCTCAGGCCCTGAAGAACAGAAGCTGACTCAATGTCTGTCACATCGTATTGCAGCCCACTTCCCAGCATCACGCCAACTTAACATTATAGTTCTTCTCTAACTTTGCTCCTCTACCCAGAATCCTCTCGATACACATTTCTTGTCGACAAGGTGATACGTGTGCCACACATTTTAGGACATTAAAGATTAATGTTGTATTTTTCCTAATCACTGAAAGGAGAAGATTCGTGAGAACACGTCATTCATGAAACCGACTCACCTTCTGCCTCATAAATTCTTCAATAATGTCTTTGAACTTGGAATAAGGTGGTCGAAAGCACACAAGATATTTCAGGGTTTGACATCTGCATACTATGACTCAAAGGCAAAGGCTTTTGTATAGCTTCAGAAGACTTATAATACAGCTTTTATGGTGCTTATGTGCCATTTTTTTAAACTTGAAAGGTCCAGGTCCTGTTTCCTGCAACTACATGGAAAACAGCGACCAGCACAAGCTTTAGAATTTATTTTTTCCTGTTCGATGGAAGAAAGAAATTCATATGGTTTTTGAAAAAGAAAAAACGAAGGTGAGTTCTTTTGGTAAACTCCCTTTAAAGACTCAACTGCAGGTGAATGAGTCTCAGACATTTTACTGAACTGATTGAGATTTTTCTAGTACTTGTCATCCCGTGTTTTTAAGTCATTTTCAATTTACTCAGGATGACATGGGTGTACCCAAAACATTTGCCCGATTAACCAATCTACTGCCTTAAGAAACTACGCATGAGAAATGTGCAAATATTTTTTTTTTTTTAACTTTTCAAAGTCATGTTGTCTGAATGTCTGTTATAATATGATTCATCCTCTGTCAATACTAAACGCTTAACCCAAGACAGCAGGTACTTGAAAGGAATTTTCAATCCGTTGAAGACAAGACTTACCTCAGAGGACACCTTGGCTTTCAATATTATGAGGCTGCTGCTTCTCAGAAATTCACAAGATGTTGTATTTTGTATAACCTTGTGGTACTTACTAATGTCTAAAATCAATGTATAACTACAAATGGTCTACTGCCATTGCTGTAATATGCTCTCACGTTTATGTATTACCATGTATTTTGGATGCATACTGAGGTGATACAATTTTTTAAACATTTACTATGGTAATACTGGTATTTATTGAAGTACTTCAGAGTACTGTGTAAATACTGTATCTTAGTATATGATTAGGGTAAGAATTCAGTACCATATGCCAAATAGTACATTTCAACACAGTACATTTGTAGGGAAGAATATAAAGGAAGGAGAATTTGACATAGACAAGCAAAAATGAAGTGCACCAAAATGAATTTGCAACAAGACCATAAAATTACTTTTCGTTTAAGTCTAATGTCACCAAGCTATCTAATTTTAAAAAGGGTTAGTTCACCCAAAAGTGACAATTCTTTCATTAATTACTCACCCTCATGTTATTCCAAACCCGTCAGACTTTCGTTCATCTTCAAAACACAAATTAAGATATTTTTGATTAAATTTGAGAGCTTTCTGACCCTCTATAGACAGCAACGCAACTACCATGTTCAAGGCCCAGAAAGGTAGTGAGGACATCAATAAAATAGTCCATGGTTCAACCCTAATTTTATGAAGCTACGAGAATACTTTTTGTGTGCAAAGAAAACAAAAATAACAACTTCATTCATCAATTTCTTCCCTTCCTTGTCAGTCTCCCACTTCCACGTCAGCAGAACCACATGCATGCATTGTGGTAATTTGTTCTCTTAGAAGAGGAAGCATTGTTGACTAAAGTCATTATTTTTGTTTTCTTGGCACACAAAAAGTATTCTCGTAGCTGATAAAAATGGGGTTGAACCACTGTAGTCACATGGACCATTTTAACGATGTCCTTACTACCTTGGGCCTTGAACGTGTCAGTTGCGTTGCTGTCTATGCAGGGTCAGAAAGCTCTTGGATTTCATCAAAAATATCTTAACTTGTGTTCTGAAGATGAACGAAGGTCTTGCGGGTTTGGAACGACATGAGGGTGAGTAATTAATGACAGAATTTTCATTTTTGGGTGAACTATCCCTTAACTTCTGCCCTCTAACCATCAGTTATATCTAATATCTTATATATTTGTAATATGTAAATGGAGTTCAACAACAAAAGAAACATAAAAAACAAGAATAGTGTACTAGATAGCCCCACCCACACTGAAATCTCAGTGTTCTAAATTCCTGATGTATTCATTTTCAGTGTGGAAAGACAGGTAAATTACTATGCAACGCATTGTGCCTGATTAGGATGCAGTGTAACTCTCAAAGTGGCTTAAATCCCTTGAAGTCGGGTTGTGCTGACTGTGTCTTCATTTGAATCCCCATTTCCCCGTCTCCCAAGCCCCTCCTCTCCTGCACTCTTCCCACCTCCAGCCTCTCTCTCTCGTTCCGTCAGGGTTGGGGAATAAAGACTTCAGGGCCAAGCAAACAAATTCTAATAAATTGCTGTAGCGTGACTGGAAAGCTCAAGTTCTAATCCTTCTGGTTTCTCCCACCTCTCTGCATATCGGTCGCTGCATTAATTCTCATCAATGGGCCGTGGTGGTGGTACAGGGATGTGTGGTCGCATCTGTCCTGCCTGTTGCACCTTCACTTAAGCCCCCGCGTTCACGACTAGTACTTTTAATAAAAACGTCAGCCACCATATCGGAGGCCAAACATTGAAGAAAAACATCCTGTAATCTGTCAGGACAAGGGAAGGCGAGAAGGTTGGAGAGAAAGAGAGAGAGAGAGAGAGGGAGTGAAAGATAGTGAGATAAAGTGGTGAAAACAAGTGGGAAACCAAAAGGAAGCTGACACAGATTGGTTGGTTTGAAGGGGGGGGGGGGGGGGGGGGGGGCAATTGTCACCATAGCAACACCTGACCTTTAAAGGTGAAGCAGAGTTGGGCAAAGTTGTCTCTCTTTCTCACTTAAAGTCGAGTGACATTTAATAGTCCCCACAGGTCAAAGGAGGGTAACAAACACCAAATAAAGGCTGCCAGTTGATTAAATAAGGGACCACTATATCATCAAAATCTCCTAGGCTTTGGGCAGCGAGCCTATCTTTAGGAAGCAGGGTAATATCTTCAAGGACTAGGCTATAGGGAAGGTCCCGCAATGAATGTTAGCATCCAGTGATCCTTACAGACTTACGAGTCATCTGACATTACACTCTGGATTCTAGCTGGTGCGATTTTCGTTTTACGGTTTGACTTCTCATGCATAAAAGTTACTACAGATGTAAAAGGTTGGAGACAGGTGGGGCAATCACCCCAACCCCAATTAACTACTCCTTCAGTACCAGTAAACCTGGCACGATAAAGAGCAGTTCTTCCAATACCATCCATCTTTAATGCTCCTTTCTGTATATGCCTCTATCCCCGTCTATCTCCGTGTCTCTGGACTCTCCGTCTTGTGTCCGTTAATTAAGCAGCACTGCGGGTCATTGCCATGCATTCATCTCTAGCATGCCATTGGCCACTGGAATAGATCCGGTTCCCTTGAGTTTTAAAGGATTCAAACATGTGCCCTTCAATGTCCCTGTGGCGAAGCGTGTGAGTGTGTATGTGTGTGAGGGGATTAGACCCTTACCTCCATCTGCCTCAGCCCACGCGCTTCTCTACAGAATCTCTAACTCCTCTCTCATGGAAATTTCCACCGCTATTTCAATCACTTCTTTTCCTGACTCATTTGCTCCAAATGTGTTTCACTTAGCCGATCAGACAAATGACTCAGCACTTTTAACATTCTCCATCACGATTTCGAAACGGCGCCATGAAGACGAAAGGAGTGAGAGAGAAAGTCTTCTGGACGATCTACACATTACATGATGCAATCAGCACATATCAAAATAAGTTTACGCTATTTGGCTGTCAAAAAGACCAACACTAATGTTGTAGCTGTTGTGACACACATCACGTAAGCAAGAGGAAAGAGAAAGCGGTGGAGAGAGTGAGGGCCAGGAAAACTGGAGCAGCTGTAACCTTGTGCCCCTGTTAGCTCCCAGTCGTAAATGCCCTCTAACTGAAGAGGAGCCGAGCAGGCCAGCGGTACATACAGTAAATACATTAATTACAATCTCAATGTGGCTCCGAGTGCCACTGTGGCAGCCGTCGAGTTGAGTGGGGGTGGTACACAGAAAAAACTCTCGGGGGGCAGTCCCACAATCCCGTAGCTAAACAGAGCGGCAAGGTCCATTTTGTAGCGGATCAGCTCATGGGGAAATATGAATAATTAACCATAACTAGTTATAATTAACTATTCATATTTTAGATCCACTGTAGATATTTAGCTGACCACTCAGGGTCAACCGTCTTGTCAATTCTAAGAACGTTAATTTCCTGGTTAAAGGAAATAACTTTCTTACTGTACAATTCTATAAGTTTGTAACGTAAATCTGCATGATTATTGACTCCGGTTATGAGTAAACAATGAACACGTCAAGTGTGATACAAGTAAGGTTTTATTAACTACAAAAACACTTAAACAGTATAACATACTACATAAACACTTAAACTGGTCTAACATATACATACACACACACATACAGTTGGTAGAGGAAAGGGATAAAGTTTAACTCAGCACAGAAAGAGACATAAAGAATGAATTTTATGGAACCATTTTGCATGTATATTCAACAGAGCAAATGCCTTCAGGGATACGTAGTTTCTTAGTTCAAACACACCTTTGTTAAAAAGTGTAACTGATACTTAATGTATCAATTAATAAGACTAAGTTTGCATACTTGCGAGGCTCGGCGGTATGAAAGGATTCCTAGCAAAATCTTATAAGCTTCACGTAGATCTTTGATGAATTCGGGTCGATGAGAAGAACCAGTTTGTGTCAGTGTTACTTGATGAATGGAAAGGAATAGGCCGAAGAAAAGGCCTGGCACAGATGCTTTGGTATCCTGAAGCGTTTTCTTACATCTTCATCTTAGCATCTCACTGATCCACCGACAGGGGCGGGTCACATGGATTGTGGCCTTTTAAAGCCTGCAGAGATTAACGCCTCTCAAGATGGGCTTCTCCAAATGAGGAAGTCCGGAATCTCAAGTGAGAGTTCGGTGTTTGATGGCCCTTGTCTCTAAGCATGGTATTTGAATATGTAATTCACTTTTGAGTGTTGATGCAGAAATTAGTAGAGGCTTAGAACACGCCATATGTTCCAGAGGTATCAGATGTAATATGCACTCCAGTTAGACATCGAAGACGATTTATAGATACTAAACACGGTATATGTAAGTTTATATGAATGAGTGGTTTATCGTAAGAATGAATAAAAATAGTCTATAATACAACAGATTAAATACAACACAGCAATAATATACACAATGGGCTGAAGAAAATGGGTGTTCATTCAAAGAAGGTTTTCCTATGGATTAATTAGTAGAAAAGTCAATTTCTACTGTGCATTTGTACCCCTTGTTTCTGGAGAAAACAGAATGAGAGACGGCTCGCATTCCACAAGGTTGTAAAAGTATCGGGTTACCATGAAACCAGGGTCTTGTTCGGCGTCCTGGGGTGTTACAAAGTATTTGTGAAATCTAGCTAACAAAATATATATTGTGTGTTGGAGTGTTCCAGACGCTACAAATTCCCATCACCTTTATGCTTTCACGCCTTTTATTTCGAGCATAATCTCTTAGTAGATATTTCTTACATCCCATAATGAGCCGGTTATTACTTTAGACAACAAAGTGGGCAGTGGGAAGGAGGGAGGGGAAAGGGGTCTAGGTTGTTAACAACTCAAACGGTTACGTTATTACGACCCTGCCAAAATCAAATAACTTGTCAAGTTGGCTGTCGGTCTGTAGCACAACCTTCCCCGGAGGTAGACTGGGCGGCATGACTGCTGAGCAAGTGCATCTAATAAATACATAAATAAACGCATACATAAATAGTTCATCAGACTAGGCCGACACATCTGAGACAGTACCTGAGGCAGAAGAGAGAGAGAGAGAGAGGGCAAACTGCCTGCTCCATTGGCAGAGGAGATACCTGCCTCCAATGATCGATCTGAGGAAGCAAGATCAAACAGCAGCATTCACCCAGACGATGAGCGGAAGAGGGGATTCAGTCTGTCAGTCAAGCCAGAATTGACCCTCTGTGCCGGGGCCAGACTTGAGGCCCACGCCTCGGTAACTTCCATGCATTGGAGTGCATCTGGTTTGCTTGGATCCTGGGGAATAGGGCAGCTTATCTAAGCTCCATTAAGCGCCTATCTTAATGTGGTATGGTTACAAATTACTGAAGAGAAATGTGCGAAATGAACTAATATGAGATCTGGATTCACCCTCAATACAAACCCGTACATGTACAAATGCACCATTCCCAAAGACATTTAAGAAAGGGCGAGTAAGAGGGAGCCAGAGGCAAGGGGGTTGAAGTGACTCTGCACACTGGCAAGTTCCTGTTATCAAGTTGCTGGTCAGGGACAAGCATGGATTCCTGTATTGCGAAGATAAGTGGCTCTGATAAAGTAAGTTAGCATTGATTAATCCATGAAAACTTGAAACTGCAGAGTTGGGAGTTAATGAGTAAGGTTTTCAGTTGCCCCTTAACACATGCGCTCACACGCACACACCAAAGCTCCCTCATTTTTACCAGAGCACAGGGATCCCAGCAACTGCTTCCATGTTATTTTGCCGTGTTGCTGTCGATCAATGCATCTGACATTTGTTAGCACAGAAGATTTACAATGCAATTGGATCTTAACAGTCCTATTGGACACCTCATGTACATCTGCACAAGAACAAAAAGGTCAGAACAAATATGGGACTTGGTTATTTATCTACAAATGCATAAAAGAACAAAGAGCTTGGAGGGGCGATGAAACCCTCGATGAGCACAGGCAGTAATGGAGAGTAATGCTGGCATATCTTTTCCACACTCTGGTGTCGGGTCGTTTGCTCTCTGTTGGCAAACTGGTAGCGGCAATACGGGGGGCCAAGCATGAGATGGAATACATGAGCCGTGGAAGCAGTCTAGCTCAGGAGCTTGTGTTAACAACAAATGAGGCGGGAAACCGAATTAAGGTACATGGGGAAAAAAGGTTACCGTTTGTTCCTGAAAATATGATGGCGACACCTTTCAGACTTTTCTTCTTGATTGTGTTACTACTGTGGAACGATTACGTGTAAGACTTAATGAAAGGATTCTGAAACATAACGTGTTTAATGCTACATATTTCTAGCACAGTTAATGCGACAAGCAGACTTCTGTAGTCTTCTTCTGAGTGGTGACCAGAGTAGTGTAACTACTGCATGAATTAATCACATTTAGCAGAGCCATGAAACTCAGACTAGGCCAGATGAGTCCTCGGCAATAAAACCAATGAGAGAAAAAGGAAGGTTTTTACTTCCTGCATTGATTTCTTGAATTCCTTTATTTAGCTGTACAACAGCTTCCCTGCACATTTTCACATCGTTTGCTTAAAAAAACGGAATTTAAAGCAATATTCCGAGTTCAGTACAAGTTATGGTCAATCAATAGCATTTGCGACATATTGTTCCTTACCACATGCACACACACAAAATTGACTCGTTTTCTTAAGGAAAAAAAGGAGACAGGGAAAAAAGTGGTAATTACAGTGAGGCACTTACAATTGACATGAATGGGGCCAATTTTTTTCGAGGGTTTAAAAGCAGAAATCTGAAGCATATCATTTTAGAAAAGCACTTTAATTCTTCTGTTAATAGTAGTGTATTATTTAAGCTGAACAACTGTTTAAATTCATGCAGTCATTTTAGGGTTATTGGCAGTGTGTTATCATGGCAACAAAGTTGCAAAATTGGACATGACTTTACATAAAAGGTTAACATTTATATGGTTTTTGTATTGTGGCTATACTATTAAAACAAAGTATTTTTGTGTTTTTGGATTGGTCCCATTCACTTCCATTGTAAGTACCTAACCCAGATTTTAAAGGAGAGAAAAGTGGTGTAAATTGATTACATTTTTTATTGCAACAAAAGCTAACAAATTGCTAAAATAGTTAGCTGGTCTAAGCAAGTTTAAAACTGGTCAGGCTGGTCTATAGCTGGTTTAGCTAGTCTCCAAGCATTCAAAACTCTAAAATACTAGCAAAACATACTAGCCAGACTAGGCTGGGAAACAAACAAACCTGTTTAAGGCAGAAACTATTGGATTCCAAGGTAGAACAGTTTGTCAGAATATTTTGGCAGGAAGCTAGCGCTAACTACACAGCATTTCCACATTCACGCTTCTGGATTAGACAGAATGTGCTGCAGCATGCTTGCTAGTATTAGCACTTCATTATCCAAAGAGCAAGGGCAGGGAAAGTTAATCTCAGCACAGTGGAAAGGCTCCATCAGACTAACAAAAAAAACCACAAGCCCTTAAGTCAGACGCAACACTGCTAAGTCTCCCTGTGCCACTCGTGGGGGGGGTTTCTCCACAGCTAATTTCCTAATTCCCCCTTGGCTTTCCTTAGAGTGTAAATCAAATGAGATTCAAGACCCTGCTCTCAAACCTTCCTCTTCCTCATCCCTTCATACAGTCTTTTGTTTTAATAGCATTTTCTTGGAGGGGCCCTGGTTATTCAGAGAAAAAGACGGCACTACAAAAAAAAAGGCCCCTCTCCCATGACAGGGAGTGTAAATCAGCACCCGCTGAGCAATCTAATAGCGCTGTATGGACCTTATATACCGCAGGGCTCTGCCAGTCATGCATGGCTATTGTGCACATTTGCAGATGTGATCTTCTGAAAAGATCTTCTAAAAGTAACACCCACTTTGTTTACCTCATGTAAAGTTGATGAAGGGCAATGAGCAAAGACCCATAAGATCAAACTCATTGCCCCGAGAAGTCGTAAAAAAGTCCAGTCGGGTTTGTAAATGGCCTTGGTCATTATCTCTGACAAAAAAACGCCAGTTTATCCATTCCAACAGGCTTTTCAGGAAGTATCCTGTTTTGGCTGGTGTTGACGATGTGGCACAATATCAGCGGGCTAGCAGGGTGAGGGGTGGGCAGGGGAGGGGCGAGGATTGGGCTCTCAGTATGTGGCCCTCAATCCGTCAGACTGCCATCCAACCGGTTCGTCACATCAGGGTGTGTTGGAGATATGCCATCGGCACGCTGCGAGGCTCCAAGCCTAGGAAAGAGATCGAGAGATTTCTCTGCACAGCCCGGGAGCCTCAGATAGCAGAATGGCGGACAGGCATGAAAGCCCCTGAATGAGAGTTATTTGCTTCGTCAAATTCGTTCCGACTGTGTGTGTCAATGTTTCTTCTGCTGCTGCTCTGTGTGTGTGTCCCTTTTGACGTGCCCTTTTATTGTTACGTGACTTCGGCTATACAAGCAGACATGCCATATTTGATTGCATTATGAGTCTCGTTTATTAATAGTTAAGCATATTAAGAATTTGCAGGTACATTTTATTCGTAACAACGGAAGGTGGGGTGATTGCTTTCAGATGACATGGCAAGCATGGCTTTCTCTATAATTTGATAGGAAATGAAATTACATTTATAAATTATATATCTACATGTACAAATTGTATATGTATGATGTTATGAGCCGGTTGGATGACAGCCCAAATGTTCTCTCCCAAGTTGCCAGGCTACAGATACTGTGCCACATAATCACCACCAAGCAAAGCAGGGAACGTCATGAAAAGCCAGTTTATTTTTTTAGCAATTAGGACGGACGGACGAACCGGACGGACGGACGGACGGACGGACGGACGGACGGACGGACGGACGGACGGACAGACAGACAGACAGATAGATAGATAGATAGATAGAATTGTTTTTATTTCAGTTTATTTATTGTTTATATTTTAGTACTAATGTAGTACTTAAAAGTAGTAAAGTAGTAAAGAAATGTTGCCAGCTAGCAAAACTATTGTATTTATTATTTTATTTTCAGTTAACATTTATTTTATTTCAAATAATGAAAATGTATTTAATGGTTTTAATTTTTCATTATTTTTTTTTCATTATTTCAGTTTCATTTTTAGTTTTAGTTAAATAATACCTGGTTGAAACACTAAGCAAGCTTAAAGAGTTAGAAAATGAATATTGAGTTGAGATATGAGATTTGCTAAGATGAATTTAAGTGTTTTAATTTGTTTGATATTAATTTTAGGAGCATAGGCAATCCAAATGTAAAAATGTGGGAAATGAGCATGCACACTTAATACTGTCCAATGCGATAAAATATATTCAACAAATTGTTTCATCATAATATTTTTTGCGAATATAATAATGCAATCTGCTTTACATAAATATGTGCATAGGATTTAATAAATGCATGTGCCATAACACAGTATGCACACATATTTCATGAAACATTTATTGCAGCGTTCATAATCTTATCTCTAAGCTGCCACTTAAGTCACTGCAGGAGAGCATGTGTAGATAGTAGCATGTAAGGGTGAAAGTGCTTCCTATGGAGCAGAGCCCTTATACCCATTATACCCATGATTCATAGACCCGTATACGTGACTCATAGTCCTACTACTGACTCACCCTGGAGCGAAGTGTGTTTGTGTGTGTGCGTGCGTGTGCTGTGTGTGTGTGTGTGTGTGTCACACATGTGTGCGTATCTGCGGGAGATCCTCGGCCTTCAGTTCATCAGCTGAAATGACAGCGAGGGTCAGTGCTGATGCTGAAACATACGAGCAGGCCTCTGGCTCCGAGCAATTCCCCTCTGGCAGGAGGTCATGACTGTCACTCCCTCTCTGACTCAATAACCCACACACACACACACAAAACACAACATATATCCCAAGTAGTGTTGGATGGTACATTATATATTCAAGATATATTCATGGTGAAAGGCTGATGTAAAATTAAGCAATGCTGTGAATATTACAATGATTTTATCATGCATTTAGTCACTAAACATCTAATTAGATTAGTTTTTCAATATGCATGTGACAAGTGAGCATAAAGTCAAAGATGACACGGTTGGAACAGTTATATTGTGCATTCCTAACATATAGTATATTAGAAATTTAGCCTTGGCAACTAACTAAAAATAAGTAACTAAAGTGAAGTTTCTTAAAAAAAACTAATATTAAATAAAATAAATAATTAAACTAAATTGAAATACAAAAAAATGCGTATAATTTTAACAACTAAAATTTGAATGTTCCACATATATACATACACACACACACACACACACACACACACACACACATGTGGTCAGAATTGTTGGTACCCTTGGTAAATATGATCAAAAGAAGGCTGTGAAAATAAATCTGCATTGTTAATCCTTTTGATCTTTTATTTTAAAAATCACAAAAATCTAACCTTTCAATGGAGAATAAGAATTTAAAATGGGGGAAAATATCATTATGAAATAAATGTTTTTCTCTAATACACATTGGACACAATTAACGGCACCCTTTTATTCAATACTTTTTGAAACCTCCATTTGCCAAAATAGTATAGGAGTTTTCTCCTATAATGCCTGATGAGGTTAGAGAGCACCTGACAAGAGATCAGAGACCATTCTTTCATCCAGAATCTCTCCAGACCCTTCAAATTCCCAGCTCCGTGATGGTGCTTCTCCTCTTCAGTTCACCACACTCATTTTCTACAGGGTTCAGGTCAGAGAACTGGAATGGCCAAAGCAGAAGCTTGGTTTTGTGCCCAGTGACCAATTGTTTTGTTTTTTTTAGATTATTGTCCAGTTGGAAGATCCAAACATGGCCCATTATAAGATTTCTAACAGAGTCAGTCACTATTTTGATTTTTTATCTGTTGGTATTTGATAGAATCACAGGTGCCATATATCTAAACAAGATGTCCAGGACCTCCAGCACAAATATAGGCCCACAACATTAAAAATACAGCAGTATATTTCATTGTACACATGTGGTACGTTTTATCCCTGTGTGCACCAAACCCATTTTGAGGGTTTGCTGCTAAAAACCTATTTTTTTTTAGTTACATACTGACATAGAATTTTTTTTTTTTTTTTTTTTTTTTTTTTTTTGTTTTTTTTTGTTTTTTGTTTGTTTTTAGAAGCCAGACCTATTTGAAGTTTAAGTCGTTTGGGACAGAACAGAATATGCTGGGGATTGTTTTTGGATGAGAGCATTTTCTTTTCTTGATTTTTCTCTTGAAACCCTCCCAAACAACATGTGGTGTAGGTGCTGTTTGATAATTTTTTTAAGGTTTTCTGACCCTGAGACCCAACTATATTCTGCAATTCTCCAGCTGTGATCCTTGGAGAGTCTTTGGCCACTCAAACTCTCCTCCTTACCATGCATTAGGACGCTATAGACACATGTCCTCTTCCAGGCAGATTCATAACATTTTCTGTTGAATTTGACCTTTGTTTTCCCTCCTTTTTATATTTCTGTGAGACAGGAAGCCATGGCTGGATAATTTCATGTTCATAATTACCCTGGTGTGCTCAAAGTTGTGAATACGAATGAGAATATACTTCACAGATATTTTACTCAAAAGAATTTCTAGGGGTCCCAATAATTGAGTCCCACATGTATTTGAGAAAAACATTTCATAATGATATTTCCCCCCATTTTAAATTCTTATTCTCCAATGGAAGGTTAGATTTTTGTGATTTTTTTAAATAAAAGATCAAAATGAATAACAATGCAGAATTATTTTCACAGCCTTCTTTGATAATATTTACCAAGGGTGCCAATAATTCTGACCACGACTGTATATATAAAAATATGAATAAATACTAGTGCTGTCAACGAATTAAGTGACGATTAATCGATCCAAAATAACTGTTTTGTTTAATAATTCTATGTGTTGGACGGTATATTTTATTAGTATATAGAAATACAAGCAACATACAGTAAATATATTAAGTGAATTAGTAAGTATTTTTTTTTATCTTACATGTATATTTATATTCTTATATTATATTATATAGAAATTTTAAACATACAAGCAACATATTTTCATATATCACATGCATGTGGTGGTATTTACATATACATAATCAATTACCACAGTATGAGTATTCACCACATATATTAAGAAACAAACAAACTTTTATTTGGATGCGCTTAATCGTTTGACAAATAATAAATACTAATGATATAAGGACTTTAATAGTATTTAAGTATACTTGCCATTTAAGGGCAAAAATAATAATTACATATATATATATATATATATAGATTATATATATCCACAGTATGTATATATAGAGTATAACTAATTGAAGTACTAAATACTCAAACTAATGAAATAAAAAAAATATCTTTAAAGCTAAGCGGAAAATATTACTAAAAAAACTAATAAAAAAAATTACTAAAATATAAAAATAGAAGCTAATTCAAAATATGAATAAATAATATAATAGCATATAAATAATACTAAACTAAAACCGGCGCATATGCATTAGATAAAAATGATTCAGAAACTCATATTCATATTTCAAGAAAATCTATTTGACAACATATCAGTGGTTGTTTGGTCAAACTGATTAAAAACTAAAGTACAAAATCACAATTGAAAGGCATTTTAGTGCAAATACATACATATCAATACATATTTTGAGTATATAAAGTATTTCAGCTATATCCCACATACAGGCTTGCACCCTAACATGCATACATTAACGCACAAACCTTAACACACTTCCATAAACGCCTGCGGGCAGCTTGCCCTAAAATTAGTCACCCGCAGACACATCGCCAACGCATCCATATGATCTATAAATCACTCAAGAACCTCGTGACCTTGTTCTGGTTCACCAATGGCTCCTATACCTGCAGATTTTCTTGTCCTAAAAACCACAGACCCTCGTCCCTCTGCCTCATCTATAGGGGTATATGCACTGGACGATTAACGCACAATTATCAGGGTGATATTTTATCCAAACGGCACCGACTGCCATAGACTCAGAGTCGTTTGGCACCATTTGCAGCCTGGAGTTTTATATCAATTTACCAAGTCGGCAATGAATGATTGTGTGGTGAGGGGGTTGAGGGGAGGGAGGTTTAAGAAGAAAAAAAAGAAAGAAAGAAAAAACTTTGCTCGTAAACTCGCACAAACAAGCAGCCACCATCCGTGGCTTTGTGTGTAATTAAATTCAATAAATAAGCAAAGGTGAAGAAATAAATCAAGTGGAAACTGATGAACAACAGGAGATTAAATGCCATTGAGGCGTGCAAACAAATATTTCAATAGCGTTTTTTAATAGAGGACACGCACACACATACGCGCACACACTCCGCCCTCTCGCCACAGCTGTTGAGCACTGCTGCAATGCACATTCACCCAAAATAATAATCACCATCATCATAATCATCCACAGCACCAGAGGCACAACACACAGTCAGCCTTCCATAGTGAGTGCGTCATCTCTTCCAAAGGAAGAACACAAGTCTTTATTAATGACTATCGAAGTTGCAATTAACACTGAATAATACATGAACTACAGCTGTGCAAAGCTGAATAAAGCTGGTAATTAGGTGCTAAAGAGGAGGGGGGAAATGGTTCCAGTGAATATTAATGAGCTCATTAAAAGCAACAGGAACTAGTAAACTGAAGTAAGGACCGCCCACTTGCACTGTCCGCCAGTCGCAGCTCTTTCTACATATATCCTGGGGCTGGATTCACAAAAAAAAATCTTCTAAAGAAATGTTTCCGAATAAAGCTCAAAAGAATGTTCAATTCATAAAAAATTTGCTAATATTTTCTTAGGAACTTTTTTTTTTCATAAGAATAAAATGACAGAGTTTCATGTTATCTGATTGTATGGCTGATTATCTCAATGAAAAACTAGGGCTGCCCTCGACTAAGGATTTTTCTGGTCTACTAGTAGTCGTTCATTTGAAGCATTAGTCGACTAATCACACGTTTATTAATAAACCAGATAAATCATTATAATGAGCCTTAACTGCATACTGTCATAGTCTAATAAGCGCTCAAGCACACGCATAAAGCTTGCCATGGCATACCGGCCAGACGAATGATAGGAAGGTTCAGGGGAAAAACAGGTACCAGTACGGAGGATGCATTAAATTTTAATAAAGCAATAAACTAGTGCTTTTTGTTTTTCGGATTAAGAGATGAAGTCGGCGGACCAATGTACTACGTAGTACTGGGTGTTTTGATGGCCATGTATTCATGTTTCATAAAGATAACATCATCTGAGAATTTGTTTTCCATTTGAATTGGTTCATTTGAAAGTAGACATTTCACTCTCATAGATATATATTTTAATGTCTGTAAGGCAAAGATATACACAGAGTTTCGCGTTCAAGTTCACAGACCGAGACGGCAGAAAGCGCATCATGTTTGCTTTCATTATTTTACAAAAGCGTAGAGTCTTTACAGATTTGAAAGATGTATTACTCTTATCGGTATGACCAAAAATTAGGGATTATTTTAAGAGCAAGTGAACGCACCGGCGCCTCCATCTGTCCTGCAGTGAGTGTGCTGCTGTTCAGTTTCCACACAGACGCTTGAATAGCGGACATTTCTCTAGGTTAACAGTACATTGAGCGGACGTGTAAAGTTGCTAATGCTTACATATTTCAGATGGTAAGACATATTTGCGAGGTCGATGAATGATAGTCGAGCGTTTGAATGCCCTGCCCGTAGATGTACTGTACTACCATAGACCAGCCGTTAACGATCTGTCCATCACGGAATGCGTGACTTCAAATGTGGATTTTTTTTTGTTTAATATTTTTTTTTCTGCGACTAAGCGACTAATAGAATTTTGGTCGACCAAGCCTCTTCTGGTTGACTAATGATTAGTCGACTATTAGGGGGCAGCCTTATGAAAAACATCTACTTTTTTTGCGCTGTCTGCAGATTACTGTAATAATCGTAAATATATGCGCACACTAATTACGTTACACTTACGTTCTATGCCATCCACTGGAGAGCCACTCTCTCATCAACGCACATATAGGACAGTTAGCGAAAGCTAGAGATTTCGGTTTATAAAGTTTTAAATATGGATATTTTTCTTACACAAATGCATCGCTTCACTTCAGAAGGTCTTTATTAACCCCCAGACAAAGTGGTTGTGTCAATACGTTTATACACTTCCTCGAAATAATCTCACATAAAAAATTCGGATCGGATTAGATTTTCTTGCTTTTTTTCACATCCGTAGCAAGCATTTTGATTATTTTTTTTTATAGGGGAAGGAGGAGGGAATAGGAAAGGATGACGAATACGAAAAAACGGAAAAGACGCATACAAAAATGTTGTACTCCGTGTGCAAAGACCTTAAATCATGGGGTAATTTGCATTTTTGGTTGAACTACCATTTTAACTTGCTTAAGTAGAAAGTTACAAATGTTTACATTAATCAAGACCATATTGTAAAGTGCCCCTTGAAACTTGAAAGTTTTTCTCCTATTCACTGTAATTTTTTACACAAGTCATACCAGGTTTAACTGAATGACATGAGCGGTGAGGAAAAAAAACATAATTAGAGTTTTGAGTGAACTATCCATTTCTGAAACTTGTAGGGTCATGTTTTAAATTCATGTTGTCTGCAAGTAAACCTTAAATAAAAGTGAAAAACAACCAAATTTGGCTGAACTTTAGTTTTGGATAGCACACTGAATGTAGGATGCTTTATTCAACCTGTGGTGGGTTCTTACTGAATGATCTTTTGACACTGACAAAAATCTATTCTAAGGGTCAAAAAAGCTTTTGCTATGTGTTTCTTTCATAAAACAGATCTGTCCTCCTACATGCATGTGTAGAACCACTTAAAGGTTCCTAATGAAAAGTTTTCAAAGATAAATAAAAGGGAATACTAGGTAATAGTGGGCTGCTTCTAAAGGAATTTCATATAAGGCTTGATGATTTGTGGTGCTCTTATAAACTGAAAAGGTTTTTGGTTACTCGTGTAAGACAGACCTCATATAACCTTTGTAATTTTATAAGGTCACCATAACAGTCCCTTTAAAATTATAAATAGCCTGTAAATGATTTTAAATGGCTAGCTGAAGTTTCAGTGTATAATTTTACGGAATGGTTTCTTAAATCTGCCACTGATTGGTCAAAAAATTATAGTCCCGCCCTGAAAATCGTGCTATTGGCTGAGCTACTGTTGCTTTGTCAGGCAAAGCAATAATTGGTCATATATTATAACAGTACTTTTAAAAGTATAGGCTAAACAACCTATAAATTACTAAAAATGGTTAACTTAAGCTAAAGAGTGTAATTTCACTGAATGGAACTGAAACAATCAATGAATGTTTTCAAACAGGTTACCCAAACTCCTCTGTTCTTCTATTGGTTTGTCAAACACAAAATTCCGCCCCCAATTGCACATGATTGGCTGAATCGCTGTTGCTATGTCAGGCTGGTTGGAATACAGAAACAAACAGCAATGTTTTGATAAGTCACACTCTGAGTCACAGCGTTTACACTTTTCAAATAAACTACAAATGACTTACATACAGCTGTTACCACAAACTGAGAAAGGAGAAAGTGTTAAAAGCCAACATACTTACTTATATAACACATATTCACAGTTTTATTGTGAAAGCATGAAATGAAAATTCACCTTATCTATTATATAAATGCTTTTCATATTGTGAAATTCTTCATGTAAGCCCCCCCCTGGTGGTCCCTTTTTTCAAGTTCTTATGCTGTTCCCTGTGTACGATCCATCCATACACAACATACCTTTAAATGGACTACTTCGCCGCGGGGCGGGGGCCGGCCCCCCCCTCCCCCTCAGCGTTTTTTGTAGTACTGGTAGTGTCAGTATATGGTAACTAATAAGACACATTACTATACTACAAATGGTTCTATTTACATGGAAATATAAAAGACACATTACTGTAAGTGGTATATACGGCGGGGGTTATGGTTATACAATTGGTTTAATGTCCTAACCTTACCTAATAAAAGGGGACTGTTTTTCAATTAATGTTAATGCTAAATTGCTCTCCACAACAGTGCTTACAAAGTTTGAAGAACTGGTAATACCTGTGCAATGTTTAGTAAATGGTGCACTTATTTTACAGTCTATTTCCATTACTTACTATGTACGTAATGGTGTATGTACTATTAGTTAATGTTATCAGAAAATAATGTTATGCGTGTACTCAAGTGGGGGGTTAAACATGGACCAAGGTACGTATGAGTAATGATGGTAGTGCCATTGCCAGTTAAACTTGCATTTCTTTAACGACACGGATTCTCTAACTAATTTGTCCAATAGGGATTTTTGATGACGTACATTCTTAATAATTATGTGTGTAGACAGATTTTATTTTGGAATTATACAGTAGCTACCAGACTCATATTCGCACTTGCAACTCCTGATTGTCATGTGTCAAAATTCCTATTTACTGTGCTGTGCTGCACAGTTACTGCCGTGTTCCCAACCAACTTCCAAAGCATGTACCAGGAGGACTTGAATTTACAGATATCCACAATTTGTCAAAGTTTTGGTAAGCACATTTTGTTTCACATTAGTTATAATGAACGCACACTGTAAGTTTGTGCCTGTTATTAACCACACTTAAGTACTACACATTTACCATTTCTATACCATTAGTAAGTATAGTAATGTGTCTTATTAGTTACCATATACTGACACTACCTGTAAATGACCATTATTACCCCCAGTAGTGGGCCGTGCATTTTGCACCTAGGCCTTCAGTGGCGTCCTACATGAATTAATCCATCTCTTCATACCATCATAATGATGCCACGGCTAAAGAAACCATAAATATTACACAGTAATGCAGTATAACAGGGCACTACATAACAGACAGGTATCTTATGTAGCGAGAATGAATGCCATTACTAAAGAAAGAAACCCAATTAACAATTGCGCAACACATCATCTGTAGCTGAAGCATTAACCTAACAAAATGACACAAATACAGCCCATCCGATCTTCTTACAGACATTTATTCACCCAAACGTATTTATGCTTTACAGATTGCATTGGTATAAAACAAATAAGGTGTATTACATGTGTTTTAAAGTTGATCTAACAATTTAATACCACTCTTACGGCTTTATTTCGTCTTCACGAGTCTCCCCGCCGGACTGCCAGCGCACTGCGGGATGAAAATACTGGTTAGCACAGCTTTACTAGGAAAGTGAGCAAGTAACATTAAAATAATTCATTCAAGACGATGAAGAAAAGTGTATAGATGTGTTGTAACATACCTCTGTGACTCTCATCTCCACGCTGGTCTGCCTCTGCCAGCGGCGCTGCGGCCGGAGGAAAAGACCGGTTAATACAGCTCCACTCGGGAAACTGAGATATTCTTACGGAAACTTAAACCTGGCTTTATATCACGCAAATAACATCAGCATACAACGCATCAAGCGATAAAAGAGTCAAAAGGGAAAATTAAACTACCATACTCTAGTGGTTTTTCATCTTCAGGAGTCTTTCACAGAGCCGGTGCCGAGGAGGTGTGTGGTTGTTTTTCACAGTCATTAGGAATACTGTTTTTAGATTGACTAAATATAGTAGGCAAATATTTTTTCAAAATGCACTGAAAATCTAAACCTGAGAAACAGCAATAAAAGTTTTACTAAGTTTTAATAAAATGATTTACAGTGATGCTGTTTGCTAGCTAGTACGCTGATCATCCAATCAAAGGAGGAGAAAATGCTGACGTTATCGTTAGCCAGCTAGATGGCGCTGGTGTTGCCAACTCAAAATCTGATTGGATAAAGCAACAGTTTCATTGCCATTAATTTAAGCTAACAGACGCCTGCACTGTTGATTCTGAAGGCCTTAAGGCAGATTTCATTGACCCTGGCAACACGATTGCTGAAATATGATTGGATAAAAGCTCTAATATAAACATACACTGCTGGAAGCAGTGCAACCAAGAGAAAAGCTATGAAATGAAGAGAATAGACTATTGGAAATAATTTAATACACATTCATGGAAAAATGTATTAAACTAAATCAGTGATTCTGATCGTGTTTAGGCCAGCAGAGAAGGCTTTGCTGGCCCTGAGGGCCCACCACTGATACACACACACTTGTTTGTAAGACTACTATTTACCACGTGCATACTAAGTACAATATGTGTCTTGTTTGTTACCACATAATACCACATTTTTCCATAGGTGCTTCACATTTACCATGTACATATCATTACTATGTACAGTAATGTGTTTTAATAGTTATCATACACGGATACTGTAAGGACGTGCCTGTTTGTACCCACTTGTCTGTAAGTACTATATATTTACCATGTATATACATTAGTAAGTACAGTAAAGTATCTAATTAGTTATCATGTCTGGACACTACCTGTAAGTGACCGTTATTTCCACACTTGTCTGTAAGTACAAACTAATTACCATGCATGTACACGGAGGTAAGTGACCGCAGTGTCCTCTTATTTGTTACCTGTACATACACTTAAGGTAAGTACTTGTGTTTACCAATCTTTGGTTTTTCCCTTTTTTTTTTTTCCTTTCCTCTTTTTTCCCTGTAGGTACAAGATATTTACAGTATTTACCAGGGAAGTACACGTACTGTAAAATAAAGTGCTACCGGGTTTTGACTACTTAACATGGAAGACACAGTGGTAGCGGATTTACTTGTTAAATAACATTTAACCTAAAGTGGTAACCTCTTACTCAGACCGCAGGCTGCTTATTGCAGTCCGCTACAATAAAAATTCACCTCACGTTCAAAAGTGCCAATGCACAACTGCACTGAGGTCTTCCTCAGCAACAAACTTTGACTCTGCCACTCTTGAGTGCGGCCGTTGCAAAACTTCCCCATTCATTTATTACTTTCTATTGCTTCCAATAGAGTCTGCCAGGGCCTGGGATTGAAACTGCAAGGACGAAATCACTTTCCCTTGGCCCTCGGCTCCCAGCGGAGAACACAGATCCCTTGCTCCCCCCCTTCTCCCCACTTTCTTTCTCTCCAGTCTCACAACAGCTGCTCTCTCCATATTATCTATCCCCCCTTCGTTTGCCTGCCCTTTTCTTCTAATCCTCATTCCCACATGTTATAAGTTTCCCTTAGACGCTCCGCCCGCTTTGGCGGCTTCTGATTTGTTGTTTTGCTGCTGGCTGGCATTTGTCTATTGTTCCACTAAGTTTTCAACTCCCTTGATACAATAAGATGGATTTTGACTTTGCGTGCCAGTTTGTTCGAAAGGAGGCTGAAGGCTGCATTCAAGAGTTTGGATTGGTAATTGACTTGTCCTTTAAATTGTGCCATTTGGAGCCACTTTCCAGCATCAAATGCTTTAAAGACACAGTTCACCCAAAAATGAAAATTCGGCCCAGAGTAGGGGTGGGCGATATGAGCAAAATCTTATATCACGATATGAGCATTTTTTTCAAATATGATATAATCACATTAGTTAATTTTTTGCTTTAAATAAAGTCTTTATGATATAAACATTTTTGATACCATAGAAATGTCATAATTCTTGTCACTATCACAAAGAAATCCTTGACTGTTATTATATAAAAAAAAAATAAAAAAATCAAGCTCACTGAAGACAAGTAAACAGTCAGCGATTAAATAAGAATAATAAACTAATTCCATGCAATAGGATAAAAAGTAGAACAAATAAATAATAAATTCTACATATATTGTATAAAGTAATCAAAGGTATAAAAACACTGCATATTCTTCACTGTGTAAATTAAATATATATTTCTTCTTATTAAAGTTGATAAGTGATTTAGTCAAGAGCAGTGAGAGATTTTTCTCTGTTTTGTTGCTTGATTAACATGAATGACAGTCAAAATGAATTTTAGACTGCTGTCACTTTAAGAGCTGCCTGAATCCAATGTACTGTTACACATGTGTTTTCTTTCTCAGCTGTTTGTTTTCACTTAAGATGTAAATTACTGTGTTTATGAGGCTGCTTGCAAAGATGGGCATTTTGACACACGAGTGTATGTATTAACTGTTCACGGCCTATAAAGCGGCAAAAATAACAGAAAGAGTCTGTCAGGGTCCTGCCCTGACGGTCATGTCTGTTCTGTCTTTGTTTAACGTTTCCTTGTTTGTCTTGTGTCTGAGCACATGGCTTTGTCTTTGTTTATGTTGGCCATGTTTTCCTCTCGTCCTGCCCCCTTGTTTCCCTCTACCACGCCCCCTTGTTTAGTCCTAGTCTAGTCCTCGTTAACTTGATTGTGTTCACCTGTTCCTCATGTGTTCTGCTCCTTTATAGTGTGCCTCTTCCCTCATGTCTTTGCTGGTTTGTTGCATTAGTTCATTTTGTGTAAGACGATTCCTTGTCAGATTAGTAGTGTTAGATTTTACTCTCCCAGTCAGTCTAGCTTTGCATTTAGTTCTCTTGAAGTTTATTAGGGTTTCTTTTTGCTTTTGTTATTTTGCTCTAGTCTAGTTCCTGTATTGGTTTGCTCTAGTTTTCTCAAGCTTCTAGTTTGGTTTCTTTCTTTCTTTTTATTGTCTTTGCCCAGTTTTTATTCTAGTTATTGATTCCTAGAATTTGCCTTTTGGATATTTTTTCATTTGCTCTCTGCAGTTTGTATTTGTCTCTGTTCTTTTCATTCTAGTCATAGTGTGTAGTCAGTATGTTATTTTGCTGCTGCTTGTTGTCTTGTGTTTGTTCCTGTTCTGTGTCCTGAATCCCTCCTGGCTGCTGTTCTCAAGACCTGGCTATCTGACTGAACTGGTATCACTACAGCTCCAAGTATCAAGCCCTGGTTTCTCAAGCTGCTGCCTGATATCCAGTGTTCTCATTGACTGGTGCAAGCAGAACTTTGTTCAGGTCTGACCAAGGACCAGCAGACTGCCCTTTCCTTCTGTTTGGACGTTCACATCCCATTCGTTCCTTGTCTTGTCAATAAACCTTACTCCCTTGATCATTCTGCATCTGGGTCTCTCTCTAGTAAACTGCTGTGACAAAACCGTGGCAGTCTCTCAGACAGTGCACACATATAGCAAAATTAGTTCTTTCGCTGCTGATTGCATTTCAATGCCTTTAAATCACTTGTTTTTAAACCGCAATGTTTAAAAACGCATGCAAACGATACGTTTTTGTGACCACGTAGCACAGCAACGTGGTTGACAAATTTCTACTGGTTAATCGTCTACCGGTATATCGCCCACCCCTAGTCAAGCGTTATTGTTTACTAAAACTAACGCCATTAAAAAAATAATACTTTTATTAAACAGGTCATTTTTTAAGCTATAGTGAAGACAATGTTTCTCATTTGTTTAGTTTAACTTGAAGTATTAAAATAACTAAAACTAAATAAACTAAAATAATAAATAAATACATAGACAAACTTATATTTTAAAAAATTAAAAGTACAAATCTAAAAATAAATTTTAATTTTTATAATCAACAATACTAAAATAATACTGATTCTGTCATCTTTTACTAACTCATGTTACTTCAAACCATACAACTAACTTGTGTACTCTTTTTCAAGAACACCCTAGAGATTAATTTTACGAAATAGAATCAAGTCAAAGCAATGGAGAACATGACACGAAAGCTACAGCTCGCATGGTCCTCCCACTTATTGCATTAATGAAGTGCACTCTGACCTCTAACACAGTGGCCCAGAGTCTGGTAGTCTATCGGCTTTTATTGAACTGTGGTAAATCATGTCTTGCACTGGGCCCTTGGCTGATCTAAATTATTGTAATGAATGCATGATGTCAGCTGAGGGCTAAAGTTCACACGGACAGTCAATGCGCTGGCCAGATCTAGGTACGAAGTAGCTAAACTAATGCCAAATCCATTTGAAAGAGCAGAAAACATCTGTATCTTCAAAGCAAGAATTTAAAAGTGCAGCAGACATTTCCAGAAGAAATCAGTGTTTAGACAGAAATCAGTCACCATTTTGTTCCATTACTTGAGAGCAATTAAAACCAGCACGTATTTAGACTGTAAACAGTTGGAGTTAGCTAGCTAAGCCACCAACGTTCTTGCTTGCAAATTCTTTGTTTACAGATTTAGCATTAGCTGGCCTTCAAAACCCAGCAGAAATGTCTGTGGAAAATGAAAGAATACTGATCAAAATACTTGAAAATATGGCAAATGTTTTTGCTAATTTCTTGCGTGTAAATGAACAGTGCCGTGTTTCACTCTGAAACATGCAGTGCATATATTTATTTAAATCGCAGCTTTTGCGATTTGATAACCACACTAAGCCATTTCACAATTTCACTTTTATTTTAATTTGTCATGTGAAATCTTGCTTTGAAGACACGCATCTGATTTTTTTGTTGTTAAATTACCATCAAACAGGGCCTCATTTACCTTCTTTCACTCTCACAGTCTCTCTAAAGCTCTCTATGGACTCTGATCACTAATCAATACAAGTGTCACAGTGTGGCGGCCCTTCGCCTCAAGCAGCAGTTGACGATTCAGAGCTTCATTATGTAAAATCCATTAAACACCTCAGTTCCAGTAGCATGGCCTCCAAAGAACATGCTTCTCAAGGCCTGATTTGTATGATTATGGAATAAATACATAACGTGAGGCTTATCCAATCTACTCAAGCTGCCACGGTCAGCAACATCTGGAAAAGCCGTGAACCAACACAACATATCTTGACTGGTTTTGCCTTTGCTTAATAACCCTGATCAGTTGGGGCATCAGTCATGGTGGGCTCCAGGCTCATCCAAGGCTTTTCCCACTGGGAGTTGTTCACCTGCTTACAGACTTTCATGCAGGGTTTTCCCGCTGCTTCATCATGGCTCTAATTTGCCTGATTAGCTAAAACAAACTCCACGCTTCCTCATGTGTGCCACCGATTTATCACGGTCAATCTCCATGTCATGTACTTTACGGGAGTAATCCAATATAAAGAATGTAAGGGAATAGTTCCATACGCTGCACATCAGCAAGAAACAAGATACAGTACATCTGCGATAGAGGAGTCATTCAAGTGAAAAGACAAGGCAAGAAATAATTTGAGTATCTATGTACAAAACGTCTCTGATTACATTTTTTTTCTTTGAGAGGAATATTCCACGTTAAAAAGTGAAAATAAAATCAAATAAACTGCTTTGATCGACATAAAATAATGTTTACTCGACAATAAAATAACATTTTAAATATCCAGTTACATTTTGAAAGAAGTTAGAAGTTAAAAAGTTAAAAACTACTAACGCAGAAATAATTATGACTGTTTATAAAACAAACTTTCAACATGTTTGACTTTTAAACAATGTGACCCTGGACCACAAAAACCATGAAGTTTTCCCAACATCATCTGAAAGCTGAATAAATAAGCTTTCCATTGATGTATAGTTTGTTAGGATAGGACACTATTTTGGCTGATTTTGATCTAACTATTGAAAATCTGAATTCGGGATGGCGTGCAAAAAAAAAAATAAAAAAGAAAAGGATATTGAGAAATTCACCTTTAAAGTGTCCCAATTAAGCCTTTAGAGTTATGACATAGTACTAATCATAAGAATCAATTTATATTTTTATGTTAGGAATGTTACAAATTCTTCTGATCCTTAGTAATGCCAATGATTTTTGGCATTAAAAAAAATCGAAAATTTGGACCCATACAATGTATTTTTGGCTATTGCTACAAATATACCCATGATACTTAAGAGTGGGGGTGGTCCAGGGTCAAAATTTTTTTTTAAATATAATAATAAAGTTATTATAGTATTAGCAGTAGTAGTATTACTATTAATATTATTATTATAACTCAATACTATTTTTAAACAATTAAAGAGGATATTATTATTATTATTATTATAACTCCATTTGTTAAAAAAACAACGTAACACATTTTTAAACAATTCTTAAATATAATAATAATGATAATAACAGTTATGATTATTATAATGATATTTAATAATAATCATCATCTTCATTTAGATTTTTTTTAGACAAGTTACAATTATTTTCCAAGTTGCATGTAAACCTGTAGTATTCCTTTAAAAAAAAG
Source organism: Sinocyclocheilus anophthalmus (assembly GCA_018155175.1). Taxonomy (NCBI): domain Eukaryota; kingdom Metazoa; phylum Chordata; class Actinopteri; order Cypriniformes; family Cyprinidae; genus Sinocyclocheilus; species Sinocyclocheilus anophthalmus. The sequence goes on from JADLZN010008746.1 coordinate 279,302, forward strand.
CATGGATAAAAATGTCAGTGAGTAAGATGTATAAACGTGACTAAATACTGATAAAAAGAACAGACGGGGTATATTATTATCTGAGACAACATAAAGATTTCAAACACAAAGCCCGATTACTAGACATGTAAACTGCCTTTGACGAACAAAGGGCATAATCGTTTTTTGACTTGCTGATTTGCATTATCGTTGTCATTAGTCATCATGAGGTCATAAAAGACACGTGACAGCACAAGAACTGCATTTCTAGCGTGTTCAATAAGACGGGGAATAAACAAAAGATAGAGGCCAGACACCTTAAATAGCACGTCACATTCTTCACAAGAAGAAACGTCGCTAGTATTCAAGGGAGAGTCTCGCTGCAAAATATCATCAAAACAAAGAGATTCAGAGAATCCCTCACTAGCCGTCTTTGAGGAGGGAGAGAAATCTCACATCTCTGACAGCCTTTGTGAGGGCAGCCTGTCTGTTTGTCGAACGCAGGGGGTTGGGGGAGGTGGGCTGATTTACGTCAGCCGGCACGTGCGCACTGCTGCTGCTAGCATTTCTGAACTCGGCTTCAAAGGCATGTTTTGGCAGCAGCTTTCATACCGTTACACTCTGGCCCACTGCTGCTCTCCCGAGAGGAAAGACAGACAAGGAACAGGAGGAATAGAGAGAGACGGGCCGTAACGCCTCATCTACGAGCAAGTTTGAAAGTGTCGGCGTCTTGAGTTGAAATAAATATTCGCTTATTGCCGTTTGTTTGCAAAGAACCTACTTTCATCTTCGAACATCATGGGAATCATAACAGTTCCGGTTCTTATTTCCGGCTTAATTCCATTAGCGACTCAATTAACGATTCTTTTAGTACTGGAAGAAAAACTATACACTTTCAAACTGCTACTGAATCATCAGTGCCACAGCTGAAGAAGTCATATTTTATCTTAGTTCACAATGTGATGCAATAAAAATAGTCTGTTGTGTAAAACAATGTCCTCGCAGGCTGCATGCAAAAACAAATATAAAACGTGACCGGCATTATCCAATTTACTTTTAGCTGATCAAATCCAAATTCACAAAATGAACGACTCTTATGAGCGAGTTCTGTTAACGAATAGTTTAAAAAGAAATACTATTTTATCTTAGTTCTCAACCTGATGCAAAAAAAAAAAAATTATATCATAAACAATGCCCAGAAATGTCTTCTATACTGAGTCCTTGTGAGCTGCATGCAAAATCAAACATAAAACGTGACTAATCAACGTCACTTTTTGTGAATCAATTTTTAGTGAATCAAAAACATACAGCACCGGCAGTGAAGTCCGATTCCTGCAACAAATGACGAGTCAGGTTCATGAATAGTTCAAAAAGTTACTAGTTTGAATCAGTCTGCTTAGTATAATTCACAGCATTAGCTGAGAGATCATCTTTTTTGTGTGCAGACAAAATGCATATTATAACTGAAATACAACTGAATGAATCAGAATCAAATTAAAATCTTATGAATCACAAATCGGGAAACCAGTATGGATATCCAGAGGAGTACTTGCACTTCCAGTGCAAGACAGCGGTTCCACTGAAACAATTTCAGAGGCTCCTGGGGCATATGGCATCCGCAGCCACTGTCACGCCGCTCGGGTTGCTTCATATGAGACCGCTTCAGCGTTGGCTTCACGACCGGGTCCCGAGATGGGCATGGCGACACGGCACGTACCGGGTTCCTGTTACCCCGTTCTGCCGTCAGACCCTCAGCCCGTGGACAGATCTTGCCTTTCTTCGGACAGGTGTGTCCCTTGGGCGAGTATCCAGGCATGTTGTTGTGTCAACAGATGCCTCCGCCAGGGGCTGGGGTGCCATGTGCAGTGGGAATACAGCTGCGGGGCTCTGGTCGGGGCCCCCGACTGCAGTGGCATATCAATTGCCTCGAGTTGCAAGCAGTATGGCTGGATCTGCGCCGCTTCAAATCGCTGCTACGCGACAAGCACTGGTCCGTACGGACAGCACTGCGACCGTTGCGTACATCAACCACCAGGGCGGTCTACGCTCCCGTCGCATGTCGCAACTCGCCCGTCATCTCCTCCTCTGGAGTCAGAAGCATCTGAGGTCGCTTCGCGCCGTTCACATCCCAGGCGAGCTCAATAGTGCAGCCGACGAGCTCTCAAGTCAGCCCGCCCTTCCGGGAGAATGGAGACTCCACCACGAGACAGTCCAGCTGATTTGGAGACACTTTAGGGACGCTCAGGTAGACCTGTTTGCCACCCCGGACACGTCCCATTGCCAGTTGCTTTACTCCCTGGCCGAGGGTCCCCTCTGCACGGACGCACTGGCGTGCAGCTGGACTCGGGGCCTACGCAAATACGCGTTTCCACCAGTGAGCCTTCTCGCACAAACACTGTGCAAGGTCAGGGAAGACGAGGAGCAGGTCCTCTTGGTAGCACCTATTGGCCTACCCGGACCTGGTTCCCGGAACTAGTGCTCCTCGCGACAGCCCCTTCTTGGCGATTTCCTCTGAGGAGGGATCTCCTTTCTCTGAGAGGGGGCACCCTCTGGCACCCGCACCCGGACCTGTGTAATCTCCACGTGTTGTCTCTGGACGGGACGCGGAGGTTCTAGGTTGGCTACCTCCAGCGGTAGTAAACACCGTCGCTTCAGCTAGAGCCCCGTCTACCATACACGCTTACAGGCTGAAGTGGAACCGGTTCGTCGGTTGGTGCTCTTCCCGCCGGGAAGACCACCGTAGATGCCAGATTGGAGTCGTGCTTTCTTTCCTGCAGGATGGCTTGGAGCGAAGGCTTTCTCCCTCCACCCTGAAAGTGTATGTTTCCGCCATTGCCGTGCATCACGATGCAGTAGACGGTAAGTCTGTGGGGAAGCACGACGTGGTCATCAGGTTTCTCAGAGGGGCAAAGAGGCTAAATCCTCCACACCCTCACCTGTTACCCTCTTGGGATCACCCCTCGGTCCTGGCGGCCTTGAAGGAGGAGCCCTTTGAGCCTCTGCAGTCAGTAGAGCTTAAGTGTCTGTCATTAAAGACAGCGCTCCTCAACGCATTGGCCTCGGTCAAGAGGGTAGGGGACCTGCAGGAATTTTCGGTCGAACATTCGTGCCTTGAATTCGGGCCGGCCAACTCTCACGTTATCTTGAGACCCCGCCCTGGATACGTGCCCAAAGTTCCCACCACGCCTTTAGGGATCAGGTGGTGAACTTGCAAACGCTGCCCCGGGAGGAGGCAGACCCAGACATCGCTCTGCTCTGTCCTCTCTGCTGCGCGCTCGACGCATTTACGTGGACCGTTACGCGGAGCTCAGGACCTCAGACCAGCTCTTTGTTTGCTTTGGAGGTCAGCAGAAGGGAAAAGCTGTCTCCAAACAAAGACTTTCCCACTGGATAGTGGAGGCTATAGTCTTAGAATACCAGGCCCGGTGTTTACCATGCCCCCTCAGAGTGAGAGCTCACTCTACGAGAGCAGTGGCATCTTCTTGGGCATTGGCGCGGGGTGCCTCGATAGCAGATATCTGTAGAGCTGCCAGCTGGGCGACGCCTAACACATTTGCGAGATTCTATAATCTCCGTGTAGAGCCCGTGTCCTCTCGTGTACTCGCCTCAGGTAGGCAGTAACACCGGACCTGCTCGGTGTCGATCACGCTTGCTGCGCCATTCCCCTCTACGGACCGGATACGTGGGCTTTTTTGCTCCTCAATCAGTTCCCCATGGCGAACCCTGGTGGAGTTCCTACCGCACCCTCAGCGGTCAGGCGTGGCGGAGCGCCAGACCCCAGGCTCAGCACTCGTGTGCATGCCAAATGTCAGCCCTTGTGCTGGGCTAGGTGCCCGTGTGTAGTGATTCCCCCTTCGGGTGATCCCACATGTGTATTCTTCCACGGTACGGCTCCCCTCACGGTAAGCCCGTGTCTTTCCCTGGCAGTCGTTCACTGCCATCTCTGCTGCGTAGTGATAATAGCGGATGAGTCTACCGCAGAGACGTCCATATGTAGTACTGCCCTGAGGGCCAGTCCATATGTGTAATTTCCACATGATACCTCCTATGTGCGGGATGTGGCTTCCGTAGCGTCCCAACTGGGTACGCTTTCCCAGTGTTATCCAATGTACCACTGTATGGAACAGCAGTGGCGGACACCTCTGCCCAGCCGCTGTCCTATCTTCTGCCCCAGCTGGTGTGGGGGGACTTGCCAACTTCCGCAGGGCACTGGAGGGGGTCAGCAATAGTGGCGTTTTCCATACGGATCCCAATTCGTCAGTCACTGACGTAACGTAGAACGTGACTGACTGAATGGGAACGTCTAGGTTACTTGTGTAACCGTTCACATGAAGGATTGGAGACAACGTAGACGTTACGTCCGTCGCACAACCAGTTCTGCTGTCCACAACCACGCTGTTACAGGCGGGGCATGTCGCTGTCGCGGCGCGCTCAGCGAAAAAAGGACTGTGCGTTTGCACGCGATATCCTTTTACACGCGCTCGGGGAGTTGGTCGTTCTCGTGCGCGTGGAGAAACACGCAAGCCAACTCCATTTGGTTGTTTAGTTTCACTAGAAGGTGATTGGGCTCGTCGGGCGAGCGGAGCCAATTCGTCAGTCATGATGTAAAGTCTCTGTCCCTCCTCAGGGAACGAGGGTTACACAAGTAACCTAGACGATTTTGGTTCATCTTCAGACCACCAAATGGAAGATAGCTTTGATGAAATCCTGAGGCTTTCTGACTCTGATGCTCGCAAGGATACATCAATTCGCTACTCGACGCTACTATTCCCCTTTTGTGCGCAAGGAAAACAAAAATAATGATTTTATTCAATAATTAGTCTCCTCCCCATCCCCCTAGCACCATTATCGAGAGTATCAGGACGCATGCGTGTGCTTTGATCTGCACGTAAATGTGATACTCTCAATAATGGCACTAAGGTGATGCGGAGGAGAAGAATAATTGAATAAAGTCATTATTTTTGTATTCTTTGTGCACAAAAAGTATTCTCGTAGCGTCACTGAGGTCAGATGGACTGTTTTAAGGCTGTCCTTACTGCATTTTGTGCCTAATTAATACAGAATTTTTGGGTGAACTCTCCCTTTAATTATTCGTTAATCATTTTGTTTGCTGAACATTATGAAAAATCAAATGGTTCCTGTATGTTTTTACAAAACAGTTGAAAGTCACCTGTTGTTGTCCTAAACTCTACCCTGATAGCTCAACTATCTCTTCACGATCTACAAACCCACAGCTGATACAAAGTGATACTTTGCGAAACGCTTAGCTGTGATTTTGAAAAACTCACTGTCTTTCATTTTTTTAGACAACTCAATACCAAGTGCCTTCGTCTAGACACGAGCCTCTGAGGCAAAGCTGCAGGTTGCAAGTTGGGTGGAGTTTAGGGGTCACGTAGGAGTGAGGATTCAAATATCTGTTACCAAATGAACACTGTGTGGACACTAGGCTGTCTCTGACAGATATGAAAGGTCATTTGCTCAGAGGGGGGGGCCGAGCCCTTTCCCCCCCCCCCCTCCCTTTCTTTCTGCTTTTTGGCAGCGCAGTGCCGAAAAGTCTAACTGAAACCAGCAATCCCTTTGGACCCGGCAAGTTGCCCTTTGGCCTCTTTTTCTTCTCTGACTACTCAACTGTTAATCATCATGCAAGTTCCTACAAGATAGAATAATGATGAAAGGAAAATTTAAAAACTGCGAGGTTTTGAGAATAACAAAGGTGCTAGATGTGACGCCTCAGTCATCTTGTGTGAATATTTCAGAGATTTTAATATTTTGAGTAATTCACAAAGAATGAGCTGTGCCTGCTGATAGAGCCTTTTGCACACACTGTCTTATGCATGAATGTGCAGCTCAGATACTATTTAATGTAGGTAAAACACAAAACTCACATACGAAAACTACCCCCCCCCCCCCCCCCCCGCCCAAAAAAAACACACCAAAAACCTACATCAAAAAACCAAACAAAACAAAACCAAGTTTCGACCAGCCCCTCCCCCCCCACACACACATCCCCACCGCACCTACTCCCAAAATCCCCCAAAATATACGCAACCTATGTGACCCCTCCCCACCACCAAATATAATCACACACCCCTTAAACCAAAACAAAATCAAGCAAAACAAAAATCAACAAACAAAACAAAACCAACCCCAAAACAAGTAAACACACACAAATAAATAAATAGAGAAAATACATTAATAAAATAAAAAAACGAAATAAAAAACAACAACAAATAAAGCAAAACACAAAACAAGATAAACAAAACAAAATAAAACCTAAAACACAAAACGAAATCAACAAAGTGAAATAAAAACAAAAAATACATAATCACAAAACAAAACCTAAACAAAATCCAAAACAATAAAACAACAAAACACACACACACACACACACACAAACACTCGAAAAAAATACAAAACAAAACTATATACTCTCCAAAGGGTCAGGGGCCACGGGGTGACCCATCCACCAGTAGTGGTTAGCGAATAAGATGCAGGTTTTTGCACTGAAATGTCATGCAAAAGTGGCACAACTGTTTAGTGAATTCATCCCTAAAGATGTGATTATAAAATACAACTAGCAAATCAGATACAAAACACTGGAAGACCCCCCGTGCATCTTCCATTGCTTTCAACGTCAGTTGGAAGCCACAACAAAAGAACGACAGACCCAGCTGAGTCTTCATCTCGCATATTTCATTTTCTTTCTCTCCTTCGAGATGCACATGATGCCGTCCTCCCCCTGCTAATTTGTTCCTGTTTCCTTTCTTCTTCCACATCTCTTCTCTTTTAAGCTTTCTCTTCCCTCCCTCCGCCTCTCTCTTTCTTTTTAGATTTCTCCTTGCTCTCAGCTTTTCTTTTCCCTCTTTATCTCCGCTTCATACGAAATAACTGTGCGCTGGGGTGAGGATAATGAGGTTGTTCATCCAGAACTTCAAACTGAGTCTCTCCGCCCGATTCTAAAACAAACCTAATTCCGGAACAAATATTTTGCCATACAGACGCTGAGCCGAGAAAAGGTGTGTGCGATTCCTTGTGTCACATTTTCCAATTCACGCATCAACAAAACAAATGTAAAAAACAGTGAGACGATTGTAGCAATTTGGGCCAAGATGTATTTTGTGAGAAATGTTGCATATTTGATTGTCAGTTTACTCAAAAATGAAAATACTGTCATCATTTTACTCACCTACATGCTGTTTAAAGGGGTCATATGATGCGATTAAAATTTTTTCTTTCTCTTGGTGCATAAAGAAGATCTGTAAAGTTGCAAAGACTAAAGGCTCAAATCCAAAGAGATATTCTTTATAAAAGTTAAGAGTCAGCCACACCTACCTAAAGCGGCTCGTTCTAACACGCCCCCACATATCTACCTCACTATGTGGGAAGATTTGCATAACGCCACCCAAATTTACGCAAAGAAAGAAGGCGTAACTATTATTCTTGCTGTAGTATTGTTGCTGCCGCCGCTGCCATGTCGTGAAGGCGCTGTGTGGTTCGTTGTGAAAGCGAAACTACTTTTGGCCTTCCAAAAGAGGACGATATCTGATTCGTCATGCCTAGAGCTGATCCGTGCGGGACGCTGAGGAAATACTACAACTTTGCGATGTGGATCGCCGGATCGGCTTTCACCAAGGACGAAGCGGAGTCCAGCCCAGGGTCATCACATGTCCTTCCGGACGCTCCTTCACCGAAATCGCCGGCCGCGCCGTTCTCAAGCCAGTTTACCGCCTCATGATCACTCTAACCCTCCGGCCGTCTAAGTTAACCCCGCCTCTGCTCACTGTAGGCTGCCGCCGCTCTAGTCTCGGCCGCCGCTGTGTGCTGTGTGTTTCGTTGTGAAAGCGAAACTACTTTGTTTGGCCTTCCAAAAGAGGACACGACTAGAATCAGTGGTTAAGTTGTATTTACAAAAATGTTCCAGAACAGTTCAACCCAAATAACCAGATGTGTGCAGCACATTTTATGGAAAACTGTTTACTGATCCTGGGAGAGTAACTACAATGCCAGCTGTTCTGACTCAAAGAATGTAAGTAAGTTTTTTTTATATTTAAAGAGTTTTTATATTTTATATATTTAAAGAGAGTTTTTTGGGCAGTGTAGAGTAGGGCTTGTTGTTTGTCATTTCTCCGATCACAAATGCAGACATGGTTTTATATTTACGCGGCGCGATGCAACGCAACGTGTAAAAAGACAGTATAAGTCATTATAATCCATAATTATGTCCCCACTGGATGCAACAAATGCCTCGTTTATAATGGGTTTTCATGTTTTTGTCTTGTCGCTCCGGACTGACAGGGCATCATCACAATATGGTGAGGGGCGTAACATTTCCGTCTCACGCTTGAGGTATTTGGCCAATCACAACGGACTGGATAGCTGGCCAATCACAGCACACCTCGCTTTTTCAAAACGATGAGCTTTGTAAAAATCGACGCGTTTTTGAAAGGCAGGGCATAGAGGAGAAACATAATGTACAGTATGTGGAAAATAATGTGTTTTTTTAACTTTAAACCGCATAAACACATTTCATTACACCAAATACACAAAATAATGTTCTTTTTAGCAACATCATATGACCCCTTTAAAACAGTATTGTCTTGAATTTTATATACACTTTATATATAGGGATGGTTTTCTGCATGTGTAAATGATGACAGAACTTGTATTTTTGGTTGAACTCTTCATTTAAAGTTTGCTATGAGTGAGCAGATGTAAATATCTCTACATAAGAAGGAAAGGTAATTAAAAAGGCAGACAGAGATTTTCCCATCATGCTAAATTGGCCCGGGCCAACATATTGTACACACAGGCCCGTTAATACTGGCAGGTTTGTAATTGTAATTGCAGTCAGTGGGGAAAAAAAAACCATGATGCTACATTGCCCTGCCATATTTACTATAAAGCAGATTAATATGGGGTAATTATCATAGCTTGGCCTGTTTAAACAATATACATGAGATCTATCATAACGAGGTCTAATATGCCTGGAGAGAGCCATCCATTACCATTCCCATCTGAAATGACACTTGCAAGTCTATTCCATTCCTTTATTAGCTCGTCAAAAATATAATTCAACAACAACAACAAAAAAGATTTTATATTGTATAGTAAATGTTAGATATTTTATCTATAAACATTAATATATCCTATGTAGTACATATATCATTATATTTTTATAAGTTTATTATTTTTATAGATGTATGTTATTACAGTATTATTTTATATAAAAAAAAATAACAATTATATATATATATTTTTGACCCCTTCCTGTTTTTTAAATTTTTGCATGTTTGTCACACTTGAAAGATTCAGATCATCAAACTAATTTAAATATTACACAAAGTTTATGCAAGTAAATACAAAATGCAGTTTCTAAATGATGATTTCATTTATTAAGGGAAAAAAAAGCTGTCCAAACCTACCTGGACCTACATGAAAAATTAATTGCCCCCTCCAGTTAAACCATGAAAGAACTGTGATTAACCACATAACTTTAGAAAGCTGAGTTAAATTTCACTAACAAAAACCAGGCCTGATTACTGCCAGACCTCTTGAATCAAGAAATCACTTAAATAGAACCTGTCTGACAAAGTGAAGCATGATTAAAGAGCAACACATCATGCCGCGATCAAAAGAAATTCAAGAACAGACGAGAATCAAAACAGTTGACATGTATCAATCTGGAAAGGATTATAAAGCCATTTCTAGGCTTTGGGACTCCAGCGAACCACGGTCAGAGCCAATATCCACAAATTGAGAAAACTTGGAACAATGGTGACCCTTCCCAGGAGATGCCGGCCAACCAAAATTACTCCAAGAACACAACAACGACTCATCCAAGAGGTCAAAAAAGAACCCAGAACAACATCTAAAGAAATGCAGGCCTTACTTGCCTCAATTAAGGTCAGTGTTCATGATTCAACAATAAGAAAGAGACTGGGCAAAAAACGGCATCCATGGGAGATGGGGTTGTAGAGTTCCAAGGCAAAAGCCACTGCTGACCCAAAAGAACACAAAGGCTCGTCTCTCAGTTGCCAAGATTTTGGCAAATATTCTGTGGACTGATGAGACAAAAAGTTGAACTTTTTGGAAAGTGTGAGTCCCGTTACATCTGGCGTAAAACCAAAACAGCATTTAATAAAGGACCCGAGAAAGATCGCTTAGCCAACAGTGGCAGCAAATTACCTCTCGTGGTGTGGGTTGCGCCAGTGTGGATTGATCGGTGGGGTCTTGTACGTTGACGGCTTCAGGACCTGGACAACTTGCCTTAATTGATGGAACCATGAATTCTGCTCTCTATCAGATAATCCTGAAGGAGAATGTCCGGCCATGTGTTCGTGACCTCAAGCTGAAGTGAATTTGGGTTCTGCAGCAGGACAATGATCAAAACACACCAGCAAGTCCACCTCTAAATGGCTCAAGAAAAACAAAATTAAGATTTTGAAGTAGCCAAGTCAAAGTCTGGGCTTAAATCGATGGCGATGCTTAACAGTCCAGTCATGCGATCGAAACGCAGTTCAAATTTTCTTTTCGGTGTTTGTGGCTGCAATTCTTAATCGAACAGACCTGCTGCAATATCGTTCGTAGAGAGTGTGGGCCAAAAATTCCTCCACGGCGCTGTAACAGACTCATTGCAAGTTTTCGCAAACGCTTGATTGCATTTGTTGCTGCAAAGCATGGCACAACCAGTTATTAAATTTAGGGGGCAATTACTTTTCACGTAGTGCCAGGCAGGTTTGAACAGCTTTTTTCCCTTAATAAAAGAACTCATCATTTTAAAAAATGCATTTTGTATTTACTTGCATTGTCTTTGTGTAATATTAAATTTGTTTGATGTTCTGAATCTTTTAAGTGTGACAAATATTCAAAAAATTTAAAAAAACAGGAAGGGGGCAAAAACCTTTCAAAGCACGGTATATATATATATATATATATTTCAACATGACAACTCTGAACATTTTAGCATGGTGATGGATATGACATTGTTAATGTATTTGGTTATAGTGGAATAGATCTGCACGCTGCTGGAATGGCTGCTGCTGTGGTTATTTGCTGTGTGGTAGATATTGCTCGCTGCTGAAAGAAGTACAGGAACTTGCTACTGCCAAGCTATGGCTGATACGGTAGGTTTGTATAACTCTATGAATATCAGCAGTTTACGTTAACACCCCGTAAAGAATGCACTCATCTAGAGTTTCATGACTGAACGAGATCTATCGATACATTATATATTATATATATATAATAGAAATAAACTCAAGAGTTTCATTTGAAGGGTCATACGGATGCGATTTCAACTTTTCTAGGTTGTCCGAGAGAAACTTAGCAGAGCAACTTTGCGCCTGGGCATTTACCTACCGGGGATAGACCTTCACCGGGTAGAAGGCGGAAAAATATCGTCCTCCAGGGCATCAGGGTCATCACATTGGGGTTCGCCTCCTGTGACAAGCCCTCAGGATTCGCTTCCTTCATCATCTGTAAGTACGTTTTTTTAATTAAAAGGTTTTTTAGATTTTATATTTTTGTATATTTAAAGCGAAGTTTTTGGCAGGTAGAGTAGCGCTTGTTGTTTGTCTTTTCTTTGATCACAAATGCAGACATGTTTTTTTTGTTTACGTGGCGCGATGCAATGCGTAAAAAAGACAGTATAAGTCATTATAGTCCATAATTATGTCCCCACTGGATGCAAAAAAAATGCCTCGTTTATAATGGGCTTTAATGTTTTTGATCATCGCTCCGGCCTGACAGGGAATCATCAACAGTATGGTAAGGGGCGTAACATATTTCCGTCACACGCTTGAGGTATTTGGCCAATCACCAACGGACTGGAGATAGCTAGCCAATCAGAGCACCTTCTTTTCAGACCGATGAGCTTTGTAAAAATCAACACGTTTCAGAAAAGGCGGGGCATAGAGGAGGAACAATAATGTACAGTATGAGGAAAATGTGTTTTTTTTACTTTAAACCGCATAAACACATTTCATAACACCAATACACAAAATAATGTTCTTTTTAGCAACACATCATATGACCCCTTTAAATCATTATTTGGGTTAAAATGTTTAGGCTACAAATGGCCTACATAAAGTATAGAAACATAAAAGGAAGATGATTTGAGAAACTTCCATTCTCAGTATTTGTTTCGTTTCAGGCAATGAAGGTCAGGTAACAAACCAGCTTTTTACCACAGGCCTTTCAAAATACCTTCATTTATGTGTGCCAAGAAGGACTTTCGTTTGAAACAACAGGAGTGTGAGTAAATGATGACAGAATTGTGGATTGATTTAGTTGATTTTTGTGTGAAAGCGTGCTCCCTGTGAATTGCGCGTTTTGATTTTGCAATTTATTAGTGTAATAAATTAAAATGATGCAATAACTGTGATAGGCACCCCATGAAACCTAAAACTACCAGCCAGGGGCAGCGGTAGTTTTACACGCCCTGATGGGGTGCACCTGCGCTGTAGAATCGTGTAAAATGGGGCCTCAAAGATGAAGCCTTTGACAGCACTATATATATATCTATAATATAGGTGTAGAAGGTTTATAGTAGATATATGTAATGTTATATAGATAGTTGGATAGATAGATAGATAGATAGATGTCTGCCAATTGCATCAATCCACATTGTCGCTGAAAGCTTAGGCTACAACCTCTCTGAGAGTTGCCACCATGGCAAGTGAAAAAAAATAATTTATATACTGTATCTATATATTACTTGTCTTTATTACACACAATTCATATTACATAATGTAATAAGAAAAATGAATCACTAAATGAATATATTGTATGCAAAAACAATTAATTTGTTGCTGACAAATCTTGACCCTCTTGTAACACCTCGACTCTTCTTTATTTTAAGATAAAAGGTGATTTCAGTTGACGACAGTTTAAGGCATTCGGGATCAGGAGGGTGAAATGAAACAGACAGCTCTCTCTCCTTGTCATCACGTCCGTAATCACAACTCTTGTTTGGCTATCGACCGCGGGCCCGCTGTAATTCTGCCACATGTTTGCCGTGTGCGTCCAGGGCAGGTGGAGGCGAGCGTAAGTCTGCCATAGACACAGCCTTCTGCTGTAATGTGGAAGCTGTAGAAATGAGCCTGTGTGCTGTTGTACTTTAGGGCAGTTCATCTCTGCAATGAATAGTCCCCTATGGGCCGGATGCTTAATGGCATTTATTAATAGAAGCATGCAGCCAGTAGTTTGGGCCAGAGCCCTGCGAGAGCCCTTTATTAAAGTGTCTGGACATAAAGGGAGGTAGAGAAAGACAGAGAGAGAGGGAGAGCGAGAGAGAGAGAAACTGCAAATGTGCAAGTATATTGATTGTTCAGCAGAGGAGAGAGTGTGTAGATCGCTGTGTGTGTATCGGTGTGTGAGACAGCAAGAAAAAGAGATAGGAAGGACAGCCCCAAGCATTGGTAGTGACATAGATTAAGGTAAACTAAAGCCTGACTGTCATTCTCACTGCTTTTACTAATTGCCTTTGGGCTACCGGTCCAAAAGTTCAAATGTTAAAGGGTTATGTAAACCAAGCCTGAAAGGGACAGTTCAGACAAAATAGAAAATTCTGTCATCATTTACTCACACTCATGTCTTCTGAAACCAGTATGACTTTGATTTTTCAGTGAAAATCAAAAATAGACGTTTACATGAATGTCCAAGCTGCTCTTTTCCATTCAGTGAAAGTGAATGGTAGGGCTGCCCCCTAATAGTTGACTAATCATCGACCGGCAGGACATTCAAACACTCGACTATCATTCATCGACCTCTCAAATATGTCTTACCATCTGAAATATGTAAGTATTAGTAACTTTACAAGTCCGCTCAATGTACTGTTAACCTAGAGAAATGTCCGCTATTCAAGCGTCTGTGTGGAAACTGAACAGCAGCACACTCACTGCAGGACAGATGGAGGCGCCGGTGCGTTCACTTGCTCTTAAAATAATCCCTAATTTTTGGTCATACCGATAAGAGTAATACATCTTTCAAATCTGTAAAGACTCTACGCTTTTGTAAAATAATGAAAGCAAAAATGATTGCGCTTTCTGCCACGTCTCGGTCTGTGAACTTGAACTGCGAAACTCGTGTATATCTTTGCCTACAGACATTAAAAATATCTAGAGAGAGGAAATGTCACTTCAATGAACCAATTCAAATGGAAAACAAATTCTCAGATTATGGAATCAGGCGCATCCACTACTGTAGATCCAAACACAAAAAGCACTTGTTTTTTCGATTTATTAAAATGTTAATGCATACTGTTTTTCCCTGAAACATTCATAATCATTATTCTGCCAGTGCGCTGTGGCAAGCTTTATGCGTGTGCTTGAGCGCTTATTAGGCTATGTTGGCAATTAAAGTCTCATTATAATGATTTAAATGGTTTAGTAATAAACGTGCGATTAGTCATCTAATGCTTGAAATGAACGACTACTAGTCGACCAGAAAAAAAATCTTTAGTCGAGGGCAGCCCTAGTGAATGGTGACAACTGCTGTCAGCAAGATTGTACTTAATAATGACTTAAATATCAGCTTGTTCACACAAACTATCATATGACTTCAGATGACTTGAGATATTGTCACGCTGTGCCTACTGTGAAGGAGCGAGGAGACGAAGGAGAATCCAGAATAAACACAGACTTTACTTTACACCAGGGAAATCACACGTAGGACACGGGGATGACGTACATTCAATACTGGACGACCAACTCAGAATATGGCTGTGCAAAAAATCGAATGCGATTTTTCATGCGCATCTCGTCAGTAAAGGCGCTCCTGTGATTAGTAGTAAATCTCCAGCACGTGCGTTCAGATGGAGCGCATTTACTACACAGAGCCGTAGTTCACTGACAAGCTACGCAAAATCACATTCAAAATTGGCAATGAATCGCCTGTGATTTTGAACGCGCAAACCTTGCACGCTGTATACAAACCCAACACAACAACAAAGACACTATTTATTAATCTGCGTTAATGTTTGTTAATAAAAAATACAGACGTTTAGTGTTTTTTCATGTTGTTGTTGCTGTTACGTGACGTAGCGGTGTCTGACTAGGGTCGAGACGTGGGGTGATGACATCATCTTATCACAAAATATACGGATTGGCTGTACACACAAAAACGCAAGGGTGTTGTTTTCAGATTAATCCACTCTGGGACCCGGTTTAAAAAAAATTGAGGTTTAAGGATCCCAAAACGCTGGATCCGTCTGGACGATACACCAATACGATACAAAATTTTTACGTATACAGCTAAACGCATCTCTGTGTGGACGGGCCCATAGAGTATGAGCTGATAAAAACTACTTTCATGGTTTTTTGTTTTTTTAAGCTTGCCATCTCCAGTCCCCATCCACTTTCATTTCTGAAGGATAGGCTCCTTTTGTACTTCTTGGAAGTCATACAGGATTGGAACAGCATGAAAGTGAGTAAATGATGACAGAAATTTCATTTTTGTGAGAACTATTTAGTAGTTTAATTTATACATGATGACTATGAGGTAAATCACTGGCAGTTGGATCAAAACTTGACTAATGATGGAAAAAGTTGAAGTGTAAAACCTTGGTAATATTGGATGAAATTGAGAAAGAAAGAAAGAAAGAAAGAAAGAAAGAAAGAAAGAAAGAAAGAACGCCAAACATAAAACCAGACCAAAGCAAACATACAAAACACAAAAAGAACAACTGAACCAAAACAAACCAAACAAATAAAAAATACATAGTCTTTTTGTAAATAAATAAAATAAATGGCATTTGTATATTTGAAAAGTCATAATTTTTGCAATTCTGTTGGTGCCACTAGCAGCAGAAATTAGGCTTCATCCAAGTATGCATACTTCCCTACTACGCAGTAAGTGAAAAACAGTATGTGCAAATTTACAGTATTCATAAAACAGTAGGGGAAAATACCCATATGCCCAAAATACCCAAAATACCCAAATACCAATACGCTACTACTGACGCCATAAGTCATGTGACCGTGATAACAGGGTGGATGAAGTACTTCCATTTTCGCTTTTTTTTTTAATGGTCGGTCGCAAATTACCTACTTATCCAAAAGTACCAACTCAGAGAGTATGCGATTTCTAATGCAGCATGTAGTGATGCAAACGCAAATGTTTGGTCTACACATCCAACACCATACATACTTAATGATAGTTCTGTTACTGTAGTGGTAACAAACCTTCATACTTATAGGGGGCGATAGAGATACCGTCTATTGTCTGTGCCATTAAAACCCAAGGAGATGTCAATAGTGTAAAAACGTTCTGAGAAAGATCATCTTTAAACTGTTGCTCCACTATAACAGTAGTCGGCCTGAAAGAAAACTTTCCACCTAAACGCTACTAAACATGTTACTGATGAAAAAAACATCCACTATTGTAAACTGAAAACGCATCTTACCTGATTTGAAGAACATGGGAGTCATTTTGTTGAAAACATGGAAAAGAGAGAAAGAGAGGGAAAAAAGGAGTTAGTCATTAGCTCAAAACAGTTCAATGCATTTGCAGACCGCTTCATACCTCTGGCAAGAAATCACACAGCAAATAACGGTATTTACACAGTGGATGAATCCTCAATGGTAATGCTGGCAGTGACATCACTTTCCATTTCTTTCATAGATGCCAAATTCAATGACTCTGTTGGTTGCGAAGATCTAAGCGTGAAACACAGTAAGCCCTGGAACAGATAACTGTTTGATGTACGGACTCCAAATAGACAATCTAAACTGGAATGACATGAAATTAGACAGCTTGCGCCTGTGTGTGTGCGCATGCATTTTTGTGATGTATGCGCTAATATTGCTTTCAAATGATGCCTTACACTCCTGGGCCCGGTTGCATGAAATCCCTTATGCTAAGAAATCCCTTAGTTATAAGGTTAAGGGAGCCCTTAGTGAAACTTGGGTTGCAAGAAAAAACCCTAAGGGTTAACTTAAGGAACCTTAAGGCTGCCATTAAGTATTCCCCTTAATTATTTAAGTGTTCCCTTAAGTGTTGCTACAAAGTCCTTAGAAACCATTTCACCTTAAAAAAAATTAAGGGACCAAAACAGCTCCCTTAAGTCATCTTAAACTCAGTATCTGCAGTATTTTTAAACTCAAATGTAAGACTTAAGACATTTTTTAAGACCTGCACAAATAAAATATCATATGAGCGCAGTAGGGCAATGACTACACTGTAAAAATGACCGTGAATTTAATGGTAAAAGACTGTAAAAATGCTACAGTAAAAAACTGTTAAATGGTGTTAACGGTAAATTCCTACTATATACGGTGAAAAACTGTACTGGACATTAATTTTACGGTAGTATAACGTTTTTGGAAGTGAAAAAGACTGTATAATTTACAGTGAATAACCGTAAATTGACATTCCCAGAATTCCCTGCGTTACATTTCAAATGTGATGTTTTTTGTTGAAATAACTGTCTCGGTTACGTATGTAACCCTCGTTCTGAAGGAGAGAACGGAGACGTCACGTCAGAGGACCGACGAAATTGGATCTCGCTTAGAGGGACCAATCTACTTCGAGTGTAAACTAAACGAGCCAATGCACATTGGCATGCGATTATTGCATACAGCTTTGCTGATCACAGCGTGAGTATAAGCAGGCAGCAGATGCAGCGCATATTCAGGTTTTCGCTGAGGAGCCGAGCCGGTGACCCGGCCGCTCAGCGGTGGTACAGGAGCTGTGGCGACGGGACGTGACGTCTCCGTTCCCTCCTTCAGGGAACGAGGGTTACATACGTAACCGAGACGTTCCCTTTCAGTCGGTCACTCTCGACATCACATCTGATGACCGACGAAATTGGGATCCTACCAAAAGGCCACAGCTACTGCCCCTTCCAGTGTCCTGTGGAAGCCACCTGCGCCCCTACTTTTTGGCGTAGGCCAGGGCTTCTTCACAAGAGGACCAGCTACTGCTGCAATGGCACTACCCAATGAGTAAGAATGGATAACACTAGGAAAACGTACCCGTACCACTTGGAACAAGAACGTTGCGGAAGCCCCATACTTCCCGAATGAGGTTTCGGAAGCAATACACATATGAACATCCCTTAGGTGCATATGGAAGAATGGAGGTGATTGAACCCTCTTGGAATGGCAGAAGTCTGCCGGGGAAACACGGGCTCAAGGCTATACAGTGGACTTTACACATATGAGATCCACTTAGGTCTTACATATGGAACCCAGCCTTCTACCGGTTCTCGAGGATTCAGCGAGTGAAGGCCTGGCTGCCGACGCTCTGCCACGTCTGGCTGCCGAGGGGACGGAGGAAATCAACAGGGTCTACTGTATGGACTCTCTGGAGTGATTTTGCAAGCCGACCCGAAACCAGGGCCTCTCAGTGCTTCTACCCGTTTGAGGTGAGAACACAGGAGGATACCGGCTCCACACGAAGGCTATAGAATCTAGCGAATGTGTTAGGGGTCGCCCAGCCCGCAGCCCTACAAATATCTGTCAGCGAGGCGCCACGAGCCAGCGCCCAGGAGGATGCAACACCTCTAGTTGAGTGAGCTCGCAACCTGAGCGGGCAGGGCACACCCTGTGCCTGATAAGCCAGGGTGATGGCATCAACAATCCAGTGGGCCATCCTCTGCTTAAAGACAGCATTCCCCTTCTACCGGCCTCCGTGACAGACAAAGAGCTGGTCTGAGATCCCGAAGCTTTGCGTCCTGTCTACGTAGCACCTTAAGGCTCGGACGGGACAGAGCAAAGCTAGGGCTGGGTCTGCCTCCTCCGAGGGCAGCGCTTGGAGGTTCACCACCTGATCCCTGAAGGGAGTAGCGGGAAACATTGGGTACATAGCCGGGCCGGGGCCTCAGGATAACCTGGGAGTCAGCCGGCCCAAACTCTAGGCACGAATCGTAGACCGAAATGTGTGCAGGTCCCCTACCCTTTTGATAGAGGCCAATGCCAGCAGGAGTCTTCATTGAGAGGAACTTCAGCTTCACTGCCTGTAAAGGCTCAAACGGGGCCTGCTGTAGTCCCGTGAGCCCAGGAACTCAGTCCCAAGAGGTAGAGAGGGGGGCGGGAGGATTTAAACCTTCTCGCCCCCCTAAGGAATCTGACGACCAAGTCATGCTTCCCCAACGACCTCCCTTCTACGGGGTCGTGGTTAGCAGCGATCGCGACATGAACTTTAAGGGTGGAGGGAGACAGCCTTCGCTCCAAACCATCCTGCAGGAAAGAAAGCACGACACCGATCGGGCATCTACGGGGGTCTTCTCGGCGAGAAGAACACTACTCAACGAACAGGTTCCACTTCAAAGTGTAGGCGTGTCTTGTAGATGGTGCTCTTGCTGAAGTGATGGTGTCAATTACCTCTTGGGGTAGGTCACCTAGAATCTCCGCATCCCGTCAGGGGACCAGACATGGAGTTTCCAGAGGTCTGGACGCGGGTGCCAAAGGGTTGCCCCGTCTCTGAGTCAGTAATTCCTTTCTCAGAGGAATCGGCCAGGGATGGGCTGTCGCGAGGAGCATTAGTTCCAGGAACCAGATCCGGGTAGGCCAATAGGTGCCACCAACAGGACCTGCTCCTAGCCCTCCCTGACCTTGCACAGCAACTGTAAAAAGAAGGCTCACTGGGGGAAACGCATAATTGCGAAGGCCCCGCGGCCAGCTGTGTGACAGAGCGTCCGTGCCGAGTGTTCCGTCGGTCAGGGCGAAGAACAACTGGCAGTGAGAGGTTTCTGGAGAGGCAAACAGGTCTACCTGAGCAGCTCCGAAACGTCCCCAAACCAGCTGGACCGTCTGGGGATGGAGTCGCCATTCTCCCGGGAGCACAGCTCGAGACAGCTCGTCGGCTGACTGGTTGAGCAGCCTCAGGAATGTGAACAACACGAAGCGACCTCAGATGCTTCTGACTCAAGAGGAGGAGATGGCGGGCGAGTTGCAACATGCGACATGCGACGGGAGCGTAGACCACCTTGTCGGTTGATGTACGCAACGGCCGGGGCCCCTTTTGTTTAGTGCCCGTGCGGACTAGTACATGCTTGCCTCGCAAGCGCCCTTTGAGACGTCTCAGGGCAAGGTGCACTGCCAGCAACTCGAGGCAGTTGATGTGCCAGTGCAGTCGGGCCCCGTCCAAACCCCTGACACTGCAAGCCCGTTGTACGTGGCCCCCCAGCCGGTGGTTGAGGCATCCGTGCAAACCACAGCATGCCTGGAGACCTGCTCTAGGGGCACTCCTGCCGGAGGAACGCAAGGTCTGACCACGGGTGAAGGTTTGGCGGCAGGCCGGTATAACTTGGACCCGGAAAGTGCCGCGTTACCACGCCCACCTCAGGACTCGGCCATGAAGCCAGTGCTGAAGCGGTCTCATATGGAGCAGCCCCAGTGGCGTGACTGCCGCCGTGGCCGCCATATGCCCCAGGAGCCTCTGAACAGTTTCAGTGGGACCGCCATCCTGCTCTTGAATGTATTCAAGCAGTTCAACACCGACTGAGCACTTTCCTGCGTGAGGCGTGCTGTCTGTTCGACCGAGTCCAACTCCATACAGAGAAAAGAGATCCTCTGCGTCGGGGAGAGTTTGCTCTTTTCCCAGTTGACCGAAGGCCCAACAGGCTGAGGTGTGAAAACACCAAGTCCCTGTGCTCGCACAACTAATCCTGAGACTGAGCGAGTATGAGCCAATCATCAAGGTAGTTGAGAATGCGAATGCCCTGCTCTCTCGTGGGAACAAGGGCTGCCTCCGTAACTTTCGTTAAGACACGGGGCGACAGGGACAGCACGAAGGGCAGGACCTTGTACTGATATGCCCGACCCTGGGGGAAACCCCCTCGAACGCAAACCGCAGGAATGGCCTGTGGAGCGGAAGGATCGAAACATGAAAGTACGCGTCCTACAGGTCGATCGCTGCGAACCAGTCTTGAGGACGGATACACCTGAAAGTGCATTTCTACGTGAGCATCTTGAACGGGAGCCGGTGAATGGCCCGGTTCACGACGCGCAGGTCCAAAATAGGTCTCAACCCACCACCTTTCTTGGGTACAATAAAGTAAGGGCTGTAAAACCCCCAACCTCATATCGGCTGGAGGGACCGGCTCTATAGCGTCCTTCGCCAGTAGGACTGCGATCTATGCACGCAAGACAGGGGCATCTGCTGCCTTCACTGAAGTAAAGTGGACGCCCCTGAACTTTGGAGGGCGCCGGGCGAATTGAATCGCATAGCCGAGCCTGACGTTTCGAAGGAGCCATCGAGACGGGCTGGTAGCTCTAGCCAGGCTCACTACGGGCACGCACGAGAACGCTCGCACTATACGACGGCGTGCCCAGATCACACAGAGACCAACTACCGGACGTCACCACGCGCGCGACGCGGGGGCTAGCGTGGTGAACCAGACGTGCAGGGACCCTGGGCGTGTGGCGCCGCCTCGTGTGGTTGGTGCCGGCTGAGCGCCGCGCCGGCGCTCATCGCGGTGCGGGGCCCCCGGGTCCCGGGCCCGGGGCCAGTATTGGTCGAGCGCTGTGTGCACACTGACCTGGTACGCACAGTGTCCTCCTTGGAGCCGCAGAGGGTTGCGGTTGGGATAGTCCGTGGGTCATCCGGTAGCCTCAGATCCACGACACCACTGCTGCTCCCTGGCGAGAGAGGAGGGTGAGTGTGATAAGTACCTAGATCGTCCACAACCCCCGTCCCTCTGGGGACCCAGAGATAGAGGAAACTGCTCTTTTGTCGAGATTTTGGGTACCACCGACCATGAAGTCAGTGGAAAAGATTCTCCGCGCCGGCCCTCCTCCGGGGGGAGGGAAGTGGTGGATTACCCATTCTGACGAGCACGTCCCCCCGGCCCACCTCTGGGTCGGCCCGGTCCTCGGGCCTCTTGCTCTCTCGCTTGCAACAGGTTTGGCGGGGGCGTGGTCACGAGCGGGGACGGGCGGGGGGCTCCCTGAGACCGGGGCTTACGACGCACGGCACAGCTTTGCTGGCGACGCAGGAGCTCTGCTACTGGGTTTGGCAGGTGGCAGGGGGGCCGCCCTCGGGCGGGACGGAGGCAGCAGCTGCACACGGCAGGATGTAACTGATGGCCTCAGTCTGCTCCGGTCAGCGGAGAACCGCTGGGCACGTTCTCCACCGTGTCGCCGACAGGACGGCCTGGGACACGGGGGCGTTCAAGCATCGTGTCTTGTCCGTCTCGCGCATGTCAGACAGTCACAGCCAGAATTGGCGCTCCTGGACCCACCATAGTGGACATGGCACGACCCAGAGACCGCGCCGTAAACTTCGTCGCTCGTAGCGCGAGGTCCGCCACGGTGCGGAGTTCACTGCGAACTTCCGGGTCGTGACCACCCTCGTGCAAGTACCTCAGTGCCTTGGCCTGGTGCACTTACAATCACGCCGTAGCGTGTAAGGCGGAGGCAGCTTCGCCACAGGTCGTATAGGCATCGCTGGCCAGCCGTGTACCTACAGACCAGGGAGAGGAGGCACGGTTCTCCCTGCCGGTGGGAGGCGGTATTAGGACACAACTGCAATCGCAACCGACCGCTCCACCGGGGGACCCTTGTAACCCCCTGACTGTCCCACCATCGAGGGTGGTGAGGGAGGAGGATCCCGCAAATCAGTTTCCGGCAGTAAAAAGATGCCGTCCACGACCTGTTGAGCTCCTAATGCACCTCCGGGAAGAAAGGAACCGAGGCGGGGCGCGAGAACCAGCGCGGGACCGCCCGGGAACAAGCGTGCAACATTGGGGCTCGGACACGGTGAAAGTCTTACACCCCTTCGAGCCTACCCCTACGGTGGTCCGGGAAAGAGTAGCTATTATTCTGGATCCGATCGGCATTGACTACGGTCCGGAGGGGAGAGCACCCCCGGCAGACCGAATCTTCCTATCACGAAAGCTCTGGCTCACCTCCGATGCTGCACTCGACATCCCCCCCCCCCCCCCCCCCCCCCGATAGTCGGGCCCGGGAGCTTCGGAAGAAACAGGTGGTACCCCCCGGGATTGTCCAGCCTGCTCTTTTTGAGAGCTCCGCTGGTTTCGAAATGCCGGCTGGCTGGGGCATCCCCGGAAGGGAATTCCTCACCATGACCGTAAGACCACTCCGCCCACCGCCAGAAAAAGGACGCACCCGGCTGCCACCAGAGGGAACCCCAGATCAAGGCGGTGGCACGGGCACTCTGCCCCCTTGCAGGTAACGGAGTCCGGTCCGCCACTCCGAGATGGTCATACCCCCGCAATGGGACCATGAGCCATCCACGAAAGCCACCTCAGCATGCTTCATGGCCAGGCACGAGAGGGATTGACGTCGTCGATCGAGCACGGGAGACGACGTGAGGCCAATCAGCCCAGCGCCCCCACGCGGTGATACGTTGTCTATAGCGAAGGAGGCACACAGACCATCGTCTTTATAAAGGACAACAGTCACAAAGTTGCACGCAAGACGTACGTGCTTGTAGAAAGCGACAGTCACCCACAAAAATTGATTAGCGGTGTAGGGCGAAGATAAGTGCGATTCGTTTAGCATGCTGACGGCGACAGACCGGGAGAAGGGGATGTGCGAGCTAAATGTGCAACCAATCGCCGGCGGAAAGGGGTGAGTGGAGGTCGACGAGTGGGAGTAGTCGCAGGCGAGCGGTGATATGGGCTAGTACCGAGAGTGGACGACGATACTGATGATGTGCGCACACGCAGCCGGGACTCACAAGCCAGAGGCGAAACCAGAGCACCCGACAACGTCGTCGCGAGTCTTGTCCACTGATAGCGTGCTGAGTCGATGGAGCGACGGATGTCGGGGAAGAAAACACAGCTCGGGAGAGAGGTCGCTACGAAGACAACGTGAGGATTAAACGGTGAGAATGATTGCCTGGGCACCTGCTGAATACTTATACGACACGCGCGGTGAATCACAACGCAGCCGCTGGATGCAATAAGTCGCGGAGATAGCCAAACCGCAATCGTCACTTGGATAGTTTTAGTTTCCCTCGAAGTAGATGGGGTACCTCCTAGAGCGAGGATACCACTGAAGAAGGGCACTCGGAGATAGTGTCGTTCTTACTAGTTCTTGTTATCGTTGTGTATATTAGGGTTGTGTGGTACACCGTAGTTGTATAATGGTCATGGTAGGGGACTGCAAGTTGAATAGGTCAGGTTCCAGGCGTGTTACCTGGTACGGGTGGTTGTGTTAGTTGGAGGAGGTGAACATGACACTATGATTTAAAAGATGCTTGTGTGATGGGATATTGGTTCAGATCACGGAATGGGGGAGCTTTGCCTCCTCACGATCAAAGACGAACGACTCGCGATGGTGTGAGGGTTATCAGGTGTGCTTAGGGGGTTAAAAAGGGAGAATACAATGTCAAGGGTACCTTCACGCAAAGCGTTGGTATATTAACATACTCTATCAGGTTATGAAATTCACACGGTATTTACCTGGGAACGGGAATGCCTAAGTTTAGTGACTAAGCGGTGTGGAAATACCGTAGAATAAACTTAAACGTTGCTACCGTATTCCGCGCAAACCAGAAGCTGCCGTTTTTGTACCATAAATTTGACGGGAATTTTTATTAACAGTGGAGTTCAAGAGGGGGTAGGGGGGATATGAGTGAAAAGATTAAACCGTAAAATGACTGTAAAAAAGCATACTTTTTGGCAAGAGTTTCTCAGCAAAACAAAAAAGTTTTACAGAACTTTTTAAGTAAAAGTGGATGCGTTGATCAATTATGCTACAATTAAACAATTATTGTAATCAATTTTATTACAGTAATTAATAAACAAGTTAAATATAATTTGTCTTAATTGTTTGATTTTTAGAAGCATTAGTCTTGTCAATCCAGACTGTTCACATTTACAACTATTCGTGTTTGTGCATCAAACGAGGGGTTAATTTCCCATTGGTAAATTTCCATCAATTTGCGTCCACCAGACGACGCTTTCAACGCTGCACCAGAGGAGAAACAAAGTGGTTTCCGTTCGTAATGAATGTACACAAGTGGAGCGCAGAGAGTAGCAAAGGAGTAAGACGGGGGGCGAGCAATTCTGTCAAGCTTAGGTTAACTGTGGCCTGGTTTAGTGGGTAGGTTGTATTTCATGAGTTCTTTTATGTCATAGAATATCTGTTTATGTGAGATGTAGGAAACTATTCGAAACGCGCGGCGCCCATTGCCTATGTTGCCAGAAACTACCATGTGAAACGTTAGTTTATAATAACCACTTTAGGTAAGAGTGACAGTTAAGATGTTTGTTGCAACGATCCTAAAGAAATCCCTTACCTCAGCGATACCCCTAAGTCAAATTACTTAAGTACTTTCATGCAACCGGGCCCTGAGCCTCTAATCAGGGGTTTCATTTCACTTGGATGCGACTTGAAGCAAAAATCTTCGACATGGAAACCATTTGCTTGACCCTCACCTTACATAAGCCCCGCCCACCCACCTGCGTTTATACCATCCGAGGCCATCTGCATTAGACCGAGTCAAGCTGTGCGCTCTCTCTCACCTCCTTCAAAGCCTTCCATACTTCCAGCACGGAGACAGTTCCCCATACTCTCGTCCAAGGCAACCTACACTTGGCACGCCAGGCGGAGAAAACACACAGCTTGCATCTCGGTGCTCAATCTCGCTCTCTCCCACCACCAGTGCAGAAAATAATGCACGCCAGAGATGATTTTCATACCCCTCGCCCATGCTTAATGTTATGGAAACTGAGAGGAGATTGTATAAGACTGGGTAATACACTGGGACGTTTATATAAAATATAGACGCAGTGAAAGAATTTTTGATGTATGCTATTGCATTTAAAGAATGGCAGAGCTGTTGAAATATACTTGGTATTATACATTTTCACTTTTTTCCCTATTATTTTTCAACAAACAAACTTACAACAATCTTCAAATAAATAAATACATTTGTTATTGTATTAGTATATTATTATTAAAATTGCCATCAGGAAAGTATGCATTTTGTTTCAATTATATTTCCAATACAAAAATAAAAGAATGCAATAATTTCATATCATCAAATAAATAAATGAATAAGTATAAGTAGTAGTAGTAGTCGCTTGTACCTGTAAAAAGTTTAGCATCAAAAATAACATCTGATTTTTTTTAACAAAATACAAAAATAAACCTATACAACTCATCAAATAATGCATAATTAAACAAACAAAACAAACAAATAAATAATTAAACTAATCTTTTTATATATGTTAAACATTTTAGGTACCATAAAATAATTTTTCTCATTGTGTTGAACAAATGTAGCCTGGTACACCAATCAACAATTTAAATAAAATATATATTAATTTACTATTGCTTATTGTACAACTATTATATATTGTACTGTCAAACGATTACATCGCAAGAATTGCATCCAATAAAAGTTTTTTTTACATAGAGTGTGTGTACTGTGTATATTTATTGTGTACATATAAATACACACACATGCATGTTTATATTTAAGAAAAATGATTGAAAGATTAAATTATTTGTATGTATGAACATATGTTATATTAATATAAATATAAATGTATATATTTTCAAAATATATACTTTATGTGTGTGTATTTATATATACATAATAAATATACACAGTATACACCCATATATTATGTAAACAAAAACTTTTTATTTTGGATGCAATTAATCGTGACAGTATACAGTGGGGCAAAAAAAGTATTTAGTCAGCCACCAATTGTGCCAAGTTCTCCCACTTAAAAAATGAGAGAGGCCTGTAATTTTCAACAAAGGTATACCTCAACTATGAGAGAAAAAAAATCAGAAGAAAAAAAATCCAGAAAATCACATTTTGTTATAGGATTGTAAAGAATTACATGGTAAATCCTCGGTATAATACGTATTTGTTCCTTACAAAACAAGCAAAATTTCTGGCTCTCACAGACCTGTAACTTCTTCTTTAAGCGGCTCCTCTGTCCTCCAGCGTGACCTGTATAATTGAATCTGTGAAAACTCGTTATCAGTATAAAGACCAACCTGTCCCAACCCAAACAGTCCACCACTCCCAAAACTCCACCCATGCTGCCAAGCGCAAGAGCTGTCAAAGGACCTCAGAAACAAAATGTAGACCTGGCACAGGTGGACCCACACGAACTGAATCTCCGCAATAGGTATGTCACATGTTCTGGTGCGAAGAAATCAATTGGGACGCATTATTAGAAAAATGCGATGCAAGTGAGCACACACTTCGATAGAACAGCGTAATCTCCCAGCGAATCTGGGGGCTCCAGAAATGATTTCAACCCCGTGGGGCCAAATTGCTCACAGAGAAGGCTGTGAGCAACAATCCCAGACCACACGCCGGGGGACGTAGTGAAATGACGTGCACAGCCCAGAGCGTCGGGACGCAATATTGACACAGGCTACAATCAGTAACACACTGCAGCCCGAACAGGGGGACTAGAACCAATCAAGAACAGGTGCCCGTCTGCATTAAAGCCACCAGTACATGTCACCCCCCAGGCCCGTCTGATGTTTGCTAGAGAGCATTTGGATGATCTGGAAGAGGATTGGGAGAATGTCATATGGTCAGATAAAACCAAAATAGAACTCTTTTGGTTTTGGTAAAAACTCAACTTGTCGTGTTTTGGAGGAGAAAGAATGCCGAGTTGCATCCAAAGAACACCATACCTACTGTGAAGCATAGGGGTGGAAACATCATGCTTTGGGGCAGTTTTTCTGCAAAGGGACCAGGACGACTGATCCGTTTAAACGAAAGAATGAACTCGTTGGGCGCAGGCGGGAGGAGATTTTGAGTGGGGGGGGAAACCTCCTTCCATCAGCAAGGCATTGAAGATGAAACGTGGCTGGGTCTTTCAGCATGACAATGATACCAAACACACCGCTTACAGGGTACCATGCGCACGGCGGTCCGGCCGGGCAAACGAAGGAGTGGCTTCGTAAGAAGCATTTCAAGGTTCCTGGAGTGGCCTAGCCAGTCTCCAGATCTCAACCCCATAGAAAATTTTTGGAGGGAGTTGAAAATCCGTGTTTCCCAGTGACAGCCCCAAAACATTACTGTTCTAGAGGAGATCTGCATGGAGGAATAGGCCAAAATACCATCAACAGTGTGTGAAAACCTTGTGAAGAATTACAGAAAACGTTTGACCTCTGTCATTTGCCAACAAAGGGTATATAACAAAGAATTTAGATGAAATTTTGTTATTGACCAAATAATTATTTTCCACCATAATTTGCAAAATAAAATCTTTAAAAATCCTACAATGTGATTTACTGTGATTCTCATTTTGTCTCTCATAGTTGAGATACCTATGATGAAAATTACAGGCCTCTATCATCTTTTTAAGTGGGAGAACTTGCCCAATTGGTGGCTGCCTAAATACTTTTTTCCCAAAAGAGTATAGAGAATGGTCTGTCTCATGTATTAACAGAGAATTAATTTGAAGGATATATAATAATTTCAAAATAAATAGGTCTAACATCTGCAAATGATTTAAAATAAACCAAGATAGATTCAGCACTCTACAGGGTTTCACCACTGGACAGCGGCCTGTATTCCATTCATATGAAGTGCACAATAATCTGCATTTTTCCCAAACTTTCTCGAAACATCTGCCATGGTGGGCTCAAACACCACCCCAAAACACACATGTCTCTAGTTGAGTTATTGATTTTCAAGTTGATAGTGTTGCTCTGTTAGGCTCGTTGAGATGTTCAAACAAAATCCGTTCTGAAAGCACCACAGAGCCCCTACCTTCACACTCTTCGGGGGAATCAACCTAAAAAGGGCTTATTTATAGCTGTCTCTGCATATTAAGCCAGGATACAAAAAAGTATTTTAACACAGTACAAAATTACACAAACCACCTTGAAAAAATATAGCAAAGCAAGTTTGCGTTTCAGCACCGGACAGCTCCCAAAGAGCCTCAACTGGGAAATGCAAGGGAGTGGCAACAGGGACAAGCTTACCGAAAAAATAAAGGGTTTAACCAACAGCGCTTCACTCAACTCCACCGTGTTGCAACGTGCCAGGCCTAGAGCGAGAGTGTGCCGGAATGATAAACAAACAAGCGTTTTCTATTTTTTCCAAAGGGTGGAGGAAGTAAAGCTTGGGAGGAGGGGGGTGAGAAAATAAGACTCAGGGGCATTGGAACATGAGCTGATTTCAGCTGTGCGCAAATGGGCGTCAGAGGATGAGCGCGGAGCGTCAGATGTTTGAAGAGGGCTGACGCAAGAGGGGGAGGATGAAGCCGCTACTGGCGACGTGATGCCTCTGGAAACTTCTACATCAGACGAGCGGAACGCATGCGGGCAAGTGCAGAAGCTGGAAAAGCTTATGTTAAAGGATTAGTTTGTCCAAAACATGAGAACTCAGTTGTCATTTACACACCCTCGTGTCGTTCCAAACACTTATAAGTTTAGTTTTCTGTTGGGTACAAAATTAGACATTTTGAATAATGTGCTGGTCAGTAGTTTCCATTGAATGAACAGGGACTGAGCTTTCAAACTTATAAAGAAGACAAAAAAGACCATAAAGTATCATAAAAATGTCCATATGACTTGTCCACCTTGTTTTAAATCTTGAAATTTACACCAAAATTTTCTTGCCCTCAAATGAGAGGTTCACTGTCGTGACCAGACCATTGAGAATCAGATCACTTAAGGTCCGTTCACACCAAGGACAATAACTATGAAGATAAAGATAAAGATATATTTCTAAAAATCATTCACAATATTAAAGAATAGCAGAGTCCACACCACAGCTATAACGATAAAGGCACAGAGAAACAATATTGTTGGAATCACTTTCAGAACAAATGTTTTCAGCTGATGAACGATAAAACATTGACAGCCAATCAGAATCAATCCTGCTATCATGAGCTTGACAATTTAAAGATATGGTCCACTGGTGTGTGGACGCTAATATAGTTATCTTTATAGTTTTCGTTCTTGGTGTAAACAGGCTTTTAAGATGTGTCACATTGTGTCACATGGGGGAAATTTCACAAATCCGGGAAATTACTGGATTTCGTCCGCAAAAATTCACCAAACAATGGTAAACGTTGACCACAACTTTAGATTCATTAACGAATCATTCAGATTAGGTTTGTGAACTGAATCAAATGATTCACTGCAAAGATTTCAAAAGGAAATTTCATTCACAAATTAGACATCTCTACCAAGATTTTTTTGTGAATGGCTTCAGTCCTCACTCGCTACAATTGAAGAGCACATTTGTCAAAATTTCTATATGTGTGGTTTGCAGAAGAAAGAAAGTCATACTGATTTGAAGAGTGAGAGTGAACAAATAATGACAACTTTCATTTTTGGTTGAATTCATGCTTCAAAGATTGTCTCTGTGGACCTGAATGAGGACTGTAGCTTAAAATAGGACAACAAAAGACCATAAAGTATCATAAAAATATCCTAAATGTGTTGCCTACAACTTATGCACTCTATTTCAAATCTGTTGAAATGTTGAAAACATAAAAATGTTCAAATTTATTTACCAAGTTTACCAAAATTGTCCAAAAAACTTGCCCTCCAGTAAACTGTCCAGTGAACTATCGTGACCAGACCAACGAGAATCAGATCGCTTAAGGTGCGTCACATTTCATTAATTTGTACCTGTTGCAATATCTGCATGGGGAAATATTTCATCCTAATGTAGCATTTCAGATCCTGTGGATCTGACCACACTTTTAGATTTATTAATGAATAATTCAGACCGGGTTAGTGAAATGAATCAAATGATTCACTGAAAAGATCCAGTTCAAAAGAAAATTCTGTTTGCAAATGCAAAATTTCGACCCAAGATTTTTGGTGAATAACGTCATACTGACTCTATTTGTGGTTTGCACATGAAATAAAACTCATGTGGATTTGAAAAATGTTAATTTTTCAAATTAGTTTAAAAAAACTCAATTAGTTAAGGATTGTTTCACAGGACTTGGAAGTAAAAAAAAAAAAAAGAGGAAAACGACAGAACACTTAAGTCAATCCTGACCTCTCAACGGCTATGCGTACATTTGGGGCCATTTTTGTCCTTTGTCTTGTCTCTTCAAGCAATTTAATATTCATCCTCCGCTTGAAAAAACAGGAATACACACTCCTCACACAAATAGGGATTCACACACACCTCTGACATTTTAATCATAGACAGGAGCACTCAGAGTTCAAGACAAAGCCCAATCACTCGCAAGATAATTTGGGTCTCCACTTCAATCAGTGGCCTTGGTAATCGCATCAGCCCCTCTTACAGTCTCTTTTCTCTTTCTCTCTCCGTCTCTATCCTTTACTTTTGTCTCAGGCTTGCAGGAAAGACAATGGGCTTTTTCATTCTGAAGACATGTTTAAAAAACGACCCATTGTCCACAAGAGCAAGCACCAAATCAAGGCGATCAGGATCACCTGTAATTAGCGTAACTGCAATCAGTCTTAATCAAGCCTGCTCGGCTTGTATAAACTTTAGCCATAAAAATGAACACCTTTTAAAATGTCAGCGTAATTGCAATAGGAGGCAACAAGTGCATGCAGTAATAATAATAATGAATAACCATGTTATTGTAATAAGACTTTGGTTGGAATGCCATTATCAGAGGTATCAGTAAAGAAAAACATTCACAGTGTTTAAGTATTTCTTGAAAGAATATTTATTTATTTATGCAAAAATAATAGCGTATTAAATGTGAGCAGTGTAAATGGTGGATCTGTGAACATTTTTTTTTCTTTTAATAAATTGTTCTACGTTAAATGATTCATTTGCATTTAATCCCAAACATTTATTTCTTCTTTTTGCAAATACGTTTTGAAATGCACAACTTTAATTTTTCATTAAAATAATAATAACAATAAAATTATTTTTAATTCAACTTTAAATTACACAAACCATCAAACAAACACACACGTGTAATTTTAATTATATTTGAATTTACATGTGCAATTTTATTTATTGCACAGGTATTAGTAAAAAAAACTGCGTTACAGCATTTAAGTTTTTTTTTAAGTATATTTATTTATTTACTGAACTGTTCTATATTAAATTATTCATTTGCATTTAATCCCAAACTTGATTTATTTATTATTTATTTTTATTACTTATTTAATTGTTAGCTATTTAACTGTTCTAGACGTGTTAATTATTCAATTTGTTTTCAATGTGTAATATATAATTAAAATATTTCTGATTCTAAAGTACATGTAATATCTGTTATTTTAAAACTTTTAAAAAATACCCTGGAGTGGAAGAAAACTGGAGGGATATAAAAGAAAGGAGTGATGAGATGGAGTGATAAGTAACAGTTTTGACAGGCAGGAGCGGAGGGATAGAAGTCTTCTGTGATGCCTCGTGAAGTGACACCTTGCCACACACACACACACACACACACCTAAACACTCTTCCACATCTCTCTCCTTCTCTATCTGACAGATCCGAGTGGAGCAGGGGGGGTGCGACTGGGAATAACAGCAGACAGAAGGATCGATTTAAATGATCTATGAAAGATATTAGTAATGACATTTATGAATACTTTATGGAACCTAGAGAATGTCATCATCAATTTTTATATAGGGAAATGAGTCAAGAATATAAAACAAACAGCATTAAATTTTGAGCGAGACATCCATGTCAGACTGAGCGTGCCCGGAGAAAGTGAGATATGTGGCATGGGGAAGGGAAAAAACGAGAAAGACCGAAGGAAGGAGACGGCACTTTGTCATTCACAAGCTATTCTGGGCCTCTGAGACTCGGACGATAATGAGGCTCTGTGGCTCAAGGCAGCCTGTGGGGAAGGAAACTCCAAGAAAACACTCACTTATCAGCCTATTGATCGCTCTCTGCAGGAATAAGCGAAGTTGATTTTCCTGTATTAGACAAAAAGCAAGGAATCTAGTAAATACAAAATCAGCAATCTCTCCGGATTCCAAAAAAGCTATGGATTGTTCAACCAAACGAAAGCACCCAAGAGATATGTAAAATGTAATAAAAATAATAATACATATATTTTAATTGGTACTTTTTCATCGATTTAAAAAAATATATAATCATATATAAATGTAACAAAGAAAAAAAGAAAATACATATATAAATTACAAAAAAAATTCACATTTAAAGTTATTATATTTAAAAAACAAAAAT
Source organism: Sinocyclocheilus anophthalmus (assembly GCA_018155175.1). Lineage (NCBI taxonomy): Eukaryota > Metazoa > Chordata > Actinopteri > Cypriniformes > Cyprinidae > Sinocyclocheilus > Sinocyclocheilus anophthalmus. The sequence continues at coordinate 312,329 of JADLZN010008746.1, forward strand.
TGTTCAAGCACAAACCTTGAAATACGCAAGATGAAAATGAAAAGTAACAAAACTTTTATTTAGTAAAGAAAAGTAAAAATAATACATCAAATTTTAAAACTAAAAATTAAATTAATTATACAGACAAGTAAAACTTAAAATATATATATAACAAAACATTTTAATGATAAATAACAAATAAATAAAATAGCTTTTCTTCTTATTTCTAGTCTAACGAAATAATTAAGTAATTCATCAGTAAATTTACTTAAGGAGAAAGATCACTAAAAACAGTTCGTTTCGATCATAAACATTACAAAACTGAATGTTCTTAAAGTTTACTGGAATACAACAAAATGCTGATTAATAAAATGTTTGTTTTGGCAATTTCACATGCACATTTAACACATAGCATTACAATTTGACTATATTTGTGAGGAATACTCATACGCCGTGAGTTTTTGGCAGTTTGTGTGTTCCATATGCCGCGAAACATCTTGTGCACCTTTAATTTTACATACAGTATGGCACAAAGTCTCTCCCGACATGCTCTTCTTAAATTGAAGAGTACGCTCTCTAGGGAACCGAATCTGCAAAAAGTTCCTCATCTCGGAAAGCTGTTATTTTTTTTAGCCTTCTCCATTTACATACCTGTGAAAATCCCTGTTTTTCTACACACTGATGGCGTGACAGGTGAGAGACTATAAAAAGCCCAACTCAACCCTGCGCAGATGGCTCAGCAGAAACTAAAATCACAGAGAGACAGAGAAGCAAAGTTTTATCATTCCTCATCCCAATTAAAGTTATCGATTGGCTTTTTTAGGTTTGGGGTGCGAGATGTCACAAGCAGTGTTGGGGAAAGTTACTTTTAAAAGTAATGCATTACAATATTGCATTACTCCATAAAAAAGTAACTAATTACGTTACTTAGTTACTTTTTATGGAAAGTAATGCGTTACGTTACTTTTGCGTTACTTTTTAAATCTGGACAGGGCTTGCTTGTTTGTTTTTAAAATAAAAAAGTTCTATTTTTGGCAAATATAAAAGCCTTTTCACACCAAAAGAGAAATGAATAAACCTCAGGCTGAAGGGAAAGTAAATTTACGTCCGTACAGTAGAACGCAGAAGAAGACATTTCAACACACTTCAGCAATAAAAAAAGACACACAAATGTTCGTCTAGACTCGAGTAATTTTTGCTTATTAATATGGTTGAACTGGATCATCAGAGGTCAGAAGCAAAGACATTTTAATAGAATGGGATTAAATACATAAAGGATATTTGTGTTGTTTAACATTTAATTATTGCAGGTTTGCGTCATATTCTGAGTTGCATTATTTTTTATTCATTTTGAGGAATACTGAATCTGTGTTGTTGTTTTGTGAGTGAGATGAATTAATGCATATTCATATTTGTTTTAGAACTACAGTAACATCTTCTGATTTCTCTCAACATGGGGACAGGAGAGCTGTCAATCAATAAAATGGAAAAAAAAAGTAACTTGCGTTACATATTTAAAAAAGTAACTCAGATATTCTCTTGTAAATTAAAAAGTAATACGTTACTTTTCTAGTTACTTGAAAAAAGTAATCTGATTACGTAACTCATTTTACTTGTAATGTGTTACCCCCAACACTGATCACAAGCGCTACATCTCGAGTTTTTGAGTCAAAACTCCAATTATGTTTCTTTTCTGTAGCAATGGTTTTGAATGCTGATTTCAAACATCACGTTTAAAAAGTCTTTAATAAGAATAAACTAATCTAATGTTTTGGAGATTAAAATGTTTTACAATCTCTGTTACAATAAAATATGTATATTCTAGTTTTTTTTTAACTATTTACTGTACATTGTTATGTAAAAAAACTTTATTACTTCTGTGTTAGAAAATTACTAAATCAATAATACATACATAAAACAAAACATAAATACAACAACACACAACACAACATACTACTACTACTAATAATAATAATTTCAAACATCTAGTTCAAAACTTTCTTAAATTTTCAAAACTAAAAATGATTAACTGATTCGATTTAAGTATTTTTTATAGTACTAATAATAAACAAATCAAAATAAACAATTTATTATTAGTAGTAGTAGTAGTATGTATTCTGTACTGATGTATTAGTTGGCGGTTTTCACAAAGGTGATCACTAATGAACAATATTTAGAAATAATAATAATAATAATAATAACAATATAAAACAAATAATAATAATAATAAGAAAAAAAACAATAAAAATAATTATTCTTATTATTAACATATTAATTATTCAATATGATATTAAAATGTTTTTAAGTCTGAAGTCCAGTTATACAAATGTTTCTCTCTTTTTTTTCTTTTTTTGCAGCAATTGTGAATTTTGATTTCAAACATCCAGTTCAAAAAATTCTTAAATAAGCATCATTTTTAAAACTAATCTAATACCAATTATAACAAAAAAAAGTTTAATGCTTCACAAACTGTATCTTCCTTTCGGGAATAGCGGCAAAAATGTTCAATGTGTGTTCTGTAGCCAAGACTTCAAGGCTTGTGTCTATACCAAAACTGACTTTCAAAAATAAACCAACCCGGATAAATATTCACTGGAGTAAAAAGTGTGACAACTTGCCCAACCACCCATATTCCATTAAATGCAGTCTGGCTAGATTCCTGCAGTTTTAAAACTAAACGCAAAGCCAGGAAAAAAAAATAAAATCAGCAACTCTGCCCAATAACTCGAATATTCTGTATCCTCTGGGTCATGAGGAGCTTTGTATTCAAATAGCACCTGTTGGAAATAAGCACATCCAAACGGAGAATAATTACAGTGATTTGCGTAAACGGGAGGAGCGTGCAGTAATTGCAGTGTATTGCGCAAGCGGCGAGAGCCCGAGCTTACAATCTCGCCCCACGGAGTTCAGAGCGCAGGAGCCGCGGCCAGACTGAGCTCCATCAAAAGAGGCCTCAGATAGCAGCGGTAATTAACACGGCAACACATAAGCCAACCGAGAGCGCGCGTTTGACACGGGCCTAATTCCGCTGCTTATAGCTCTGGCTAAGACCAACGCAAATATTTTGATAATAAGCAGGCGTTAATGACTCTGATGTAAAAGTACCGCGGATATAGCCTTCAAGACGTAACACTGCAGACCAAATAAGGCTGTAGACGTCCAACACTAGAGGTTACGCTACATCAGAGAAAACAGTGACAGTGTTAGCAAAGGAGTAACTAGCTGAAAGTAGCGATGTAACTAACTTAATTTTTTCAGTACTCTGATATTAGTGCTGCTGTATCTAAAATAGTTCATAATTAATACAAATAGCTAAAAACAGCTTTTTACAACAACTATTGTGAAACGCAACCAAATGCTACTGTTGTGTTTGTCTTGTTGTTAATGCCTGCAACTTTACTATTGACTGACATGAGGAAATGATCAAACATGCACTCAATTTCTGGTATGTAGTGTTGAAAGTCTAATTCGTTCAAGTGAATTGGCTCATTGTGGTGGTTCATGTAAAAGAACAGGTTCAAATGAATGATTTACTGATTCAGCTTTTTTTATAGTGGAATATTTAGTTGAATACAGTTTTCAAAACTGTACTTTTACAATGTTTTCAGAAAAAAAACTGCTGATAAAAAATGTGTGTATTCTGTTTGTTAACTGTACTTACTGTAAATTTGTATTTTCTGTAAAGTTCAAATATGGTAAAGTTACAATGCTGCCATCTAAAGCTGATCAATTCAAACATTTTCACTGTTTTAAGATATAATATTAATAATAATACTAAGAATGTTTTTAATATACAGACAAAAACAACACTAATTAATACTACTAATACCACTTATTGATTATGATTATTTATGATTTTATTATTATCCTTTCTGTGATATTCGTTTCAGATATTTTTCAAATAGCTTTTCCAAAAAACAATAGTAAATGACTATATTTCATATCATAATAATAGATTCCTAGTACTAATACTCTAATACATTTTTCTTGTTAATTTCCGTACTACGGTTTTTGCAGCTTTGTTTCGAAAATACTTAAAAGATAATAGAATAATAACCATACTAATAGCAATAATATAACTTGTTTTGTTGTTGTTACTTTTCAGGTACTGTGATATTACTGCAGCTTGTTCACAATACTTCAAATAATATTATTATTATTATTATGTATGGTGATATTAGTGCAGATATATTTCAATACTGATCAATTATAACTACTAAGTACTACTATTTTTATAATAATAATAATTATTATTATTATTATTACTATTATTAGTATTAATTCTGTACCATAATGATGATAATAAAAATAATAATAAGATAACAATGTTGATGATTAAGATTTCTCTCATTACCATAATATTAGTGCAGCTGTTTTGATAATAGTTTATCAATAATACATATATTTATAAATAATAATAACAATATAAAACAAACAAATAGGTAGGTAGTTACATGTTCCAAAGATCTTGCCCCTTTAAGTAGTTTTGCTAGTTTTTGTTAAGTTGTAGTGTAGCGAACTACTTTTTCAAATGCATAACTTATATGTAGATCGACGGTTATGGTCCAGTTATGCTTTTGGAAATCCAATTCACAGTGTTCCTGTTTGATTTCAAACTGACCCAGCTCTTTCCACACTCTCAAACGCACACATTAAACAGCGCTATCCGTAAAACTCTCTGAGCTTCCTCTAGTGTGTTGTGCCCTAAAAACCCGTACAGCATCCTCGTCTCACGCACTCTCTCGCTTTGCCTATTACAAATGATGTTATTTAGCAAACGTCTAAACCGACACCCGTGGGATGCGGCGGTTGATGGGAGAGAATGTATAATATTGCATAAGGCATTAGCACGGTGTAAAGGCCCCAATGATTGGTGTTAAGGTTTTCATTACATGAAGTGAGTAATTGCTTGTCACTCGGAGTTGGCACGTCCCACAATCATCCTCACTTCTGTGTCATCAATCAGCCGTTAAACTGCTGACGAGCCGGGCTCCCCATTTAAGAGCAGTGGCGGAGACCCTTCGTTCGCTTCGTTACCTTTGCGGGAGAACGCAAAGGAAATGCGCTGTTGTTGAGGACATTGACAGGCAGGACATCAACTTTTGATCTGTTTGTCCAACCAATAGAAAATCAAATCAGTGGGAACTATTGTCTGTCCATCTAAATATCTGTCTGCATCTTTCTAGCTACATCTATGTTCTTTTTTGTTATTGTTGTAAGATTTTTATTTTTGGCATTTTGCCTCTATTACAATGGGACAGTGTAGAGTAGACAGGAAGCGATGTAGGAGAGAGAGAGAAGGAAGTGGGATCAGGACAGGTCCTCGAGCTGGGATTCGAACTCGGGATGCCCATAACGCAACAGCGTTATACAGTATATCGACGCATTACCCACTAGGCTATCAGCGCCAGCATATCCGTCTGTTTGCTGTCTATCTGTCTGTCTATACAGTATATCCAATCACCTATCTACATATCCATCTGTCTGTCTATCTGTATATCCATCTATATATCTATCTGTCTGTCATTTTATATCTATCTATCTATCTATCTATTCTATCTATCTATCTATCTATCTAAACTGTCTGGCTGTCTGTCTGTCCTGTCATCTGTCCCACTGTCTGTCTATCCATCTGTCTGCCTGTCTGTCTGTCCATCCATTCCATCTATCCATCTACATATATATTCAATTGCCTGCCTGCAATGGAATAGAACTGTCCGTCCGTCTGTCTCTATCCATCTGCCTTTCTTTCTCTCTATATATCCATTTGTATCTCTATCTATATATCCATCCGTCTGTCTGTATATTCACTATTGTTGAGGAAAATGACGTTGAGGACAAGATATAGCTTTGATCTGTTAGTCCAAGCAGTGGAAGAAAAAATCAGTGGGAAATCAGCGGCAGCACAAAAATGACACGTTTCAACTTTGAGATGTCAAATGTGCTTGTCTAAGGAACAAAGAAGTGCTAAACTGAAGTCTCTTGGCAAGTCTGAATCGTAATAAAGTAAAACACAGGCCCATCTAAAATCATAATCATCAATAAAAGTCACTATCTGCCTAGCTTTTCAATTTCTCCAGCAGTGTTTACTTAGAAAACCGAGTATGAATCCCAATGCCTCCTTCTTACACGTGGCCAGTCGCCTAGATCTCTTGCACATCAAACTGAAATTTGAGGCAGAGGGTGCAAGACAAGCTTTTTCGTTCTTTTTTCCTTATTATTAATATCTTTTTTATGTAATGAAGTCTCCCCCGTGAGAACGGAGGGTCATGTACACACTATTACTGATGTAACTGCAATCAGGATAAAATGCCAGAGTACCACAAATGATGATGGCTGGGAGAAAGTGTGTGTACTCTTGCATGTGATGTATGAGTGCAGGCGCGCGTGACATTAGTATTAACCTACATGTTTGATCTGGAGATTGACTACTAACACAACCTGCAATCATTCTATCTATCCGTCAATCTGTCTGTCTGTCAGTCTATCCATTCCAACTATCTATCTATCTATCTATCTATCTATCTGCCTTTGTCTATCCATCCAACTATTTATCCAACTATCTATCCAACTATCTTTCGGACTATCCATCCATCCGTCTATCTCTGCCTGTCTGTCTATCTGCCTTTGTCTATCCATCCGACTACTTATCTGACCATCTATCCAACTATCTATATATCCATCATTCCATCCATCCATCCACCTGTCTATCCATCTAACTATTCATCCAACTATCTTTCAGACTATCGAACTTCCTGTCTGTTCATCCATCCATCCGTCCGTCCGTCTGCTACATACATACTAAATGCTACATACACTGTGTAAATTAATTAGTCTTCACTGTGTAAGCTATCTATCTATCGTCTTCCATCTGTCTATCTATCCATCCATCTGTCTATCTATTTGTCCATCTACAAATCTATCTATATATTTTATTAAGTCGGCTAAATCTTACAGCTGGTTTGTTTACTGACTCCACACCGGCATCACACTCTGAGATTTCTGAAAACGTATTATCCATCATGAAAGAACCAACAGGGTCCAGAGGCGGGGCTCAGTCTGCTGCTCTTGCCGGAGTAAACACTGGTCGGTCGGGCAGGCAGACAGAGAGAAGGGCGGCAGCGAGGAGCGATGGGAGATCAATAGCTTAATGGAATTAGCCCGGCTTTGAAAACACCTCTGCCAATCATATTTACCAAGGCTTGCTTTTCAGCGCCAAGCCTGCTCAATATTTAAAGCCAGAGCCTATGAATCGCTATCAGTACCTTAACACGGCAGCTGCTGTCCGGGCAAGTTTACCTCTAAAGCTGAAAAATGCGAATCAAGGTCTTGTTAAAGTTGGGATGCGTCTACAGGAGGCTGATTTCTTTTCACGTTTTAATATGGGCCAGGGTGCACTGTTGCCCATGCACAGACGTACTTGGAAGAAAATGCGATTTGCGGTGGCCATGTACACATATACTTGCACAAATACACTTACGTTTTCCCAATGCACCCACATAACTTAATTCACAGTGTAGCTGCTCGGCTTGACATTTTAAGCCATTCTACTAAATTGTCTCTGCATGGCACATGCTCAAAACTCTTTCCTGTCTGGTTAGTGGGCAAGAGTGGTTTACCTTCCAGCTTTCACCCGAACCTGACCTCCTCTCTAACTAAGTTAGGGGATCCACCTAACTTGCTCAATTTGGGTGTAGGTTCAAAGCCATCAAAGCCCCTGTGCCAAACGCACAGCCTAAGAGTCATGTGGCTGGGCCCGATTACGGACGCAGAACAGATGCCCACCTGCTCCCGCTGAACCTGGCCTACTGACGGGCACCCGGGGTCGCCCTGGGGCGCCTTAATACGCCCGCTCCATCTGTCACCTCCAGAAATGAAGGGCAGAGGCGGCCAAGAGCACCAGCATTCCTCCAGATTCCATGCCATTCCATCCCATCCCGATACTGGCCAGGTTTGAGGACGTTAAGGCTGCGCGATATGACGATATACTGTATATCGGATGGACGAAATAAAAAGTCTATAGTTTCATATTATGCTCTATCGTTTATTTCTTGGTGTCGCAAAATACATTGTTTACGGTAATACTTTTTCATCATTAGGATGACTGCGATCTTTACACGCCACAATGGGGTGTGAAGCGGAGACAGAACCAGGTGGAGAACGACAAGCGAGGACAAAACGAGGAGCTCGTTCCTAAACGAGGGACTACATCTGTAGCATGGACATGTGTTTTTAAGCACTGCAGTTTTAAAACAACAGATTTTAAGCCGTTGTAACACAAACAATAGAGCTATATGCGTGCGCCGTCTCTGTTTCTGTGTGAGAGGAGCATGCATTTTTTTTTGCCACTTTATTGGCTTTGAACGATTGCATAAACACTTATATGCATCCAAATGCCCGGCTTTGCACGTAGCCTCAGAAACACAGGATTATGTCTCAGAAGAGTAACAGCTGAAAGAAAACGCCTATTTAACAGTTTATTGATCCGACTTCGCTTAAAGGCTTCCACAGCCCAAACGCAGCATCTACGCAGAAATTTTAGAGCACTTCATGCTTCATTCTGCTTACAAGCTTAATGGAGATGCTGATTTCATTTTCCAGCAGGACTTGGCACCTGCCCACACTGCTAAAAGCACCTAAAGTTGGTTAAATGACCATGGTGTTGTTGTGCTTGACTGGCCAGCAAACTCACCAGACCTGAACCCCATAGAGAATCTATGGGGTATTGTCAAGAGGAAGCTGAGAGACACCAGACCCAACAATGCAGATGACACTGAAGGCCGCTATCAAAGCAACCTGGGCTTCCATACCACCTCATCAGGGCCACAGGCGATTGTCTACATGCCACGAGCTCCGCACTGATGCAGTAATTCATGCAAAAGGAGCCCAACCAAGTATTGAGTACATGTACAGTAATGAACATACTTTCCAGAAGGCCAAGAATTCACTAAAAATGTTTTTTTTATTGGTCTTATTTAGTATTCTAATTTGTTGAGATAGTGAATTGGTGGGTTTTTGTTAAATGTGAGCCAAAATCATCACAATTAAAAGAACCAAAGACTTAACTACTTCAGTCTCTGTGCATTGAATTTATTTAATACACAAGTTTCACAATATGAGTTGAATTACTGAAATAAATTAAAACTTTTTTCCACGACATTCTAATTTATTTAAATGCACCTGTACACAGTGGTTAATTCATCGATGTCGTTCGACTCGATAGATCGATCGCTAATAGATAATAGGATAATAGATATAAGTAGATAGATAGAATTAGCCCAGTGAAGACATTCATTTACACATGTATGTAGCTAGTCTTAGTTTTTGTCTATTGCTTGCCTTAGTTTTCTTATTCTTATTGCATCACTAACTGTTTCATTATCTTTCCGTGAGCTTGAGGTGTTTAATTTTTTTTAGGCTTGTAATTATTAGTTTTGTATATTGATGTTGGTGGACAAGGATTCTAAATTCTATGGTAATCAAGATTTAATATCATAAAAAAAAAGACCTTATTTAAAGCAAAAACAACTATATTGTGATATATCGTTATCGTGAAATAAAATTCATCATACCGTAAAATGATATTTTGGTCATATCGCCCACCCCTAGAGGACGGAGGCATGATTAAACTGTCTTTGTTCTGTAGTTACTCCGTTATCACCCACTCGCAGTGGGTCTTTGTGTCTCGGCTGACAAACTTGACATTAAACGCGCTAATGTAACAAGGGAACGGGAGCGAAGAGGAAAAGTTGACAAAGCCTTCTTGTTTACTCTGATGCAGCTCAATCTTTCTATTAAACAAAGACAGCTCGTCGGGAAATGCTGTTTCCTGCAACCGCAAATACATGGTACAACAGAAAAGGTAGGATGAGAGAAGTCAGCAGGGTGTATGAGGTTTGCATAGTAAATAAACGAAAGCATTTGGAGAATCTGTCACATAAAAAAAGAAAGAAGATTAAATTACAAAAATATATAAATATATGTAAAATAAAAGTACAAAAAACTATATACAAAAATACATAAAAATATATACACACATTTACATAAACAATAAATAGATTCAAAATAAATACAAAACGTATATAAAAAGTAAACATTTATACAATATTTCATAAGTATATTTAATATTTACAGTTAAAAAAATGTAATATTTATATATACATAATACATAAAAATACATGCACACATTTATATTAAAACAATTAAAATATTAAAGATGTTACAAAATTCAGACGATTTGTGGCTCAAGAAATAAATAAATAAACAAACTTCAATTATATATAAATAGTACGTACAAATACAAACATTTATATTAAAACATTTAAAACTATTAAAGATTTTACAACATGTTACACATAAAGTAGTTACAGACATGGCCCTGTAAGGCCACAATTCTCTCACTCTTTCTCTCTCTCATCTCTCACTCCTGGTCATAAATGATTATTATCAGTTCAAAGGCTCCCTTTATTCTAATTGCCTTGTAAATAAACTTGCTTGTCATTATTTCTCAAGCCAATTACATGCTGTCTAATAGCAATGCTTAATTAGCACACACTCTGCCGGAAAAGAGTGCGGGCGAGAAAGACAAAGAGAAGAAATGAATGGAAGCACAAGACGAATGTTGGTGGGAAGGGAGGGCGGCATTCTGCGCCTAATTATATAGTCGTCAGTTTTTCTCAGCAAGCACAATGCCCGCTAGTCCTTCCCTCTCCTCCCCTCCCCTGCCTCTCTCGGGTACCGTTCAATGGCCCTCTCCATGGGGTCTGACCCACAGGCCTTAACAGCAGGTTGGCAAGCCTGGCATTACAGAAAAGAGTGGAAAAAAGACAGTTTGTATAGGAATTACTCTCCATTTCCTTTCTGTAAAGGACAGGGATTGACAGCAGTAATCTCTCTATGTCCCTCAGCACTGACGTCGGTGTATTCGCTCTGCACTTGAAGTCATTTTCCACTTAAGCAAAAATCATGGCTGTATGTTTTATTTGTGATGACAAATGGACAACATAACTGCCCCTTAATTTTTCTACAGCTATATGGTGATCAGATTACGATGACTGACTTTGTGGACTATAATGAACTGTAAGGTTACCTGAGCTATAATGTCATATAATGAAGTCATACGAAGTCTAAACAAAAAGTTTAGAATAACTGGCTGTTACCTTAATAATAATATTCTATGTAGTGGTCGACCGATATGTGTTTTTTGACAGCCGATGCCGATGCCGATATCTTGGAAAGCAGGGTGGCCGATGGCCGATATAAAGCCGATATCATTTTATTTATTTTAATTAATATTTAAGAAATTTGAATTCATTTGAAAATTGATTAAAAAAATGAATGTGTTAAATAAATATACTTATACTTTAGATGACAAATTATTTTCCACAAATAAATAAATATTTTTTATAATTAAAAAGGAAGTAAACTGTAAGCAACAGAGCACTTATTATTCTGGGAAGTTTGTGTGCATTGGGAATCATATTTTTTTTCAAATAAAGCCAAGGTAACACTCATTTTACATACAGCACACAGTGAAAATTACATTAATATGACAGCGGGCAAATGCATAATGCGCAGCATAATTTGATCAAGAGTTTACATCGTGCATCTCAGTGAAGCTGAGCTCTCCTCCTGTCCGTATTCAATTCGCATGGACCGACCATCACGCAGAGAACACGGGATCATGCATGATACAAATGCACACTTCACAAGATCGCACAACTGGAGCCGACTAAGTTTGCAAGGTTTTTGAAAATAGATGTTCATTAGTCATTCAAAGATTTCTTTAAATGATATAAATGCGTATTTGCTGAATGCTGACGGCAAACTAGAAAGTATTATAATGTTTGCCTTTCTATTACTAATAATATAAAATACTTTTTGTATACATTTTAATTACTTTGTTTAATAGTTCTTTCTGATTATTAGACAGACTTCTATCCTTATTAGACAGAACTGAACAATGACAGCGAACAAGAGAGAATGTGAGCGGTGTGTGCTCAGGCGCGGCCGTTCTCAGCACCGTCAAAATAAAAGTCCTGCCTCAAAAGCATCGGCCAAACAGGAAAAACATATCGGCCGATGCCGATATTTGAACATACAAATTCGGTTGATCTATCGGCCGACCCTATTCTCTTTATACATTTTCCCCAATCCATTAATAGAGAAATTAAGAATTATAAACAAAATCCTTCAAAATATGTTTTTGTAACAAAGGCCAATAACACCTTCTGAATTAATAATAATAATAATAGTAATAATAATAATGTGCTGCATATCAGGTTTTTCTGTCAACACAACAAATCCAGGCAAATAGACTTTCAGGCCTTAAACTTAACACTGAGTGGAAATGCCGTTGTTTCGTATTTTCATTTACTCATTCTAGTCCTTTTAAACAGTCCACATCATGTAGTATTTATATTTATATATTAGTATTTACGTTTCCATGAATAATGAATTAATTCCAAATATAAATGTGTGTTTATAATGCTCTTGAGGATGTTGTCTGGATCACAGTGAACACTGTATATAAATCTGTCAATATCCGCAGTCATTCTGGCTTAAAGTCTCGATGAATTACTGTCATTATACAGAGTCTCTTGTAAACCTTGTTTCCAATCGGCGAGCTGTGCAGCGGCCAATATTATCTGCACCTGATCTGCCCCTAACCCATCTAATGCCAAACTGATAACCAAACAGAGCAAGAAATTTCCGATTGGAGCAAAAAATAGAGCATCAGGAGTGAAATACCGAAGAAAAAAAAAATTTGCCTGTGCGAGTCTGGCTCTTATCAGCCGCCGTGACAAATTTGATTGGCCGGGATAGAGGGAGAGTGGCAGCAGATAACGGGGTGAATGTGTAGCAATGGTCTGATGCCATATAAGAGATAAGAGAAGCAAGATTACGGCAGCAGGTGTCTTGTATTAAGCCACGCGCACACACACACGCTGACGCTCACGGAGCCTGTAAATGGTCAGAGTCTAATCTTGGCTTGTACAGATCTGTGTCGGCTCTTAACACAGTTGTAATCACCACACCTCTACCACAGGCTGCTTCAAATGCCTCGATAACAGAAACTAGAGAAAGGCACAGTACTGGATTTTTTCGAATTGTTTGTTGGTTCCTGTTTTCTTTGCTCTGATGAGAAACATGTGTATATAAAAGACTAATAGTAGTAATAATAGTAGTAATATAATTATATTATTATTCTTTCTTTGATTTAGAGATTATTTGTATTGTATTAGTTTACAAACTACATATATTTTTATAAAAGTATTGTAATAAATTTGTTGTAATATAGTCTTATTGCTAATTCTTATCTTCTTAGTAATTATCTCTGATTTTAGAGGGTGTTTGTTATGCTTTTTGCAAAAGAATTTATGATTACTGTAATTTAATTTAATATGGTAGTATTATTATATATTATTAAGACAACAAGTCAGATATTGTGATTTGTTTTAATCAACAAAAAATAAAATAAATCAATAAAATTATCTTAGTAATAGCATTATTGTTATTCTTATGTCTCTGATTAGATGTTTGTACTGTATTTAGTTTGCAAAAATATTCTTAAATATTTTAGAATTAATTACAAAAAGATGTTATTAGTAGTATTTATTTTATTATTATTGTCCTCTGATTAGGTGTTTATTTATCAGTTTACAAAAATATTTCTTAAATAGTTTTTAGAATTTCATTCATATAAATTTGTTTATTATTTTTAATATATATAAGATATATATTATATATAATATTGTGTGTGTGTATTTATATATATATAAAACATAAAGATAGACATTAGAGGATTTGCTAATTGGAATATACTCATTTAGGCGTTCTAAATAGGTTTTAAATCATGGCATGTAGGTCATTTGAATTATGTATGCACTTCTTTAATATAAAATCTCATATTGTATATGTCACCTAAACACGCACCCTCTGTTCGATTGCTCAAGAGAAAATTGGAAACTCCAACATTCCAAGTTGGAATTCTACACAATAATCACTTTTTTTTCATATTCCTGCCATCCTGCACAGAAGTCATTTTAACACAGTCTTCATTTTAACGTTTCTTACATTTGCAAATTTTCTTCCCACAATCACTGTTCTTTGTTTCTCATCATTTGAAAAGCATACCGAGCAGCAGAAGAACAACGCCCCTTCCTTCCCTCCTTCTGACCAGTGTAAACTACAATTACATTGCTTTTCATTTTGTTATATACAGCTATATTCGCAGTGAGGTGCTTAGGTTGTGCGAAGAGGAATGGGGATATTTACAACGCAGAGAGTGCTTGCTGAAACAGATGTAAAATAACAATGTGCCTTGTTTGTTTTCCTTCCAGCTCCAAATAAAGCAGAACACAGATAACAGGGTGCAATGATCGCTGGCACTGCGAGACGGGCACCAGGCGAACATGATGGACTCGGTTTGAAAATAAGAGTTGACTACTAGAGGTAATTTTGAAGCTCGTATTCCACAAACGCATTCGGGCAGAAGAGAGACTTGCTGCATCCCTACCCCACATTTACATGATTACAATATTCTGGCCGATACGATAAGCTGATTTTTATAAAGAAAACAAAGTGTCCATTTGAATTGGAAAAAATTCAAAGAAATGCACAAAAAGTTCAATCTTAGCTGCAATCGAGCACCATCCTGTTAAGTGTCTAAAAAAAATGCTAAAAATTAAAATAATTAATTTGCTAATATGAATGTAGTTTTAAAGTATCTGTTCAAATTGAAAATAAGGCATTTTAGTGACGTCTATTGAAAAAGGTAACAAATTAAATCTTAGCCATAATCTAGCACCAAATAAATAAATAAAGTATCCACAATTAAATATCTGTTGATACCAGTTTTTATTATTATTATTCTAATATTAGCTAATAAATTATACTCAACATATATTGTGCATCCATAGTTTTGGGGGGTTTAGGAGGGGGATTCAAACTGCATTTTTATTTCCGCATGGGCAAAGAAACCAGATACCTTCACACACGGCAACATATGAAGCTTTTGTGCCAGCCAATCCAGTTATGCCTCAAAATATTTACCTACAATGCCTCAGGGGGACACAGAGCAATTTGTTAGGAAAATAAATGACAAGATGGGTTACAGTAAATGAGGAGGAAAGGAGGACATGGAACATCAAGCCTGGCAGATATAAAAGGAAATTGTTATTTCAGTTTGCAGGTTGAGAATACATAACTCCTCAAGGTAGTAGCTGTTAAAACAGAAGATGAGTACAGCCTGCGAAGAGCGTGGGATGAGGTTAAATTTAGACACGATTGGCATTTTGTCAAGGTTCTTGCAATGAGTGATTAGCATTTGCAAAAACTGTCTCTTAACATACAAGCAAATCTGAACACTAGATGCAACCTAGTTGTGGCACTAATGCTGGGTACACACCACAAGATAATCAGACTGATTTTGATTTTGGGCCGATTTATCCACTTCCGACAATCCTAGGTAATGTCCCGATTATCTTGGTGGTTCTAAAGATTATCTTATCAGATTGTCCTGTGGTGTAAGGTGTGTTAAGAGTGACTGAATCTGCTCAGAAGAACGTCGGAGGCGCCCCAATTGCGAATCACTAAAGGTTCCCCCCACACATCAGGATTTCTGATCCTAAATACTCAACATGTTGAATATTTACGATCAGAAATCCTAATGTGTGGGGGAATATCGCGGCACACCACACACTATAAGAGCAAAAGAGTTAAATCTAGGATTTTTTGTCCTCATGTTTGTGGTCTCTCACATTTTGAAAATCTTATAAGATTTAAAAAATATTTTAGTGTGTGCCCAGCATAAGTTAATCTTTAGATACAAACAGTCAATTTAAGAACAACAACAAAAAAGTCAATAAGTATTATATAATAATACAATAAATATAATAATACAATAAATTATATATTATTTATTTTAGTCCAGCTTTCAACAGCCACAGAATAATAATAGTAATAATAAATATAAATATTGTTTTACATATATCATATAAACATTATATATAAACATTGTTTGACATACAATTATATTACATTTATTGTAATTAAGTTAATTTAATTCAAATATATATATTACGAAATCATAATGGTCCAAGAATAAAGCTTTGTGGGACACCATAGCTAAAAGTCTGAGTAGCCGTTGTCTGGGTTTTTTGTTTGTTTGTTTTTTGTTTGTTTGTTTATTTTGTTGATGTATACTGTGACATTCAAAAGAAAGAAAGAATGGCATAATAAATATTTAAGATTCTGCAATATTTTTAAGCTAATAAAAAAAACTAATATCTCTATATAAAAAGCACACATTCACAGTTACGTAAAGCATGGAGTAGCATTTTACTATTTGTATGCTGTGAATGGCTCATTCCGAATAGATCTGCAACCAATTTTTGGGTCACAACCCACAAGTTTGAGAGCCACAGGTCTAAACGTTCCTAAATTAAAAGGCACAAAGCACATAAAAACACCCGAAAACACAAAAATCTCTTTTAGCATGGCTGCAGTTCTTCTGTAATCTACTTCAATGGACATCAAACTAGCAGTATTCAGGCCAGCGCCTGCATCAACACACAGATTCCTTTTTGGCCTTAGACTCTGGCAAGCACCTTCCATCACACATTTTCCAGCACGGAGGAGAAATGGGCAAGATTTCCTACACCGAGCCTCCTTCTTTCCTATGCCTTTCATCAGCCGCCAATGTTCCCCACGCTTGAAACAAACAAAAAGGATGAGTGAGAGAGAGGGAGAGAGAGTGAGGGGGGTGAGCGGGAGATACAGTTGATGCTGTAATCACTCTGGATGTATGCAATACATTTTTCTGCTGGAGCGAAGCTGCCATCTTTTCTGAGACCAGATGGCAACATTACAACACTAAGGTTGAGTGATTACACCTTACAGACCGAGAGGTTCAGGAATGAGGGTGAAAGCAAGATACTGCTACGGTGAATTATTTTCTCCACTCACTTTTATGTATTCTAATATTTGTATTTTAGTTTGGAGCTGAATATACAAGTATATATGAATACTGTATTTTCTGAAGTACCTTACACTAAAATGTAATTTGTTTTTGAATGTGTGTGTGTGTTTCCTTGAGAGAGAAAAAAATTTATTACATAATTTTACATTTTACTTTGAAAAAGGCCAAACTCTTTAAGAGAATAAATATAAAAATATATATGAATAATTACTTACATTTTATGATTTGAATAATGCATGAGCTTTTTTATTTCTCCAGATTTTCTTCTACAAATTCATTTAAAACTGTTAAAATAATATTTACATTATTTCACTAATTAAATATTTATAAATGTAATTAATTACTTTAAAAAAAGTTAAACAATTACAAATCATTATAAAATTAACCTTTTATATAATATAATATCACATAATAAACTTTTAAAATTTGAATAATAAGCATCTAATAAAAATCTTTACATTCTCCTGCTTTAAGATATTTTTCTAAAACTTTATTTAAGAATATAGATTATTGTTAGTGGTTAATTGTACTGAAATTCCTATAAGTAGGGTCCAAAAGTCTGTGAAAATGCTTTAATTTTCTAATTTCATTCCAAATTATAAGCCCAACAATTTGAAGTTAACATTTTGAGTCCCATTTTTTCGATGTAATCTCAGATCCCCATTGTTTATGAATATGGTAATAAAATATGCTAATCAAACAGTGCCATTGTATTACCATCTGATACCATCACTGAACCATGGTACTCTTTTGTAAGGCACAGTAAGAAGCCATCTGTCCCGTCCCACTCTAAAAACGACTTATCTGGAATTGTGATAATGTTGGTCTCTCAAACCCATTGCGTATAAGAGATACACATGGGATGTGCGTCGACAGACAAGTGTAAGTGGACCTGGGTGGCGTGGTCACACCAGAGAAACATAGCCTATCAGAGCCAGGCAATCTTGTTGCTCCGTGGTGGGAACCGAGTATCCGTGAGCCAGACTAATCTTGGAGACAGAGGTCAACAAGTTTGGAGAGTGATGTGGAGAAGCATGACACACCTGTCACATCGCAGCTCCACCGTGAAATCCAGGCATTACCCATTCAGTGGAATGAAATGGAAATGGAATGAAAGGAAGCGTTACCAAGACTACGGCTGGAGATGGAGAGCGGGGAGGTGAAAATCGGATGTGAAAAAGAGGGAGAAAGAGAAGAAGAAGAGCGAGGACATGTCGCAGTTAGAAGAACAAAAAGAGTGTGTTCAAGGGCAACAGTCACTTCTCGTGGGAACTTGACCAAGAGCGAATGTAATATTTGCTTTCCTTCATATTATTCTCAATGGGGTTTGGATACATTTATGGATAGCTAAAAAAACATCTAAAACATTTAAACATTTCAAGACAATGAGATTATTAAATGACTGCAGTGATTGCAGTGATTCTAGTGAAGAACTTTTTAAAGATAAATGGCATAATAGTTTCTGCAGACTCTCAAATGACTTTTATTTTCAATGTATTTAGTAAGCAAAATTTCATAAATATCAAAATATTTTTTATATTATGAAATTCTAATAGTCCAAGAATAAATCCATGTGGGACCCCATAGTTAAAAGTGTCAACATTTTATGAAAAATGCAAGCTCATCTTTAATTAATTGGTATACTGGTTAAGCTCTTGAATGAGAATTGCCAAAGTGACAAGTGTTTTTGTATTTGAATATTTTGTAGTAATTAACTATTTTTATTTAAATTTTTTTGTAATTTACAAACATATAATTCAATTTACAATTAATAATGTCATAGTTTTATATTGCACAATAGTTAATAATTCAAATCACATAATTTGCTTTTTCGTTAACATTCCATACAGAGAAAATGGAAAGGAAAAATACTTCCTGAAAGGCAGCAAAACAAGATGGCATTCACTCACTGTTGCACTATATTAAAACGAGGCTAACACTAATTGAAAATGAGCCAACCTCACAGCAATATCACGTCAGTAAGACAAACAAGCAATAGACCAAAAAAAAGTCACAACAATTATTTTAAAAAAGACAAGCTTTCGAAGAATCAGGTCATCCTGACGAGTAATAAGAGCTGTGTCTTTAAATTCACAACCAGGAACTCTCATTGGGCGAGCTTCAGATGATTAAGGAAGGAAGGGGAAAGTACATATTTGCTCAACGGCGCGCCACAGCAAATATGACGGCACACATGCAAGACACACCTCTGGAGTCTTTCACCGGCATCATTATTTTCGCTTTCTTTATCCTTACATCCCTCTCTCCCTCTCTGAATTTCTTAAAGTAATTCACTCACTTCCTCCCCTCTTCTGACATTCACCATCTTTCTCTCCGCTCTCAGCCACCCCTGGCAGGCTGACAGCCGCAACCCCTCCCTGTCTCCCCAAACCCCTCAGGCGCTCTCTCTCGCACATACACTCTCCCTTTCTTTCTATCTCTCCCTCCCCTCCTTCAACCTAGTGACAGGGAGTCTTACTCATCTCCAGCCATAGCCCACAGCGCTCCGCCAACATCTGCTTATATAACTTGGTTTAATTTGAAGTATCTATGCCTGAACTGTCAGGCATCTCTCTCTACTCTCCTTTCCTCTATCAACATCTCTTATGTCCTTTAGTTCTGTTCAGATGGGATCCAATATAAATATGTTCCGGATACGTCCCTATTAACATTGTGCAAAAAATGGCAAGGTTATGGGTTCGAATACTATCAGAGAGCATAAAAAGTAATATGGCTTTAAAATTGGCTTTAGATGTCAATAGAGCAATACCAAGTGAACAAATGTGTTACCACAAGTTCATTTGAGTAAGTTACTTTTTAATATTACCAGTTACTTTGTCTGTTTTTGTCAATGAAAACAGTTCCAAAGATAATACAGAACCAATGCGTGTTTTTGAGCAGCACACGTGGTGTTGCATTCTTGAATGAATTGGCTTAACTAATTGATTGACTGAATTATTCAGAGACTCATTTAAATAAGTTTTGTTTCTGAATAACACAGTGTTTTTGAATAAATTAACTGAAAGAATGTTAGAGTCAAACACTTATAAAGAGTCACATGGTTCCTAAATGGATCAATATTAAAATTGTTAATAAATCAGTTAACTGAATGATATAATGACTCACTCACTCACTCACTCAACAGATCAACTCACTTCTGAACAAATCAATGGAGTGAATGACTCAATTAATCAATCATAAAGAGTCACTTGGTTTGGTTCCTGAATGAATCAGTGTTTTTGAATGAATTGTTTAGGCAAATGATTCAGTGACTCACTCATTCAAAATAGACAATCACTTGTCGCCACCTACAGGCCTGCAGAAACAGTTACTGGAAAATCATGTTCATATACAAATTTGGGGCTTGAATGATTGTCATTTTTTGTAAATACTTTCGTAACCAAGGCAGTAAATTGAGTAAATTAAGCAAATTTATAATTATAATATCTTATCATTCTTATTAATGCTGTGTATTTGTTTGTTTTGTATGCTGTGGTAAACTTCCATCCTACAGATCAAATTGCCCCTAAGCGGGACAATAAATAGGTTACATTCTTCCTTACTTACATTAAATCATTCTATATTTAAAATGGACTGAAATTTGAAACTCAGGTTGACACCGATAATATGATAATTATAGCAATTAGGACTATCAGAATAGTACTTGGTACAGAAAAGCAAGTCCAATGAATCCACACACTGGTTTTTGAGGGAAAAAATGGGTGCTAACTCAGTCTAATCCAACCTCCGCAGAGTGCTCTACTTGAGTTAATGTGGAATCTTGGTCCTCCAGTGTTGTGGCAGGATACCAAGGGTCCTCTGGCTGGATTTGGGCAGGCAGTGTTGAGTTTGTGATCACTAACCGACTTCCCCGGAGAGTACGTGAACACATGCAGCGGGAAGATAAGGCCTGCCTGGCTCCCTACTCCTGCTGCTCCAGTGAGTCTCCTCGCACGGGGTGCCAAGAAGCCTCCCTGACAATCTATTGCCAAGTGATGCCTCTATTACAATGGCTGCCCCACAGCTACAAGAGGCCCTGCACCAGCTGCAGCAGATTATAATTAGAAGAACCATGAAGTGCCCCGGACACTGGCAATTGATCTGCCTCTGACAGTCCAATATTTCCACCAGGGAAATAAAACCTTGCGTCGCATCGCAGGCTGAAGCCGGGAGAAAATAAGCGTGCATATGTGTGTGCGCGGGGAGGGAAAAAGTGTTACGATTCTGCATGCTTTTCGCGACTTGTCTGTTCAAAACACGCTGTTTTGTTTATTGTGCAGTTCAGCCGTCACTCTTTATCACATTGATGTTCAGATGGGCAGCTCTCGAGCAATAAGCACAAGCCCTTTTGTGTCCAACACAGAAACAGAATGGAATCGCAGCTTAACCGCATCAATTCAAGTCATGTTTTTATTTCTCAAATGAGCTGTATGGGATCTTTTGTTTGCCATTTGAGTGTGCCGCTGTTTAAGAGTAAAAGTAATTTCGTGTCAATTCAACAAATAAATTTGATTTTTGAAAATGTTATGTAATACAGAGAGTGCCTGTCAAAAATAAGCAACATTTTTATTCAGCCATATCAATCCTCTCAAATCAAGAGAATATTGATGTTGGAGCCATGGCCTAGTGTGCTTGTTGAGCCATAGTGCTTGTATGAGTGATTTGGGTTTGAATCTAGCTTGCAACATTTCCTAATCCCATTTTATATAGACAAAAAGATTAGAAATAAAACTACAACTTATATTATTAAACTTTTTTTTATTTGGTTTGTGTGAATATTAATCAATAGCAACTTTCTAACATCCTTAGAAAGATTCTTATAGCGCCACGTCTAAATTGACAAACGTTTTCTCTCTCCATTAAAGCAATAAGATGTGAGTAATGTTGTATTCATCTTGTTTTATTGTTCTCCAGCATTGTTCCATAAATTATTTGCCAATTACACACTAAATACCCCCCAATTAAATATGAACTCATCTAACCTACACACTGACAGTCCATTATTAAATAATATGAATTTTGCATTATGACATCAAAAATGAATAAACCATGAGCGGGTGTGAGGGGTAACAGATTGAACTGTTCAACTGTCCTCTTAATTCTGATTAAGTCGTCAGTCAGACCAGCCCGGCTGAGCTGAACGATCAAAAAGAAGCTTCGCCATTAATACTTGAAGACTCAGTAAAACAGACAGATACGAATGAGCGAGAAAAGAGAAACGAGAGGACTTTTAATGGTGGCTATGAGGTTTTATCGGGTCCTTTTTTCATCGAAATTCCTCACGAGACCTTTGAGGACAATGAACTCTGCCGCTGTCATCTTTCATTACAAAACACAGTCGACAAAAAGCATTTTATCAGTAGCAGAACGATCGGCAGTAGTGGACAATAAGGTTAGATGTGTTTTGCCGTTTAAGAGGCAGACACATCTTACTGACAAATGTTGTCACATGACTTTATATAAAAAAGCCCATCACACCCCACTTCCCCCTATCATTTTTTGAACATGCAGAAGTCAAGCTATCAGAGATGTATCAGCCTGTGAAACAGTGTATCTTATAGCCAAACATGGAGTACATCAAGGCTCTATGCTTACCCTCATGTCTCATCTCTCTGACAGAAAATAATGTGCTCTCTTTTCATCTAGGGGCCATGCCTGTATTATCGGTCTATTAGATGTATGGCAAGGCAAGACAATATTAATGGTCTTTCTCTTCCACAAAATGAAAGAGGACTCTTGGAAAAAGAAACCACTCTCGGCTTCACTCTCAAGGCCGATGATGGTGCGGCAGATGAAAGGAGATTCGAAATGACCACTCTCTTGCTTGAGTAGCTGCTTTGACATATTGTAGTGAGGCCCTGCTTAGTAAAGGTCTGGGTAATTATAGGGAAAAAATAGCATTTGTGCTGTGCATTGTCGCAAATTGTATTGGCTGCAACTTATCAGTAGTTTCGTGGAGAAGCTTTGGCTGTCAAGACGGTGGTTTATGATTGCGGTGGGTCACTCATTTGGATATGCTGGAGCCAGAGAATTCATGTTGGAATGCTAAGGACAGAAAAAATTAATCTCTCAGTGAGTTCTTTACTTGCTTTTCACCTTGTATTGGACTTTCTACTGCCACTTTTTACAAATTATTCAGCTTCGTTTGTTTATTTATAATCAATCTCTGGCAAAATAATAATAATAATAAGTAAATAATATATTATTGCTGTTATATACTATTGGCTGTCTCTTATTTTGTTCCTTTTTAATAAATTCTGAATTATTATCATTATTATGATTGTTGTTGTTGTTGCTGCTGTTGTTACTAGTAGTACTACTAAAATAATAATAATAAATCCTCAATCAACCTTTGAAAAAAATATATATATAATTTTTACTAGTGGTAGTAGTAGTAGTATATACTATTTTTCTTGTGTTTTGCTCCTTTTTAATATTTGTTTGTAAATAAAAACAATATAGTATTGTATATACTAAATATTAAAAATAGGACCCTTAATTGATCTTTGGCAGTGATGTTTTATTAGTAGTACATGCTATCAGCTTGGTCTTGTGTTTTGTTCCTTTGTAATATTCTATTGTAAATAAATAAATAAATAGTATATCCTCAATTAATCTTTGGCATTAAAATATGATGATTATTATGATTATGGTGATGATTGAAATGATGATTATTGTTACTAATACTACTAATACTACTACCACTAATAATAATAATAATAATAATAATTGCATGGCAGTATCCATTAATTGGTGAACCAAAATGTATGTGTAAAGCTTTATTTAGCCCAATCAATAAATAAATAAACAGTGCACCTTTAACTTTTTCAAAAACTATTATATTAGAACTATTCTAACTCCTAATAATAGTATGTGTAAAACTTTATTTAAGCCAATACAAAAAACAAAAAAAAAAAAAAAAAAAACAAAAACAAAATAAAAAACTCAGAGTACACCTTTAACTTTTTCTAAGTAAACAAATAAATAACAACTATTCTAACTCCTAACAATAGTAGATGCTCAGAAGAGTGCAGCTATCAGAGATGCCATGGATGATTGAAATTCAAACATCTACTGCATGTAAAGTCAATGCCGGACTGACACTGGCTTCACTGTCTGACTGCATTAAAGCAGAAATTGTGAGCTTTCTGCATGAATGCATGGGCTACTGATCTAATTTCTCTTGCTGTGCAGCACATTGGGAAAAACTGGGGTGGACATGGTGGGTGTGTGTGTGTGTGTGTGTGTGTGTGTGTTTTGGGTGATGATGGATATAAAGCGGAGGTTGAAGCAAAAGGGGTCAAAGGAGCCTTTCGGCTAATTATAAGCGAATGCTTAATTGGAAACCAAA
Source organism: Sinocyclocheilus anophthalmus (assembly GCA_018155175.1). Taxonomy (NCBI): domain Eukaryota; kingdom Metazoa; phylum Chordata; class Actinopteri; order Cypriniformes; family Cyprinidae; genus Sinocyclocheilus; species Sinocyclocheilus anophthalmus. Next base: position 336,640 of record JADLZN010008746.1, read on the forward strand.
GCAGTTATTTCCTATCATAAGCCCAGGAACGTGTTGTTATCTTTTTTATCTGCTCCATTTATGCAGATAGTTTATAATGAGACCCCATTACAATTATGCACAAACCGAGAACAAAGGCTAAAGCTCGCTGGCGTACACTGAAAGAACAGGACTTCTAAATTAAAATATCTTGTTTAGGTTGGAGCTACACAATCATGCCAACTCAGAGACCTTAACCTGAGATACTTCTTGAGATGCCTTAAAGGGACAGTTCCCCCAAAAGTGAAAACTCTGACAGAATTTACTCACAAACGTTTGGTCATGAATTCTTTGAACACCCTCTCTCTCTCTCTCTCTCTCTCTCAAGTGCTCTCTCTCTCTCTCTCTCTCACCTATTTCTCTCAATTCTCTCTCTCTCTCACGATCCTCTCCTCTCTCTATTTCCTTCTCTCTCTCTCCTCTCTCTCTTCGTCTTCTTCCCTGGGAGTTAAAAAAAGACACATTCTAGACAAAACAACATCCAATTATAAAAAGTAAATAAATAATAACATTTTATCTGATATTAATTTATAATTTTTTGAAAATATGTAATACAAAATAATGTTGGTATTAATTAATGCATAATGATAATAATATAATAATAATAAATAAGACATGGAGTTATTTATAACAAAAAAAATATAATCTAAAATATAAAAACAATATATCTTGTATTATTCAACACCCCAGGCAATTTTATAATATACAGTATATATATAATAAATATATACTAAGTATATTAAGTAGTTGTTGTTGTTGTTATTTTTTATTGTGAATTAAATTTGAATCCATGTTTATATAAATGTTTTTATTATTTTTAATTTTTAGCATTTACATTACTATTTACACTATCATAATAATAATAATATAATCAGTACGTTGTATAGTAGTATAAATAAAACTAGGATTATTATTATTATTACTTTTTATTAATATATAATTATATTATATTATTAGTAATTACAGTAGTGTATTTATAGATTATAATATAAATATTATTATTATTAAAATAAGAAAATATATTTTAATAATAAATAATACTCCTCCTAATAATAATGGTCATTATTATTTATTAAGCGCAAGTGAATAGATATAAAAAAGGAATAATTTTCTTAATTAGTATTTTTGTCTTGCTTTCCAGTAAAAATCCTTAAAAGAAGCTCAAATTTACTGTGCACTATTAATCTTAATTGTCTTGAAACAAACAGTTTCTTCTTAAGCATAAGCCTCACTCATGCTTAAAACGAGACAAAACAGTAAACATCAAACAATAGCAATCAGGCGAATATAAAAGGATCCCGATAGGCCCGCTAGTCAAGCTGAGTTGGAGGTTCCCAAATACAGGAAACAGGAGTTCACACCTCCCATTGGCAGCAAAGACTCCGGTGTGAATGCTCTATATTTAAAAGGCATTAGTGCAGGCGAGGCCTGTCAGGTCACACAGGGAAGCTGCAAACTGGCTGTAGGGAAGCTTTAGGCCTCCAATCCCCAGAGAAAAGCATCGCCACTGAACGAAAAAGAAAAAATGGCTTTGATGGGGACGGGATTGCGTGACGCGGGTAAAGATGTAGAGCGTGGGGGGCGAGGGAAGGTTCAAAAGAAGCACAGCATTAAAGAGAGAGAGTGGCCACTCAGGCGAGTAAACCTAGCGAGTATTTTTGTCATATGGATGAACAGATTAGAACGGGCAAAGCAGTCATTAAATAGCCTAAAGGATGTGTGTTCAGGTAAGCAGACGCTTCGGTGTTGAACAGAATGATTTGCTCCTGATTTGCATCCGCCGTTAATTGTATTGCGATGCACTGAGGTGGGAACAATCGAGGAAGGGAACGCTTTCAACAAGATGAGTTTGTTTTCACATGCGGCACACACACGCTTTGGCACGCCGTCAAACGCTGGAATAATGTTCAGGCTGAACCTTTTTTCCCACTTAGCCAGCTGACAATGCACGAGGATGTGAAAGCAATTATTTGTTTTCCTCTGAAACTCAAATTTGTTAAAAGAAGAGCATTTACACTCATCCGAACTGCCAAAGCAGTTGACTGGGCGCCATAATGGCAGGTAGGCTGTCTGTCTGAAGCCCACGGACAGATTTATTGACTGGAACAAACTCAATTGAATCCAACGCATGAAATGCAAAAGCTAGGCCAATGTAAAACAAGACTATTTAACACGAGAACTATTCTCATCTGCTCCTGACAGTCCCTTTGGCGAGCACAATTATGTTAGTGTAAAAGACAAGGTCCAAATGGCTGAACCGCTTCAGCACCTTGGACAGCCACACTGACAGCCTGAAGACATGGGAACTAACAATGTGACAATTAGACAATATGTGCAAGCGTAATAGCATGTATTAATATTTAATATGAAATCTAGGACTAAAATTCAAATGATTCAAAACAAATTTTTATTTTATTTTAAAAACACTAATTATTTACTTGTTTTTTATAAATTTAGATTTATTACTTATATAACAAATGATTTGAAAATGACAAAGATATATATTATATATATATACTATATATTTATTATTATGTTTTTGTTGTACTTTGTTGCTGGTCATCGTTTATCCTTAACCGTTATAAAATAAAATACTTATTTAATAGTAGAAAACAACTGTTGTTTTATAGTGTCTATAATAATATACAGAATAAAGAAATACTGATTGTTTTATTATAATTAATTATTATATTATTACTTATTAATTACATAAAATATAAGCACATGGATTATTACTATTATTATTACCGATTGTTACTACACTTATTTTTATATTAATTATATCAATAACAATAAAATCAAACAATTATTATTATTTTATTACTTCTACAAAATAAAATCTATGTATAACCACCACAATAAATATATTATCATTATTCCATAAACTAGTAATATCATTGCTAATAACAAATAATACGAATCATAAAATTTATATATACATTACATAATAATAATAAAATATTATTAAAGCATATATATGTGACCAATATTAACTTAAATAAAACAAAAACAAGTTGAGTGTGTTTTAATTATTATATTATTTTTATTATTATTGCTGTTGTTATATTATATATAATAAATGATATGAATAAACTATATTCTACAAACTTTTGCTTGTCTAATAAATACATAAATAAATAAAAGCAGAAGCTTTACCACAGAACTCGACAACTATATAACTCAAAAAACCTAAAATAATAAAATAATACAAAAACTAAAGTAGTACAATCACAATGAACACTTGTTAAAGCCTATTACCATTACCCATAATCTTTCTGTCAAACTTCAATGAGGTGTTTTACAAAACCCAAAACCCTACAACATTAACAAAGAAAAAACGAGATGGGAAAAAACTACTAAGGACATATATATCGATATATATATATATATATATATATAATATATATATATACATATATGAGGAGAATCAAAAGGCAAACCGATCTAAGCCCTCCTGCACTTCTCTCATGGAGAGATGAAAAAGAGGAAAGCTTCCCTTGTTAAATATGCGGCCTTGACGTATGGGAGTGCGTGGGTAGGTGCGGCTAAAAGCGGCGCTTTAAAATGGGATTTGTAATCTTCAGGCTGCTGCTCCCAGAGCTACTGACTGCTGACTACTCACTACTGACTTACCAATCCTGTGGGCGATGGTCTTACTAAAACCCTGTAATTCCTCATTTCAAAATGATGCATAGCTTGTATCTGAGTAAAAATACTTATTTTACTCTTGCACATCGATTAGGTCACAACAGCCTTACTAAATCAAATATACAAGGAGCTGTGGCTGAACTTGCGGCTGAAAAATATTTTTGCTGCATGTTCAGTTTAGCTAATTAAAATGAGCTAATGCATCACAGTTCTTGGACATTTTGCCAACTTAATTTCGTTACAAATTTAAATTTGTAAAATGGAAGTTTACGTAATACATTTGCAGTGCATTAGTATTTTTTTCCTTCACATCCAGTCCATATGCCCACAGACATATTATTAATACTTTTATTTATTTATTTATTTATTAATCCTTATTTTAATATTCACTTTTCGATAGCAAAAAGGCTGTCTCATTCGCTGCTCTCTCACCAGAAAATGTGTTCCCAACTCCGCCCTTACTTAAAGTACCGCATAGAGATTCATGGAGCACTTGACTATTTTTAGCCTAGGCTAAGCCATTTAAATCTGTGCCATGATCTTAATTCGATACCTGAACTTAATTAAACTCATCCCCAGGACCAAAGGGGCTTGAACGTAGCCAATTAGTCTCATAGTGCAAATGACGACAGACTGCTTCATTTATTCTTGTGTAACTTCTCGGTAATGAATAATGTACTGTCTGTTTTCAGATGCCTGCCCTCACAGATAAAAATGAGGAGATCTGGCAGATATGGCTATTTGTTTGCTTTGGATTATGTAATGATTTAAATGTACTATTACATTTAATAGTACATAACATTTTTATTACATAATAGTTCAGTCTCCTTCATGTCTTTTCAAACTAACTTTTTGTCAGGGTGACCATAAAAGGACAGAGGAGGAGCTTTTTGCGCTTTAACTGCTTGGTTACTATTCACATTTTAAAAAGAATAGTTCACCCCAAAAATGACAATTTGCTGAAAATACACTCACCCTCAGGCTATCCAAGGTGTAGATGAGTTTGTTTCTTAATCAAAACAGATTTGGAGAAATTTAGCATTACATCACTTGCACACCAATGGATCCACAGCAGTGAATGGGTGCTGTCAGAATGAGAGTCCAAACAGCTGATAAAAACATCACAATAATGCACAAGTAATCCACAGTGCATCAATTAATGTCTTGAGAAAAGCTGCAAGTTGGTAAGAGACAAATTCATCATTAAGGGGTTTTTATTTTAAACCTTACTGTTTGGACCGTTTTCACTTATAAATGGTGCTTGATCTGTGCATATTTCTCTCCTTATTCAGATGAGGGTTTTTTTTCACTGGAAGCAATGGTTGGAAGTCTGAAATGTCCTGATGCATTTGTTTAATATAAACACACAGCTTTTCACTTCACACGACGTTAATAGATGGACTGGAGACGTGTGGATCACTTGTGGATTATTGTAATGGTTTTATGAGCTGTCTGGACTCTCATTCTGACGGCACCCATTCACTGCAGAGGATCCATTGGTGAGCAAGTGATGTAATGCTACATTTCTACTCCACATCTGTTTTCTCATTTGTGGTTGATCTATTCCTTTAAGGTATAAGAGTTCAGAGCAACATGAGGATTAGCAAATTGCTTGACAATTATTACAAGCATTTGTTTATTTCAAGAGGCCAGTAAAATCTTTAACAATACATTTGATTACTAGAATTTGTGTGTATTGTCTATTTGCTTGTTCATTAGTTGATTAATGATGGATCATAAATCAAAAATGTAATTCTAAGCACAATTAGCCTCAACAATAAATGAGCCCTAGCTATACACAGCTTCCTAAACGATTGTTAAGATTCCACAGACATATATACAGTCCCATTTTATACCTACACTTGAATTGCCAAAGTGATATAGCATTTCATATGCTGCACACCTTGTGTTGTTTTCCCTAATGGGATACAATCTGGTCGCTATCACATTATAATGAGGGACATCTTCAGCGTGATGCACTAACAGACCCTGTCCTCTCTGACAGCATATAGTCTTTCAGAAGAGAAAACAAGGAGCATGGCATATTTCTGTATAGCTAATTTCCTTCCAAAACACACTGTGGGATAAACAGCAATATTGTGTGTGATAAAATTGCGATATAAAGGAATAAATTAAACAAAAGAGAGAGAATATATGGCAAATATGATTTCAAAACACACATAAACAGTAGGTAAACTACTTACAAGAGTTCAGTCTAGCAACAAGACGAACACCGCATTGCTGTTACAGTAATATAAATACTAAAGTCCTCTGAGGTACATTTCACTACAGAACTGAAAACAAGATGGCGCCGTTGCGTTTGTTCACGATCACGTGATTTTGCAGTATGATGTGAGAGAAAAGAAAATACCGCCAGTTTCATATAAGTTGCGGTTCAATTTTTCATGGACGAAATTCAAAAATTTCGAGTGAGGGCGAAAGCCTTCAAACAGATTTTAGAACGGGTTCAAATTGGTCTCGCACATTTGCCGTGTTGACAAAAACTAAACTGCTTGTTTTGAAAGTGACATACATCGCTACAATGTTGACAATAGACCTTTTTCGCAGTGAAATTTTGCGAAAATTTCGCTAATGTTACAGCACATGAACTTTCAGATAGCACACGTACGTCTGCAAGATGTCTGTTAAAGATCGCTTGATCTGGAAAGCATCTGATTTGTGTACCATTTTAATTCTACTGCATTAGCGACAGTCTTTAAGATGCAGTTGTACTTATTCCATATCATAAACATCGTAAAGACATCTAATAAACATCTATTTGGCATCTGGTAGGAAACATCCAATAGACGTATTGCAGATGAGCAGACACTCTAAAAAAATATGTCTTGCAGATGTAAATGCAGACATCAAATAGACTTCTCTGTGATTGTCAGACATGGCGAAAATGTGGTAATATCAGTCAGAACTTGTCACAATTGACCAATCAGAACTGAGTATTCGAGATAATCTGATAGCACACGTACATCATGGAGACGTCCATTTGACGTCTGCATTTACATCTGTACTATTATACAGAAGCTTTTTTACGTGTTTGCTAATCTGCAATACGTCTATAGGACGTTTAATTTCAGATGTCAAATAGACATCTATTAGATATCTTTAAGATGTTTATGATTTAGAATGTATGAAAAAAAACTGACATCTACAGAGTCTGATGCTTTTCAGATGAAGTGATCTTTAACAGACATCTTGCAGACGCACATGTGCTATCTGGGAATATATTTAATTGGGAAAAAATAATGAATATTACAATTATTTTGAGTGAAAAGTTAAACTGGAAAAAAATAACAAATTCAAAATATCAATAGATAACTGGAGATCAATAAAAAGTATGAACAGCAAGATCAATACAACTAATTTTATTATGTGATTAGTGACAGAATCTCAAATATTTCTTACTTAATTTACATTTCCTTGTTATTAATGTATCAACATTAGCTCGATTACAAAACTGTCAGTGCAATACCTTTCGCCTACATGGAAAAACGGCACTCTGGCATGCATATGAGTTTCCACTCCCTCTCTGCCATTTTTCCATAGCAGAATCCTGGGAAAGTGCCAAGCGGCTTGGACAAACCTTGAACTAGGCTGTTGCTCTTCCTAATGCCGTGATGGAGCTGCACTGAAGCATGGATGGTCCCAGGATGGATGACCACAGGAGCTGGCAAGCAGGTGAAATTAGAGTCTATGACGCCTCTCTATGGAGAACCCAAAAATAAATCCTCGGAGGAAGCTGACCCTTAGGAGCCACTACTGCGCATCCACCCACGTACGATGAATGTGGTGTTATTAGACACCGGGCGGCCCTTAAACACAGACGAGAGCTGCAGGATGTGTGAACTGTGGGGTCCAGGCAGTCTGTGGCCTTTTTAAAGTGAAATATAATAAGCTGGCAGCATATATCCAGTGTGCATTGTGTGGGGGTTTATATCTATTTATCTTTTCCTGTTTATGTCTGAAATGATGTGTTTAACAACCTATTGGATGTGTAACAGGAAGTCATTCCCCTCAAAATAAGCACTGTGGCAGTACCACGGTACAGTGATGGTATGGTAAAACTATGGTAATGTGAAATTCTGAAATTCGTGTACCACAGTATTAACAAAGATTTTCCAAGAATACCATGGTATTACCATAGTACTTTATTTGTAAGGTGTACTTGAAGGCATATAAAAGAAAATCTTGTCATTACCAGGGTAAATTTCCAAAAACCATAATAATAGTCTGGTATTTTGTGTGTTGTATGTTATATAACTATTTAACAAATGCTTTTTTGCTTGCAATATATATTATATATGTTCAAAATACGATGGTACATTTTGGTACCTCTTTTGTATTATATAGTTTGCCATATTTATATATCATAGTATTTCAATTATATTTTAAAAACAATAGTAAATATAAACATGGTAAAACACTGTTATATATCATATACAGTATATCACTGTTTGTCTACCATACTCATATACCATGGTAATACTATTGTATTATCATCAGTTGTTATTGCTAACTAAAATTAGTCGTAAGCAAAATCTTTTCATAAATGAAAAAAGCTGAAATATAATATAAATAGTAGATCATCAAATACTAAAACATTAGATACATATAGATATAATAAACAACCTAACTTTAAAACATAGAAATGTTTTCTTGGCTACCTATATATATATATATAGACATAAAATTGTGTAGAAACAATTTTCACTTACAGAAACAGAAAGTGACATAACATTAAAAGTAAGTTAAATGTGAAAGTAAAACATTAAATTAAACGTGAATTTTTAAGTAGAAAAATTTCTTTTTCTCGTGAAAAACAACTCATAAATTCTGTTTCAATAATGTAGAAGTTCATACACATTTTAAGTGTAAAATAAGTTTAAGTGCTAAAATTTCTAAAACAAAAAATGAAATATAAATGGAAATATAAAAAACAAAAACTAATAAAAACCACATAACTAAAATGACTAAAACAAATTAAAATGGAAACTGAAAATAAAAAAGCTACAGTAACATACAATAAAATAAAACAAATAATACCAAAAAACAGTGATTGCCACTGATGCTAGTATCCCAAAAACATGGTGCATCCATGGTACCAAGAGCCCAATAAATCTGCCTGCAATTCCACAAAAAAGCAGGGTAAAAAGAGGACACAGGACCTCAAAGACGGCCCTTCTGTTCGGTGGCGGCTCACTGCCTTTACGCCCAAACTACTGACTGAATCTCCTTTTCTAATCGAAGGGAACAAAGGCTACTATATCCTCGTGGAAGCCTGCCTTCTGCCCGACACTGACACAGATCGATACATCATAAATTATAAATAAGGAAAAAATAGGGTAAATAAACCCAGTAAATAAATGTGTGTTGTCTTGTCTCCCCTCCCGTTCTCTCACCTAATGGATCGTGGATTGTGCATCGGTCTGGTATGTAGTTTTCCACTGTTGCCATGGCGACTGGCCAGCCAGCCCCGGAGGCGAGAGGTGACGGCGAGCTACAACTCAATTCAGCTCACAAACACATGCACACACAACTCAGAAACGGGCCTGGAGCGAACACACACACACACACTAAATATATACACTCATGCATACAAACAAACAGCTCGTTTAACCTCAAAGGGGCTATTTATAATAGAAGTATTATTTCAAAAGGGTGTGTTTCAGCTCCTGGTGATTTTATTGGCCCCTTTGCAATTCGAAATGAATGTATTGACCCTCTTCGCCGGACAATGCGCTTCTATTATATGAAAAACATGTATCACCGCAACTTTGTGTGCTATCTGGAGGCACCGGGGCAGCGTGATTGCTTTCTTTTTTCTTTCCCCCTCAAAGAACACCGCAATATTCAGTCCGCGCGCCGTATAGTACCACGCTGACATCTTAATGATTATCCCCGGGAGGCTTTTGGTGTTCATCACGGTGCTCCATAATGGATTATGGCCGTTGCGCGCCGCAGTTCACGACCAGAAGCCAGACAAAGACAATGCGACCAATGCGCTATTAGCGCGTTTCATTTTTATCTGACTTTGGGCTGCAGACTTTCCTTAATGAGAGTGGACAACATGGCGAGCGGCTTTCAAAGATGCTGATCGGCTCGTCGCACGGAGGGCTTCGGCTCTAAATTGCCTCCCCGACGCACCGCGGGCGGATTCGCCCCAGCTGTGAGGCATCGGCGCATACGCTCCGAGGAGGAGATCTCTAGATGGCGAGGCCCGCTTCCCTGCCGGCAGCGAGGCGAACAAATGACATTTGTGTCACTTGAAGTCTCCTCGCGATGTATCTTATGCAGTTTGGGCGATGGAACTTTAGTCGAAGTTTACTTCGTGAATGATAAAGACGGTTGTGACTCAGTGCTGCATTTCAGCACCGGACAGCGACCGTGGCAAGCGCTGCACATTTTTCTTGGTGTTTAAAGGGATAGTTCACACACTAACATTTTAATTTTGTCATCATTTACTCACACTCCTATAGACAAACCGGTATGAGTTTCTTTTTTATGTTGAACACAAAAGAAGATATTCTGCAAAAAAAAAAAAAGTCTCAAATGTTTTGGCATACAATGAAAGCCAAAACAACATTGGACCCCATGGGGGGAAAAAGAAAAAGCTTTTTCAAAATATCTTCTATGTTCCACAGAATAAATAAAGTCATACATGTTTGGAACGACATGAGGGTGAGAAAATGACAGCATTTTCAATTTTAGGTAAATGCTCTTTTTAAGTTTGTTATATTTTCAATGTAAGCAACTTTAGTTTATCTTCATTTGAAAATGCAGATAGTTTTGATTCAGCCCAAGCGTGGACTGAAGGTTAATTAAAAAAACAGCAAAGTTATCAATTAAAATAGGAGTGTGGTTTGACAAAACCTCATTTGAACGTATTTATGATTATTGAAAGGATTTGCAGTTAGAAGGTTTATACTTGTAAGCTCTTATAGACCAAGAAAAATTTATAGAAAATTAGAAGAAGATACAAAGAATAAAAAAGAACCTAGAGTGAGAGGAACTATTAGATCAAAAAGACCACTAGAATGAATGTGGGAATATCTAGATAGATCTATAGAACAGAATAATAGATCGAACGATAGATAGCGATAGATGATAGATAGATAGATAGATAGATAGATAGATAGATAGATAGATAGATGATAGATAGATAGATAAACAGACAGACAGACAACAGATAGATAGCTAGATAGATAGATGGGAACATGTTTTTTTTTTAAGATGAGTAGATGATAGATAGAAGATAGATAGGACAGATAAAAGACAGACAGACAGACAGACAGACAGATAGATAGATAGATAGATAGATAGATAGATAGATAGATAGATAGATAGATAGATTGATAAAACGACAGACAGACAGACAGACAGACAGACAGATAGATAGATAGATAGATAGATAGATGTAGAGAGATAGATTATAGAGTGATTAAAACGACAGCAGACAGACAGAAGATAGACGATGACAGAAGCTGTAGATAGATAGATAGACTTAAGTTTATCTTTTTTCCATAGAAGTGTTTACATTTTAAATGTAATATAAATTGAATAAATATAAATGTATGAGAGCACATGAGCGTGGCCAAGTTACACCCAGTTCTAAGTAAACAATGTGTTTCAGCACTGGACAGCGGCCTCCAGCACAGGCTTTAACTACACTCAGCTATTGGACAGGAGTTTCTTTCAGCCGAACAGAGAATGCAGTCACACTTTCTGCACTTCTGTATGGCATACGCTCCAAACCAGTTTAACATGATCGACAAGAACCCGTTCTCCAGGGAACAGAGACTTCATAATATCCATCCACACAGCCATCACACACACTGTGATTCTCACATTACGTTAATCAACAGGCGTCCGCTAATGATGAAGATGTTTTATTATGCGTCATTTACTTTTCCACAACGGCCATCTTCCCCACAGCACTTCAAAGGAATGTTCTGGTTTCAGTACAAGCTGAGCTCAATCTGGGTTTGAGAGACACTTACAAATGGGGGCCAATTTGTAAATATTAAAATATTCAAGGTTTCAATAGTAAAGCCACCATGATTTTAATGCGTATAAATTGCTTACTCAAAATTTTACTTTTTTTTTTTTTTTTAGCTGTTGCCTTAACAGAAGAATTTAAGTACTTGTACATCGAAATCCTGATACTGCTTAGTGTGATTATCAGATGACTCTGTGTTTCAGAGCGCAGGACTCTTTTCTTTTACATGAGGCTAATAATAATGATAATAAAATACCCAAAAATTAGTAAATTATATGTATATTTATTTTTGAAAATACTCAATTTTTTATTCAACAGTGAAATAGGACACTAGCAATATTCTTGTTTTATTATTCGTATAAATAATAATGGAAAAATATAATTGTGATTTTAACCTAATGTAACTTAACACTCTAATTATCCTTATCAATTACTATTATATTATTATTATTGTATGGATTCTATTTTCTAAAATTACTGTAAAAGCTAATGGAATAGAATTTGTGTACTTTCTATTAAGTAATAATAAGAATGACGAATTAAACTTTGTATTAGTAATTAGTATTGAAACATACAATAGTATATTATATTATTTATTAATAAATCACAACATTCTAGGCAAACCAAAAAAAAATGTTTAAGTCTACAAAAAAGTTACATCAAATCTAGAGCTTAAAAAACTAACAACAGCAAACAAAAAAGCAAATTAATAATCCATTAAAAATCCAGAATTATTCCTTAAAGTGCCAGACAAGCATTCATCAAATGAGCTTATAGCACCCGCACCCGACTTTCCACGACGACCAGTCAGGGTCACGGCCCACATGTCCACGCAGCCTAATTAACTCCGGGGAGGACAGTCCCTCGTCAGGATCCTGTCAACAACATATGACAGCGATCGGATGGGGGCCTTCGGCTGTATCCTCCGACAAAACACGCTGCCCTACTTCGGTGTTTCGGGCTATCTGCTTTAGAAGAGGGCATGGATGAGAGATAGAGATATAATGAGAGAGTGGCGGTCTCTCTGGTTTCTAGCTTGAACTTGGCTTCATACCCCGCGGAAAGTATGGTTCAAGACTTGTCGGCCTGAACATGTGGTCCTAGCTACTCCTGATCTCTCTCCTTCCTATAGAGTCCCTCTAAGCTAGGCTAATCTCATGCCTTATGCCTGATCCGTCTTGCTGGATTCATTGCACAGAGACCCCGCTCTTTGTGTTTGGTCAGTCTTGATCTCTCTAATCAACAATCATTTTCCAGCCTCCGCAGCGAAGGGTCGTCGTTACCTCTTATAGAGGCGGAAGCAATAGCGACCTGCTAAAGATGTATTTAAAATGGGATTTTCCCAAACCCGAGGGACGCCACAGGATCGCGGGTCATATCATGTGATTTATATCATAGAAATGATAAGAGTTATTCATAGTCTATATCAGTGTTCTACACAACTCTTTTAGTTGTGGCACCCTTTGGAAATTTTAACAACTTTGTGGCACCATACAAAATTAATTTTTTCACAATATTTGAATTTCTAACTTCGACATGATACTTTGAAAAGTATAGATATTCGGAACAGCAGGGAAGAACCGCAGAAGTGTATATATCTATATATATATAGATATTATATATGTGGGTCAGCTATTTTTAATAGTGATTAATTTCTGTAATGGAGGCAATCGGTCGCTAATTTCTAATGATGGAGACCAATTTATTGACAGATTTTAAAGTAGCTTTGATTATATGTAAAAAATTGTTTATTAACCGAATTATAACTGAAACTATCGCACAAATTGTGCTCACTCTGTTATTTTTGATTTTACAGAACCCCAAAAAACTGGGTAATTGTGTTGCAGTAGCACGAGATAGCTTGATTTCAAACTTTGAATTGAATACAAAATGACAAGTAAGCATCAGTAATAAAATAAAGAACAAATAAATAAATTAATAATGATAGCACAAATAAAAAAAAACGACAGACCTTCAAATGAAATAAATAGCTTTTTAGTTTTTCAGGTCTAACAGTAGGGCTATTAAGAGATTTTTTTTTTTTTTTTTTTTTTACCAATTTTCCAAATAATGTTTAGTCCTAGAAAGTTATTATTATCAGAACATGTGAGCATAAATAGCGGTTAGCAGATCAATGAATGGGCAGTGTTACCAGAGTTGCCCATATACCACACCATGCTACAACACAGTAGGGCTATTGCAGACTGAAACAATACTGTACTACATCGATGTTTCCTGTCGGCTCGTTTTTCGAGTGGACTTTGCTGTTCCGATGAGCATGAACGGTATACGAGTGGAGCTGAGCGGAGCACACACACGCATAGAGCGGGATTAAACGCAGAGCGTCACACCACGTGAAAGTGAAACTAATTATCGGTGAACTAATTTTCGGCAGCCGGAATTTCGTTGCATCTCTAATTATTGGCGACATCAAAAATGGATATTATATAATAGATGCTTTTTTTGAACAGCCTCGTAGCCCAACACATTAAATAATACACAGACATTAGTAACGGCACCCTGCTATCGACAGACGGCACCCCGGTTGGGAAACACTGGTCTATATCACAGAAAATTGGCTTATGTGTTAAGTGATCATCTAATAATTATGTAAGTAATTTAACCTTTTTTTTACATTTAGATTACTGTACCTTTGGCATCAACTAACAATCAGTTAAAGTTCATCTTTAAAAACACTAATAATTTAAGAAAAATGTTTATGAAATCTCAGCAAAACTCTAAATAAATATGCATTCTATAGGTAAATTCCGTGTTAATTAGTGAGCACTAAATTATCTTAAAATGACCAGACATTTGGTTTTTAGATTTATTAGTATTATTATTAGTATATTGTTAACAAAATGGTAATCAACTGTTAATTGTGATTTATTATTTATTATATTATGTAATTTTTTACTTCTGTATTAGTTAGGTTTTCAGTTGCTGTATTTGTTTAATTGTAGACATATAAAGTATTTAGCTTTTTAAATGTATTACATCTCATATTTACTGTAAGCTTACATGTTATTTAATTCATATTGTACTTTCATAAGGTTTGTTCAGTTGGTGTCTTTTTCGTATTTACACAAAAGTAGTATAAAATGCATTATATTTTAAAGTTTATTAATTTTATATGGAACTGTTGCCGTGTTTAGGGACTTTGATTTTCAGTCGTTGTAGTATTTACACAAAAGTATAGTATATACATTTCATTATATTTAAAGTTTCAAAAAATGTTGTCATTGTTACTAAATCTGAATGTTTTAGTGGCCGTGTATATTTTTGACAAAGATTTTTTACACAGAAATATATAATTTATTTTAAAAGTTTGTAAATTTTTTTATTGTAATATTTCATGTAATAAAAAAAATAAAATAAAATTCAGTAAATCAGATCTTATCACTAGTGGCCATAACGTAATAAAAAAAAAAAATTATCGGTTTATCAATATCGGCCGAAATGCTGAGGAACAATCAAAAGACATGAACACAACAAAGTATTTCATTTCATGTTTCTTTTTTGCCCTAATTGAAACTAATAGAGGAATAGGTGAACTAATATGTGAATATCTACCACAATTAAAACATTTTAATTTAAATAATCACACAGTAACTTCATACCTGAACCTAACCCAAAAAAATTTGCCTGCTTCGCCATGCCACTTCGTCTATTCCAACGTCCCGTCTCCAGCCTCGAAAAACCTTCCGAAACGACTGGCCACCATTTGTCTTTGCGGCATCCTCCCCTCCCTTTGTCTCTAGCTAAGAGCTCACTGGGCTGCACCTGCACTCACACAGCAGCTAAGGGGACAGGAAGATAGATTGGCAGGCGGGAGATGTGGGTCTTCACCGGGCCCTCATTCAGCCCTCATTCCTCCTGTCCTGAAGCCAGACTCCTTCAGACAAGACCCAAGAGAGAGAGAGAGCGATGTGCTGAAAGTACAACCACTACAACTCCGGCTCATGTACACACACACACACGTTTCGCACGGCTAACCCAGATCACATCGTCACGTGACTCAATCCCACAGACGGCTGCTCCCCAGTCCAGCTACAACCTGAAATAGACTAAAAATAAAAAATAAATGCATTAATATTTCTTTTTTTACCAACTCATACAGCCAACAAAAAAGCACCCGTGCCAGAAGAGCGCCTAACTAATAGCCCGGTTTGGAGGATTATTTTGTTTTCAAGGCATTTTTCCATTACTATGAGGGTCATATTTGTGATGAAAGACAGAAACTGGCAACGTTCCCGGATATCTGGAGAACATTTATGGTTCGAATGGGAAGCGGGACTCCACTTCAATCTGAAGCATAAATTGTGCTTAAAAGTGAAACAGAAGGTACGAACAAGAAATTCCAGGCGAAAAGTTGAGGGAATGGGACTGTTCTCAAATCTTTAACAATTAAGAAAAGCCTTGTCGGCAGTGCAGATAAGGAAGCCATTAGCTTGTTTATGTGTTGTTTTTGTTGTTCTTTCTCACAGGAACGTGCCAAAGTGCACCGCCAGCTTTTCACTAAATACCTTAAAATAAGCAAATGGCTCATGGGATGGTGAGGTTTGGCGAAACATCTGGCAAATCTAGTGCAGGGAGGAAGAAAAGAACATTTGATATGGTATTTAATAATAATATGGATTAATATGGTATTTACAGGGCACTCAAAAACACTTAAAGGAATTATAGAAGCAAATTATGCCACATAAGAAAAAAAATCAAGCTTTATGACATTAAAAATGGATAATTATGACATAAAGGCTGATATTATGAGATAAAAAAACAATTAAGACAAAAAGTCAAAACTGAGATAGATTGTCGAAAATGACATTAAAACATGATTATGACAAATATGACAGAGATATATAATTATGAGTATATAGATGAAATTATAAGAAATATCGACAAAATTGACTTTAAGACAAAAAAAATCTAAATAATGACAAAACGTTTAAATCATGAGATACTAAAAGATAATTAAAAGATGAAGTTGAAATTATGAGATAAAAACTATTATGAAAAAGTCAAAACTAAGATACAAAGTTGAAGATTACATTAAAAAGAAAAAGAAAATTTATGAAAATGTATGAATGAAAAGAAAATGAAAAAGAATTTATGAGATGAAAGTTAAAATTATCAGGATAAACACTGACAATACTGACAAAAAAAAAGTAAAATTATAACATTAAAAGTTGAAACTATGAGATACCAAGTGATAATTATTAAATTAAGAGCTAAAAATATTGTGATAAAAAGTCTAAATTGGCATACAAAGTCAAAAATTTATATTAAAACATAATTGACAGAGTAAAAATTATGAGATAAAAATTCATAATTATGATTGGAATTGGAGATTGGAATTGGAATTGGAGATAGTCGAAACTGACATTAAAACAACTGAAAAAGTTTATGAGAAGTTATAAATTATGAAATACAAACAAAAAAATCTGATATACCTTGTCCATGTTTGCCTATTATAAGTCCTAATTATGAGTCTTTTATCTCATAATTTTGATTTGCTACTTCAAACCAATATTTACCACAGCATGATTTTGTTTTTATTTAGATATTTTGTGGCAACAAATGCCATTCCATAATAATACTATGGTAAATAATAATAAAATAATAATAATAATTTAATCATTTAGCAAACCTTTTATCCAAAGCGCTTACAGTGGCAATGAGGCTATAATTTTTTTTTAACCAGTAGAATAAATATGAATAATAAATATTATATTATGAATAAATATATAAAAAGCGGCTCTTACTACTTAGAGAAGTACCATAGTACATTCAATATCATGTTATATATTACTGAAATAACATAGTGATTTAAAATATACCACAACACTGAACTACTGTATATATGATGGACTACTTCATGGTACTTCAAAGAATGCCATGGTATTACCATGGTAAACATCCAAAAAAACATGGCCCTTATACAGACTTGCCAGGCACAAAAGAAAGAAAGAAAGAAAGAAAGAGAGAAAGCCCATGTTACTTCAGCTGTTCCTCTTGTTTCAGGGAAGTGAAGTGAAATCCCTGAGGATCACTCTAGTGCAATGGCTTTTTACTATGTACATTACACCCCTGTGCCATTACACACACAGACACACACACCCCGTGTAACGCTGCAGTCACACGTCTGCATCTCTCCATTGTGGTAGAAGCCATAACAGGGGAAGCGGCACTATAAAACTTCATGAAGTGAGAAGCATAGTCTCGTGTGCAGCTCCGCTGTGATTTCTCATATGACGGCACTGGAGACTTTCTATTCATCACACACTGCCGGCCATGTAACTGCATTACCACAAACCCCAGACGCAAATATCCACCCATCAGAGAGCACCACAATCCACCAGCTCACTTCATTCTCAAGTCAATGAATCAGCGTATTTGAGAGAGAAACAGACAAATAGAGAGAGACGGCCAGACAGCAAGAAATACACTCAGATTTACACATTTTCCAAAATCCAAAGGCAAACAAATGCTGAAAATCATATTAGAGATGATCAGAGAGATGGAGAATCACTGTTTGCCTTGTAGATACAAATCAACGGCTAAACAATAAAGGCGATTTGCTCTGCTATTGTTTGTGCATGCCACTTTAAAGCCATTTTCTGTCTGGTTACATAATATTCAACAAAAACTGCTGGATTTCTATTCTGAACACATGTTGCTTGTGACTTTGTGTTCACTTAAACTTAAATTTGTTTTTATTTGCTAGTGTATATTTATCTAACTTTTAGTCAGTAATCATAAATATAATAAAATTATAAAATAAACAAATAAATGTTATTGAAATACAAAGTAATTAATAAATTAATGTTAATTTGCAGTAAAAATACAATGGGGTCCAAAGGTATTCCAACTATTAACAAAAATATAATACAATATAATACAAAACCTAGGTAAAGCAAATATAAAAATCATAAACTGTGTTAAAATATTATGAAAAATAAATTCTAAATAATAATGTATTTACTTTTTAGCAGTGGTGTATAAAGTACCTGAAAGCCATACTCTTGTAAAAGTACAGATATCTTACCAGAATATTACTTTGGTAGAAGTTGAAGTCACTGTTTAGATTATTTATTACTTGAGTAAAAGTCTTAAAGTGTGTGATTTTTATTGTACTTAAGTACGAAAAGTATATATTTTTTTATCTTAAACGTACTTAAGTATTGAAAGTAAAGTACAAGTAAATGCAAAATGGAAAAAAAGCAAATAAATATATATATAAAAAAAATTCATACACAGCTTGAGCAAGATTGTGTTCAGTTTTAACTCATTCTTACACAATTGTATTTTGTTGGGTAAAATAAAGAAGCACTTCATAGTCCGGTACATAGTGGGCTTTCATTCCAACCGTAAGAAAAACACTTCTAAGAAAATCTTGCATCTGAAATGGCATTTAGACCTACAGTTTAATGTAGCTCAGACGGGACATGGATGTATTAAACCTGCATTACAGATAGATAGTTACATAATAGGTTTTCAAAAACACAATTGTTTTTGTTTTACTAAAACGTGATACTGATTTTTGAAATCACTTAAACATTAAAAACAATAGTCGAATTGAAATTAAAACGCCAGTAGCTGACCGCAAGTGACGTTACTGAGTGAGTCATTAAGATCAACCGATCATTCACACAACTGATTCTTCAGGAACAAAGCATTGACTGTATAGTGAATCACTGAATCATTTTTATCACCCGATTCGTTCAAAAAGCTGCTTCATGCAATAATAAACAACCGTTCCTTGCTCAGAGACGCAACACAGTGCTGTGATCTTTGTTTGGAACAATATTCGTTAGCAAAATTGAGCAAAAACAAGCAATATTTTGTCTAAAATGTATGTCACTTATTGCTTTACTGAACTTGTTTAAAATTATTTTTAAATGTGTTCATGCTGATATCTGCCGAAAAACGGTACTCTTTGTGTGATATATAGATTAAGTTAACTATATTAATTATATAAATATGAAAGCAATACACTCTTAAAAGTAAAGGTGCTTCAAAAGGTTCTTCAAAGCGATGCCATAGAAGAACCATTTTTTGGTTCCACAAAGAACCATTCAGTCAAAGGTTCGTTAAAGAACCATCTCTTGCTACCTTTTTTAATAATCTGAAGAACCTTCTTTCGCCACAAATAACTTTTTTTTTTAAACAGAAAGGTTCTTCAGATGTTAAGGGTTCTTTATGGAACCATTTATAAACCAAAAAAAAAAGGTTCTCTAATGGCATCAGTGAAGCACACTTTATTTTTAGAGTGTACAGAAGCATAGGGCCGCAATTTAGAATGCCTGAAATTGAGTTTTAATAGACTAATAAATCAACGTGCTTGCACTCTGTGTGTGATTTGGTGATAGCCTACTTGATAATGTCAGATCGAACATCATTACAACAACACTTACCACATTATCGCAGAAGATATACTGTATATCGTACACCCCAGAGTCGACTTGAGTGGAAAGGAAATCATCATCCGCGGTTGTGTGTGCACTTGTTTGCACGTGAGCATGAGTCTAACTTGCAAACGCCAGACAGCTGATTCGTCAAACCTGCTTTCCTGCCGTCCGTGTTCTTCTAACTTCTGACTATTTTATAGTAAGTAACGAATATGCTTCGTGGAAATGTATCGGAGTAAAAGTATACAATTGGCTGAATATATACATAATCCAGTAAAGTACGATACTCCCAAAAAATACCTTAAGTACTGTAACCAAGTATATTACTTTTGTTACGTTACACTACAACCACTGCTTTTTTAGTCAGTAGTATCTATTCCTGTTACAAACTATTGGTAACACTTTACACTAAGGTTCATTAGTTAAACATTAGTTTATATATTAACTAACATGAACTAACCATAAGCAATACATTTGCTACTGTATTTACTAATCTACGCTAACGTTAGTAAATAAAAATACAGATGTTCATGTTAGTTCACAGTGCATTTACTAATGTTAACAAGATTTTAATAATGTTTTAGTAAATGTTGAAATTAACATTATCAAAGATTAATAAACGCTGTATACGTGCATTTCATTATTAGTTCATGTTAACTAATGTAGTTAACTAATGAACCTTATTGTAAAGTGTTACCCAACTATTAATTAAACTACTACAAAATTATGAAATTAAATATATTCATATATATATATATATATATTAAAATAAATATATATAAATACAATGATCCCAAAGCTTTCAAAATATAAAATAAAGCCTTATTTACAAAGCCTTATGAATATATAAAAAAATATATGCCTTTTTACTATTTAATTAAAATGTATGTATTAATAATTTGGGTGAAACATTGTGGAATAAATAAGTTTTTGCTGTTCTCCCATTCTGCTTTAATGACAGCAGCACTGATTAGTGACCTAGAAATAGTGCAGAACATGAACAATTTCTTATTCGTTGTACGTAATAACTTTCCTTGCTGCAAACTTCCTAAAACTTTTTTTAAAAAAATGTAAATTAGATTTCGGGCCCCACTGCATTTATAATAGTCATGCCAATCATGCTTCATTAATTTGATTTAATGAGCGGCCATCAGTATCCTATCACAGTGTTTATTCTGAGAAAAATATACAGATTTGTCAGCACACACAGCGTTCACACGCTGGGTAACACCTCCTGCGTTCCTTACATATTTCATGTCCATCAAAAGCTAAAAATGGAGCCTTGTTAGTTTACAGACAGAGATTATTTGCTGTTTTGTCATTATTACAAGACTTCACCAGGTACAAGCATCCAAAAAGAGGTTTACTTTTCAGTAAACAGTTCTTAAAGGAATAGTTCACCCAAAAATCAAAGAACTCAGGCCATCTAAGATGTATTGTAGATGAATTTGTTTCTTCGTCAGAACAGATTTGGAGAAATTGAACATTATGGGTGCCGTCAGAATGAGAATACAAACAGCTGATAAAAACATCACAATAATACACAACTCCAGTCCATCAATTAACATCTTGTGAAGTGAAAAGCTGCGTGTTTGTAACAAACAAATCCATTATAAAGGCATTTTAAATATAAACCATTGCTTTCGGCAGTAATTTGAGTTTGTAATCCATAATAATATTTCATTGAGTGAAAAAGTCCATCTCCTTTTGTCCTGTGACATGAAAATACACCGACACATCCAAAACAAGTACTGCTTCAGACTGTTTTTGGTTATAAATGGTGCTTAATCAGTGCATATTTCTCTCCTGATTCAGACAAAGATTTATTTTTTATTTACTGACCAATGGTTTGAAGTTAAAAACATTTTATGGATTTGTTTCTTACAAACACAGCTTTTCACTTCACAAGACGTTAACCTATAGACTGGATTTGTGTGGATAACTTATGATGTTTTATTAGCTGTTTGGACTCTCATTCTGACGGCACCCATTCACTGCAGAGGATCCATTGGTGAGCAAGTGATGTAATGCTGAATTTCTCCAAATCTGTTCCAATCAAGAAACAAACTCATCCACATCTTGGATGGCCTGAGGGAGAGTACATTTTTATTTTGGGGTGAACTTTTTCTTTAAAATAACCATGCTGAAAGAACATAATATAAAGAACCTTTTGTGGAACGTAAAGGTTCCATGGTTGAAAAAAAAAAAAACACCACTGTATTTTTAGGAGTGTAGTAAAAAAAAGGTTTTCTGGGATGGGGACTGGTATTTTTTTCTGGCAAAAACGACAATTGGCCAGTTCACACGTCTTCCACAGACGGATGTGAGAACAAGCAACGGATCTGGGCGTAAAACACACACCTTAAATTACACCGGATTTACAGCGGGGCAGAGCTGACTCCGGAGGAGCAGGTGAATTTGCAGATCCAGCAGGGGTGTGGAGCCCCGCAGACAGCATGAGCTCATACACACCGAAACGTGGCGAAACCGCTCTCATTTTCTCCAAGCGTGGCCGGCCTTCCTGCACAGACACATCTGTGAGCGTGCCTGATTTCTCACGGATGCAGTTGGAAAAATATGCCTTTTATGTAGCTATATATGTATGCCGTGCCAAACTAGATTTGAAAATGCACAGCAGGGTTGACAGAGGTGTTGTGTGCGTGTCAAAACAAACAGCTTTCTTTGTCTTCACGTTGTTTTGACTCAGTGTGATATTTCCTGTTCCAGTCTAGACGGATGTATATGCTGGCATATACTGCATCTAATTAAAAAAACATATCATCTCATGCTTTTACAGGCGTGCCATAAATATCTTCGCATATTTGTCCATGTAGATTTTTTTTTATACATTTCGAATCTTCACTATAACCTTGTTTGCAACTTAAATCGGTGGATTAAAAGCAATTTAGATAGAGTCTAAAAATGGTTTGCCGCTATAATGCAACAAATTCAATTTGCAGTTATGAATCATCTTTTTCACCAGCTGCTTGGAAACAGAGGCACATGCTTTATATAAATACACTTAAAATATGGCTGAGATTAATTTATGTCGCAGTTCCAGTGTTCTTGTTACCATTTTACATTAATATGCTGAGTGACCTCAATAAAATTTCCTTGAAATTGTATTTTGATTTGTAATGGTACATTTGGTTCTTATTAGAGTCATATATTCTTTACATAGTCAATAAGTTAGAGTATGTTTAATAATGTGCTTAAATGTTGTTATTATTGTTATTAGTAGTAGTAGTAGTAGTAGTAGTAATATTGTTGTTGTTGTTGTTGTGGTGGTTTTGTTGTTGTTGCTATTAATAATACAAACATTTAAGGATATTTTATTTGAATAATAATATTATCAATGACAAGTAACAACATTATTATTTTTAATATTATTATTAAAATGGTTTTAATAATAATAAAATAACATAATGACTAATTTTTTTTACATTTTATTATTGCTATTTATATTTATTATATTATTGTTGTTGTTGTTGTTAAATAATTAATAATAATAATAATACAAACATTTAATTTTTATTTTACTAGTAAATAATAACAAGTATTTTTTATTTAATTAATCCATCACTTATAATTTTGTATATTATTATTAAATGGTTTTAATAATATAAAAATTAAATAAAATATAATAAACAACAACATTCACATTTTATTATTACTATTATTTATCTTTATTAATATGAAACTTCCAAACAACTTTTATTTTTATTATTATTAAATTCACTTAAAAGTTAACCATTAACATTATTCTAAATATCTAGAAGAACATTTTTCAATTTCAATATAATTGTTTTTTTAAGTAATAAATCATTTGATTTTAATAATAGCAAGGATTTAGCAAAACCCCTTTTAGAAATATCCAGCTTCACCCCCATTATTTTTTTATTAACTTTTTTAAGCGTTTTGTTTTGTTTTGTTGTGGTCATGGACAAAATGAACGATAAACAGTAATCTTACTATTTCTATGCTCACTTGCCAAATCAGTTAGCCGAAGGTTACATCACCTAACTAATATTCATGAAGATAAGGTTTATAATATTTCTCCAAACATATCAGATAATTTCAATGCCCGTTTTAAAGTACTCAACTACAAAATGACTCAAAATGGCCATCCAGACACTGACCACACAAACAAAATCCACCACTCATCCCACTACGCACAAACATACACAGATCGCCACCGTTAGCCCTAGACGATACTGACAAGCTGCCTTGTATACATGGTGATGTTATCACCACATCTCGCACATTGCGGAGCTGATGTTCTTCAGAGGTCACTGATGGGAAAGCGCTATCGAGGCGGACAGCTGTCAGAACGCCTTCCTCGCCTTCACCCAACTTCCTCCTCCTGCTCCTCCTCTGCCTTAGGGTGTCCTCTGACTCCTATAATGGGGCTCATATGTGCCCCCCTGTCATAGCGATTCTTAGCAGTACGTTGAACTTGAAGGCTCTGCGAAATCCCAGCTGGAATTAAACTGGAAGGATCTACATCGTTTGATCGATCTTGGCAGTTGCTACATGTGAGTTGTGCTCTGAGGATGCTCCATCCAGAAAAATGTGTCCGTTTACTCGACTGGCTATTGTTTCTCATGCACAACTGCTAGCTGAGTGCAATGTAGCCCCCTACGATAATTTGTTACAATGACACACAATATATCAGTACGATATCGGTTTTTGGCCCGATATTTTACTGTGATTTTTCCACATATGTCTGCTGTAATGAAGTCTACAACAAGTCTGCTGTAATGAAGAATAAAAAGAAAATCTGGAAAAATCCTACAAAAACAGAATCTATTATTTATCTTACGAAATTATCAGCAAAAATATTTTTCTTAAATATTTATTTAAATATATAATAATTTTTTTATTATAGGGTTTACCCTTTTTTTGCGCAGCCCAAAATAACTCTAACAGGGAAACTAGCAAAACTAAAAAAACAGTCACTATATTTGCAACTCCACCTGATGCCACTAGGGGCGCACAAAGGACACTTCGTCTTCATATTGGATGATATTTTACTGTGATTTTTCCCACATTCAAGACTGTAATGAAAAACATAAAAGAGAAAGAAAAAATAGACGTGAAAATATAGAAATTATCTTACAAAATTATCTTCAACAATTTTTATTTTAATTAAAACATTTTTATTTATGTAAAAAAGTTATCTGTCATTCATTATATTTGCAGTTCCGCTTGATGCCACCAGGAGTGCACAATGGACACTTCTTCTAATTATTATTTAATTTCGACAGATTTCTTAGTTTAACAATCTTTACCAGAGACAAAAGCCTTAACCGTGTAACTACCAGTTTTGCATACGCATGAGGAAAGACGGTGTTGTTATTGTTAACTAAAACTGTTAAAAACTGAAATTAAGCTGAAATAATATAAAATATAAATATTACATGAAAAACTACATGAAAATAAGGCCTTGGCAGCTTAACTAATTGCTAACTGGAAAGCAATAAAAACAAACTCATCTAAAACTGAAATAAAAATAAATTAAACCTAATAGCCATTTTTAAGAACAAAAACAATTATTGACAACAGAGACATAAAATTATTACCATATACAAATAAAGCTAATTTTGATTTAATAGCATATTTAAATATCTAATAACCCTGGATCACGGAGTCTAACGGTCATCGAGAGTTTAAGGACAAAACCAAGACATAAATAACTTAAGGTAGTTTTACATGAATTACTCTGTAGCAGGGCTGGACGGGACAAAAATCGGCCCTGCATTTTTTGGTCAGGTGGCCCACCACACTTTGCTTATTTATATATTATATATATATATATATATATCTTATATATATATATATATATACACACAATATATATATATATATATATACATATTACATACATTACATACATATATGTATTTATACATAAGTTTTTTTCAACAACAAAAAACAAACAAAACTAGCTATCTATTTTTTTCTATTCTTCACCTTGTTTTTCCTTTGTTTGTGTGTGTGTATATGTTTGTGTGTTGTTATATATATATATATATATATATATATCTATATATATTAGTATATATTATAGATATATATATCTATATCTGCGTTAGGCTAACCGAGACTTGTCATTTGCACTTATATATTGTTGCTCTTTTGTTATTTTTGACTGCTTTTATTGTCCTCATTTGTATTTGCTTTGGATAAAAGCGTCTGCTAAATGACTAAATGTAAATGTAAATTGTAAAACAATGGCAATTTAAATTTCGGGGGGGAACTGTCCCTTTAAGAAAAAGCCCTGAATAATTAGACAGGTTTCAGGTTCACCTGACCCAGATTGGACACATTTCTTTGGGGGTATTTAAGACATGTTCTTGTGTTCAAAAATATCTAGAGCGCAAAAAAACAGTGTGAGACATGACGCAACAGTCAATATGTCTGTTTAAATGTGTATAGGTACAAAAGCAGTGTTTAGAATGTGTTCAATTTAGAAGACGCACCTTTTCCTGAGAGGATTTTACAGTGCAAACTGTAAAAGCTAACGCACACCACACTGTCAGCATGCTAATTAGAGCACCACCACTGAAATATTAAAACTAAAATATACATGTACCAAAAAATAGAGAGGAATAGTCAACCAGCATGTCCTATTCCTAGGCAAACACATGCACATAAAAACACGTCTCTAGTTCTCAGACTCTTCAACAAACAGCTACTACCTTATTCGCAGTTGTCTCAAGGGATGACAACACTGGTAAGTGAAGCTGATGCAATGATGTCACACATGCAGCAAGTCTGTGTACATGTGCGCGCGAGTTTCTCTCACTCCACGGTGCGATGGGGAAGTTGTGATATATTCTCAACAGGCCTGGATGACATGTGTCACATCCTGATTGCCCCCTCTTTCATCTATTTTTTTCCTTTCAGGCTCAAATGTTCTCCTGGGGGTAAAAATGTGTGTGTGTTTGACATAGTGGCACTAAATCGAATGTTGGATACCACCTGTCATTGGCTTCTTCTTTAAAACTTTTCATTTTGAGGCTTCTTACATAAAGGTTTCAACGGTCAGCAACCTTAGACACCTCTGAACGTGTATATTATATTTCTACTTCAAATTTCTAGAACCTCTGTAATACTAGTGGATAACTAAAATGAACTAACATCATGCCAACTTGAACAAAAGAGGAAACATAAAATACTAAGAAATATAGAAATTCTGAGAATTATCCAATGTTTGACTTAAATTCCTGATGATATAATTTATAATGAAAAAATAGTATTTCAAAAGGAATAAAGAAGCAATTTCACTATTAAGGATTTTGTTACAATAAACCACAAACAGTTGTAGAATAATATAAAGTAAAACAAACAACTAAATAATAATAATAAGAAGAATAAGATAATAATAATAATCATGTAATTTCAAAATAAAAAAAATAAAAGAACAACATTTTAAAATCTTTACTGAAGCAAAAGCAAAGAACATAACGGAAAAAAATAAGTCTTATATATGTACCTGTGATGCCAAATTAATAAATAGTAATAGAAACAAATAAAATCAAATAGTAATACAAAAAATGTAACGTCAAAATTCATAATATAAAATAAACAATTACTTGTTAAATAACATTTAAATAATATTTAATAATAAAGTCTAAACCAAGCAAAGGCACAACACAAAAGCAAAAAAAATGATCACTTTCCAAGTCTTCAAACCATAACATTTTCTGGCAGCTGGCTCAGAAGCGCAAATTGTCATTATTTAAGAAAAGAAAAGAAGAAGAAAAGAATATTATTATATATTCTGTGCCTATATTTTCAATCTGTGAATGGCCAAATTGATAAACCCAATAAATAAATAACTAAACTATTAAAACGTAATATCAAAATAAAAAAGCTAAAACAGTTAAATCTATTAATATTTATAAAATAAAGTTGCAAGAATAGAATAAAGACAACAAAATCGAAACAAAATGCAAAACAAAACCGCAAAGGCAAAAGCGAAAGGGGCAAAAAAAAACAACACATGGCTATTAACAAATAATGCTATAAATAACATAATAATGTCATTTTTAGAGGTCCATAAAAAGGGGGGGGGGGGGGCACAAAAGCAATGTTGCTGGTGCCAATATTCCATGCTATGATGCAAATAAACAAGCAAACAAACAAATAAATAAATGAATAAATAATATAATGTTTAAAATCAAGATAAAAAATAAAACAGCAAAATATTATAATTTATCAAATAAAGCAAAGCATAGAATAAAACAACAAAAAGCAAAGCAAAGCAAAAATACAAAAAGCAAAGCAAAACAAAACAAAAACAAAACATGCTATTAACAAATAATGCTATAAACAAATAAAATCATTATTCAGAGGCCAAAAAAGGATTAAAAAGGCACAAAAGCACTGGTACTGGTGCATCTACATTGCTCTCGGTGCATCCAAGTTTCCTGCAGGTTACTTCAGGAGATGTCTGTCCGGCAGCATAGCAACAATATGTCATTGTTATACCATTCACTATGGCTGTGTGTGGCCGGAAAGACTACTGTTGGACCTCCTTGTGTGTTTTGTGCTTTGAATGTCGTCGCAATTGCCAGTCATCCTCAGGAGCACACAACCCTCAATGGAAACGCTCTCGCTGCGTCCCGCTATGTTTATTTTTGTGCGTCTGGAATACTTTTGTGCAACTGGGCAACAATGACTCACTGGCTTTTTGCGTAAATGGAGCAGTTTGGAAAAATTGAGAGAACAAATGAATTGACATTTGCTATCACTGCATCCCCAAGCCCTGCGCTGAAAGCATCGGATCAATGCTTGCAAATGTCCCCGGGGAGAAGTACCATGAAACGGCTCAAAGCCTGATCTTAAAAGGCTGGGTTATCGACTGATTTCTGCTCCAAAAGCTCTCTGTCTAAAACATACGGCTTTAGCTTTGACTGGCATGGTGGCTGTCTTAAAGAGGTGATGCAAAAGGCTGGCAGCGGACTTACCCCCGGCAGTGTCTTCTGTTCGTGGAGGGCGTTCTGGGCTTTGATGGCCGACTCGCGGGCGCAGTAGGTGAGGAACGCGCAGCCTGTGTGACAAAAAGGAAAGGAGACTTTCAATGACTTGGATAGACAGTGGTCTTGAACTCAATACTGCCTGATATCGACGGGTGGCCAAAGTCATTTGAAGTAACCAAACAGCTTCCTGTAGCAACTAACAGTGGCCAGACAATCAAGACAAAAGCATTTACATTTATTCATTTTGGAGCAGACACTTTCATGCAAAGTTACTTTCAAATGAGTACTATATGGGTAATATAAGGAGGAACATCCAAGCGAATACAACTATTGCTTAATACGCTTTTTGCTTTAAAAAACCTGCTCAGAAGTAGCCTAATCTGGTTTGACTGGTTTAAATTGTAACCCCAGACTGACCAACTACAAAGTGCCCAAAACCCGGCTGGATTAGGCTGGCAGACCAACTAAAACCAGCTTAGTCTGGGTTAAGGCAGCTTTTTCCAGCAGGGACCTTATCAAATTTTATGTAGGGCAAAACATTAGCCAGGTTTCCATCCAAAGTTGCGAATTTAACTTTTGTGCAAAATTGGAATATCGTATAAAGCATTTGCAAATAAAGCATTGTTTCCATCCAACGAGTCAAAGAGAACAAAATCATCACTTACTAATAAACTGGCACTGAATATCACTAAGAAAAGTAGGAGGAGCCACTGAATACAATGATTTTCATATATAATAAATGACTTGCACCTAAGAGTGAGCAGACAAAACAATAAATGTGAATATTGCTTTCAGATGTGGATGCCTGTTGTTTGGGAACACAGTAGTGTAAGACAGTTACACAGAAATACTTTGACGACAGACTTCACTCGGGTGTTTTAAGAAATGAGAAAAAAAAAAAAACAATAAGGCACTTTTTAGAAGCTGTGCAACGAGATGCATGTCCAGCATGGTTAGTAAGGTTATGCAATCCCGGCGCAAAGTCACACAGTGGTGGGCCTCGTGAGGGTTAAAAAAAAAAATGAATGCGGGCTTTCCTACTAATTGTCTTGGTCTGAGGATCCCCTGCTCAGTTATATGATTATTATTATTATTATTTGCTTAACCACTTTTAAATTGCTTTTTGGTTGCTTTTAGTCAGAAAGCGTAAAGAAAACGACATACATATAGCAAGATAATATAATTTCACTTACCTTCTATCACTTGAAGCAAACATCCATCTCTTCTTAAAAGACTGTGTTAAAAGAGAGCTGCCTGTTGCGCCATTTAATAAGCCGACTGCTGTAGCCTATATCCAGCTTAGGCGTGTTCTCCCTTTATTTTTATATATACTGTTTGAATGACAGCTTGGTAAATCTGTTGGCAATCAAATATTCAATATCGCTATTCATCATAAGTACTTGGTACATTATCAGCGCAGCGGGAGATATTCAAACTAATATCACGTAATTTATGTCTCTTTGATGATATCAGAAGGGAGGCTCGCCTCCCCTACGAGGTTTCTTTTCTCAACACTCCTCAGCGCTGAAAGTGAACACTCGATGGTGATTGGCCTTTTTTATTTTTTTTTTCCAACGGAGGCACGAGAGCTCAGCTGCCTCCCCCTCCCCTTCTCTATCATTTTGTGGTTGTAATTACATCAGCAGATTCTGCACATTTCGCGATAGAAAAGCGGCGCTTTTCACGTTATGGTATTACAACTGTGAAATTACAAAACAAAAAATACACATTCTGAGACATGAACTGAAATGAATTGTGAATTTTATTAACATTAAATCATCCTCCGACCATTTTCGCCTCAAAATTATGGGGAAGCTGTGACCCCGCCTCCCCCCACGAGCCGCCACTGAAGTCACATGCCTTTTTTTGATGCACATGGATGAACTTATTCGCAAAATGCATTTCCATCCCGCATTATTTGCATTAACCCTTTTTCGCGCAAGTCAAAAAACTCGTAAAAACTTTTTAACAAATTTTTTTCCTGGAGTTGGTGGTTGCCATCATTCATTTTTGATGCAATACTTCAAAATGCGCATAAAACAGGATAATGAAAATATAGCTATTAAGTGCTGAAAACTACAGTAAAGAAGCATCCACCACAAGACTGAAGTTAGTCACAAATTCCACAGGTTCTTGGTTTCTCTCAAGCTGTTGTGCAACAAATCTTATGCAACTAATCTCAAACTAGTCTCAATTACGAGATCTATAATCCAAAAATAGCTAATTAATTACGACCAAAATATCTTTGATTTAAAACTTTTTTGTACGACTCATGTTTTCAGAAGATTGTAATGGATTCTGCTATTTGACAGAAGGTTGGTCAGTTCCTGTTGAACAGTGAAAGTGAAGGTTTCAAGAAAAAAGTGTCCAAAAAGGTCCAAATAAACATAAATAAACAAGCAGAAGCAGCAAATGAGTTTTGAGGGCTAGGTGGGCTATATTTTTATCTGGAAGCCAAATGTTTGCTTTAGGCTCCTGCAGAGTTCTGCTGAAAGTTACCTTCGCTTTATTAAAAAAAAAAAAAAAAAATATTCATTTGCTTCTAGAAATTCAGTATGTTTTCTGTTTTCAGAGATGTGATGTTCTGTGCTACTTTTTGGATAGAAGGTTTAGTTCCACTACTGAGGAACAGTGAAAGTGAAGGTTTCTGAAAAAAATTAAAAAATAAATACATAAATGTATAGATAAAGGCAGAGGTTTACGCGTACGAAGTAAGAATAGCTTTGTTACCCAGTACTTAAGTATTATTTATGTGAGGAGTATCTGTACTTTTAACTTGAGAGTGTTTTCTATTCAGTCAGGGATCCTTAAGTTTTTCTTTTATGCTTTAACTCCCAATCACTACATTTCCTCATCTCAAAAAAAAAAAAAAAAAAAAAAAAAAAAAAAAAAAAGCCAATTCTGTTACTGTACTACAAAAATAGTCAGAAGTCAGAAGAACACTGACTGCAGGAAAACAGGTCTGATGAATCAGTGGTCTGCCGTCTGCAAGTTATGGACTTTTCGGCTAAAAACACGCTTTGCTGCATGCAAACAAGTTGAGGGGCAAACAACTTCCGGCTTAGATGATTTCATTTTCGCACTCAAGTCGAGTCTTGGGTGTCGGGGCGATATACAGTAGATTTGCGACAAAAAAATAATATGTTAAGTGTTGTTGTAATGATGTGCGATCTGATATTATCAAGTAAACTATCACGAAATCACACACAGATTGCACGCACGTTGATTTATTAGTCTAATAAAACTCAAAATTAAAGGCATTCTAAATTGTAGACAGCATCTAAATCCTATTCATGATGGGCGATTCCAGAAATGATTCTCTTATGTCTGTGAATGAAAGGCATGCCTAAGTACTCAGATGAATTGGCTTCTTATTCTTACCGCAAAAATACAAAATGAAGAAGAGAGTTAACACTGTCATAGCTCAGCGGTAGTATGAAAAGTTTTTATCTATATTTATTTGCTTCTTTCTTTTCGCATCTTTGGCATTTACTTGTATTATGTTGGGGGGGGGGGGGGGGGGGGGTACTTTTTACTTTGCAATACGATAGTACCTTTAAGATTTTTAAAAAATACTTTTCGTACTTAAAGGCTTAGTTCACCCAAAAATGAAAATTAGGGGCCTCATAAATTAGCCTCACTTTCCTCAGCTCCAATGCATGTGCACGCTGAACTCATACGCATTACAGCCGCGGGGAGCGCTTATCGGCTCTGCTGTTACGTTTTCTCGTCGCTTCCGTGGAGGCAACTGTTGTTGTGGTGTTGGCCGGGCAAGCTAGATTCAGTTGATTATTACGTTTTGAATATGGATATTTTGCTTACAAAAACGCATCGATTCGCTACAGGAGGCCTTTGTTCACCCCCAGGAGCCATGTGAGACACTTTTTTTATGGATTGGCGCTTTTTATTTAACTTGTTTTGGACTGATGCATGCAACACCTGCTGAGTGGCATTAAACAGCTTGAAAGATCAAAGACAATTTTTTATATAGCTCTGACTGGATTCGTCTGAAAAAAGAAAGTCATATACACCTAGGACGACTTGAGGGTGATTAATTGCTAATTTTCGTTTTTGGGTGAACTAACCCTTTAAGTACAATAAATATCACATACTTTATTGCTTTTACTCAAGTAATATTCTAAACGGTGACTTCAACTTCTATCAAAGTCATTTTCTGATAAGATAGCTGTACTTTTACTTGAGTATGGCTTTCAGTATTTGATATCTACCAGCTCGATAACAGAACAATGTCATCTGTGATGTCAAATACGTACGGTGCCTCAGAGTTTCCTGAAAGTTACTTATTGGCTTTAGTTACTCGATTGCTTCTTGAAATGGTGTACGTCTTCAGTTTTCAGAAGATTGTTTTGGTTTCTGCTATTTGGAAGAAGGTTGGTTGGTTCCACCGAGGAACAGCGAAAGTGAAGGTTTCAGAAAGTTACCTTCATTAACTCACTTACCACACAGAGCAGGAAGGGAAATGAATCTGGGAAAGCGAGTTTAGGTAAGAGGCTGCAGACCCAAGATGGTCCTGTATGCAAGCATTTGAATCAGAGACCAAAAGGAAGACCAGATGCACTGCACTTCATTTAATTCAAGATTCAAGTCCACCCACAACATCGTGCTCCTATCGAGTATCACGGCTCGCCAGCACAGGAAAAACGAGCCAGCACAAAGCCTCCGCGTCCCTTACAATGACAGGGCCAGAGGTGCCGTGAGGAGTCTCTGCAGACAAGCTAAATACAGACAGTCTATTTTCTAACATGGGGAGCCTGTCCAGTCTGCTTTACACTGGATGTGACCGTGTGTTTCTGCGTACGTGTGCTTGTGTGTGTGTTTGAGCAAGTCCATAGATCAGCCAGCCGTCCCTGTCCGAGGCTCTCGGCCGGCTGGAATAAGCCCTGACTACCCTTGACACCCTGACAGAGAGGCGAACAGTGGCAGAGAGCTAGGAAGAGAAACTTTGAGCCTCTTGGGTCTCCAGACAAAAATGTGAATTCATAAAACCATGCACATATACACACCCGTTTATATAACCCTTCTGCCACAGGTATCACAGAGCAGGAGACTTTGCAAGAAGAAGATCCCTGAGCCCATTAGTTTTTTGTGACATTAACAGTGCAAACTGGTAGATGTATTTAAAGTAAAGTAAGTCTCGGATTTGCCCGATATAACAGACTCGCAGGCAACAATCAAACTGCAATGTGAGGATCACAGTTTTGTAGATGTGAAAGTAACTACAAAGCAGTCAGTCGTTTCGCTTTCTCTGCCTTATCACTTTCTTTTCTTCACCCATGTTCAATTGCACCGGAATTAACACTGTGTATTTACTCTATAAAAACAAAATATATCTTTAACTAATGTCAAAAAACGGAATTGCTAAAAGCTGTTTGTTTCTAACAAGTTCCCAAACACTGGGGTGTGCGATATTGACAAAAAAATGATCTTTCGAAATTTGGGGATTTTTTTGATAACGATAATTTAATGATGTTTTGCTGAGTGTGTTTTTGTCCTGGTACCTTGGCTGGTTTAGGCCTGTCATGGATAAATAAAAATGCCACTAAAACTGCCAGTAGACTATGGCAAGGCCCTCTCTTATAGGGATAGTTCACCCAAAAATTAACATTTTGTCATTATTTACTCACCCTCATGTGTTGCAAACGTATAGACCTTTGTTGCATGCTTTTCGATCACAATGCAGATATTTTGTAGAAATCAGGCGTGACATCAGTAGTTAAACCTTAATTTTACAAAGCTACGAGAATAGCCTACTTTTTTTTTGTTGCAAAGAAAATAAAAATAATGACTTTATTCAACAATTGTTTTCTTGCAGAAGATGAACGAAGGTCTTACAGGTTTGGAATTAAATGAGGGTGAGTAATTAATGAATTTTCATTTTTGAGTGAACTATCCCTTTAATGAGTGATAGAAAAAAGAGGGAGAGTGATTCATTGAATAATTCATTAAAATGATTAATTCAAAACAGATGATTCATTAAAAAAAATGCAAGTGACTGTCTTTATGAATGGATAATTGAATCATTGGCTCAATTATTTCGGTTCAAATGAAATGCAACACCACAGTGTTGCTCTGAGGATGTGGCAAATATCCTGCACGCCTCCTGGCTTTGTTCGGAATTACTTTAATTTTTTGAAACACCACAGTGTTGCTCTGAGATGTACAAATATCCTCCTCTGGCTTTGTTCGGAATTAATTTAATTTCCAAAACAGAAAAAAATGGCAATAGTCTCTAAAATGTACCTCACTTAATATGAATTTCTTGTTTGTTGAACTCTTGTATAATATCAACAAAACATCACTCTTACTTTATGATTGCCTAACTATATCATATATTATAAATATAAAACACAAGGAAAAAACATACAGGAGTATTTTTTATTTCAAAAATGCTTTTGGACTCTTAAGACATGTTTTTAATTGTTTATGGCATATATTCATACACACTCACATCGTTAAAACAATTATGATTTTATCGTAGACGATAAATATCACACACCCCCACTCCATTTATCTGCTATTAGTCAAAGAACCAGAAAGTCCCATTCAAACTTAAAAATCCATAACACTATCACTTATAAGTTTTATAGTAGCTTATAACTCAGTGAACTTTTGTTACTCGGCTACAGATCTTAGTCAGTAACTTGTTGCAAACATAAATAGTGGTGGAGAAAGCGGGCAGTTCAATATGCCATACTTTCTTGGTAGGAAATGTATTTTTCATAAACCATGTTTTCCAGAGTTTATTTTTTCAGTGTTTTGTCAGCCGTTAGATTAGCAACCAAGAACACAACAATACAAACTTGGAGTTTAGTCCCTTGCAGCCTTGTTTTCATTTGCGTCCAACTAAATGAGTCATTTACTCTGGCCAAGGTCAATAGACGCCAATTTAAAGAATAGCCAATATTAATGGCTAAATGCTAATAACTAATCAAAACCCACTATGTGAGGACTCTGAGAAAGTGATATGGGGTTATGAACAGTTAAAGGAAAAATGAGATTTGGCCAAAACATTGTCCTTTCAAAATGACTTGCTGGGACAGACAAACAAGCAAGCCACTTGTGTTCTTTCATATTTATTATTGTATCAGTCCCACTAACCCTGCAGTGCTTTCAAATACATCAAAGCTTTATGTCATGTCTCAAATCCTCCCACCAAGACAGGCTCTTTTCAATCTGTGCGGATACATTCATAATGCATTCACAAAGAATATACAGAGTAAATTAGTTGCCCCACTAACTAAAAAGTGACAATAAAACATATAGCGAGAGAAACATTTTAATTCTAAACCTCTCACTTTAATGCATAGTGCGATTGCAGCCCATAGGCACCAACAAATTCATAATTGGAATCCAAACACGTACAAATTACTACCCTGCTGTTGCATATTAGGCAAGCAATTTTGGGCTGCATGATGAAATTATTTGAAACTCGACATAAAAAGATCACGCATGGAAAAGGTTGACGCAGCACCCTAAGGACAGAGTGTGGAAATGATCTACCACATTGTTTGATAACAATGTCTATTGTTTGATCAAATGTGATTTAAAAATTAACAAAGGAAGCTGCACAGTTAGTAGGGAATGGATTTTACTTCGAAATTATAGCTAATGTGATTCTTTTTCTATAAGTAGGTGAATAGTTTCTGATGAAACGCTTCACTGAATGAGAATATAAATAGAGTGAGGTGCAAAAACCTGAAAATTGGAAATATTTTTTTTTTCATAATTAAGCCTTGAAATAAATATTTTTTTTACATTTTGGACATTTAAAAAACATAGTACAATGAGATAATATTCTGCACTATTTAGAGAGCATTAATAAGCTGTTATGCTATATCTAAACACTCATTTATCAAAAATATTTATCTAAAATATTAGAATTAATTAGAATTATACAAAAGACTAATACAAAGTGAGGAGCATTTCAAATAGTTGTCTCAGACATTTGGATGTTTTTTTAAGTAATTTCTCCTTAACCCACAACCACACCACACGTGCGACCACAGACCATACACACACCACACACACACACACACATACGCACAAGCATTTATACAAAAAGTCACATTTTGACTACAAAAACAAACAACCTATTTACAATGGATGAAATTTTGTATTAATACTAAAAATTGTTATCTAAATATTACTTAGATTATTATTAATTATAATTAAAATGTCATATTTAATAATAAAAATTATTTCGACTAGTGTTCTCATATTTCGATGTGTTGTTAAGTAATTTCTCTCAATCACACACACACACACAAATCAAATGTAGCAACAAAATTGTCCTGCACTCTTCTGAAACCCCCCCCCCCCCCATTTAATCCAGAAATAAGAAAATTTCACATTTGGCAGTATGAAAAAAACGTCTCTGGTTACTTATGTAACCATGGTTCCCCGAGGGAACTCGAGCTGCGTCGAGTCGCTTTGGTAACGCCCTTGCGTGACCGCGTTCTGAAACACCTATCAAATCAGTCCAATGGAGCAACGAGACGTCACGAGCAGGGTGACGTAAGCACCAGAAATCATAAAGGCACATCCGGCCGGGCGCAAACCAGCTTCGATTAAGTAGCGCCTGCAGGGATGCAGGGATGCAGGGAGTATGGCAAGAGACGCAGCGTCTCGTTCCCTCGAGAAACCATGGTTACATACATAACCTGAGACATTCCCCTTCAAAGGAACTTCGAACTGCGTCGAGTCCGCTTGGGAAACGAGAATACCCACGCGCCCTACTACCAAGGTCCCCGTGCCCGTTGTGGTGTCCGTAAATGAAAGCAAACATTCACCGAAAAAAAAAAAGGAGAGAACTTGGGAACCTGGGGTAGATGCCAGGTCTAGGTTATAGAAGTGGACAAAAGTGTGCGGTGAGGACCAGCCCGCCGCAGCACAAATTTCCTGCAAGGCCACACCCAAGTTGAATGCCTTGGAGGCCGCCATACTCCTGGTCGAGTGCGCTCTGACCCCCATAGGTGATGGGAGGCCAGAGGACTCGTAGGCTAGTGAGATGGCCTCGACCACCCACCTACCCGTAGTCTGCTTGGTCGCCGGAAATCCCTTCTTTGGCGGACCAAAACAAACAAAAAGCTGATCTGCCTTACGCGACGGGGCAACTCTGTGTGCGTAAGCGTCCAGTGCTCGAACTGGACAGAGCAGATTACGCCTTTCTTGGCCTACTTCCTGTTACGGAGGAGGACAGAATGCCTGAAGTACTATGGGCCCTGGTGAATAAGTGGGCACCTTAGGGACATACCCGTCCCTCGGGTAAGGAATGCCCTAACCATGCCTGGAGCGAACTCCAGGCATGAAACAGAGAGTGCCTGAAGATCCCCGATCCTTTTTAGTGAGGAAATAGCGAGGAGAAAGATGGTCTTGAGCCTGAGCAACTTGACCGAACTTCTTCTATGGGTTCAAAGGGGGCATTGCATGAGCCCTCCAGAACCACAGCCAGGTCCCATGAGGGCACCTTGGTGCACTGTACTGGCCTCAGCCTCAGAGTGCCACGGAGGAAACAAGTTACATTTGGGTGTCTTCCCAATGATTGACCACAGAGAAGGGCATGGTAAGCAGCTAAGGCCACCTCGTATATCTTCAGAGTGGAGGGAGATGACCCTGCGGAGAATCGCTCCTGTAGAAACTCCAGAACTGTACCAATTGGGCAGTTGACTGGGTCCTGTAGTCGCTGTCCGCACCATGAAGCGAAAAGTTTCCACTTCAAGGCATACTGTTTCCTAGTGGCGGGAGCTCTGGACTGGAGTATAGTCTCAACAACCTCAGTTGAGAGACCAGAAGCTACTAGCTGTGCCCCCTCAGGGGCCATGCCCACCGCTTCCATAACTCCGCCGATTGATGTAGGAGACCACCAATGTGTTGTCTGTGCGCACAAACACATGGTGACCTCTTAGGTCTGGGAGGAGGTGTCTTAGTGCACGAAGCAAGGCCAGCATCTCCAGGCAGTTGATGTGCCATGTGAGATGATGGTCTTCCCACAGACCCTGGGTAGAGCGGCCACTCATGACCGCTCCCCTGCCTGTGAGAGAGGCATCCGTCGTTAGTGTTACGTGATGACAAGGAGCCCCTAACATCGGGGCTTGAACCAGGAACCAATGTTTCTTCCATATGTCTAAGGCACGTGAGCATCGCCGCGTGACCTTGATCATGCAAAGCGGATTCCCCCTCAGGGAAAATCCTTTGGTTCTGAGCCACCACTGCTAGGGTCTCATGTACAGCAGGTCAAAAGGTATCACGTTGGACGCCGCTGCCATCAGGCCCAACTGCCTCAGAAACTGTTTGACAGTGAGTGACTGGCTTTCTCTTACTCTCGTGACTGTCGTGAGTATTGACTCGATTCGAGCAGGAGACAGTCGTGCCTGCATCGAGGTTGAGTCCCATATCACGCCTAAATAAGTGGTTCTCTGTAATGGAGAAAGTACACTCTTCTTGGCGTTTAGTCTTAACTCCAGCTCTCTCGTATGGGCGAGGACGTCATCTCGATGCTGAGCCGCCATCTGCTCTGATTGAGCTAGTGTTAACCAATCGTCGATATAATTGAGTATGCTGATGCCCTGGATTGGTGGAGCCAGAGCAGCATCCACACACTTTGTGAAAGGGCGGGGTGAGAGTAACAGGCCGAAGGGAAGAACTCTATATTGGTATGCTGCGCCCCCGAAAGCAAACCTCAGGAACATCCAGTGTTGAGGGAGAATGGAAACATGGAAATAAGCACCTTTGAGATCTATCGTAACAAACCAGCCCTCAGACTGGATTTGAGATATTATCTGCTTGACAGTGAGCATCTTGAACCGAAGCCGTTCGATAGCGCGGTTCAGAAGACGGAGATCTAAGATCCGACGCAAACCCCCCATCCTTCTTCAGAACGATGAAGTAACGGCTGTAGAACCCGGACGCTCTCGAGAGAGGAGGAACACGTTCTATGGCCCCCTTCCTCAAGAGAGTATCTACTTCTTGTTCCATTACCAGAGCCTGCTCGGGGCCCACTAGTGTGGAAATGATCCCGTTGAAACGAGGAGGGCGAGAACCGAACTGGATTCTGTAGCCTTTCTCTACAATCTGCAGGACCCATTTTGATATATTTGGCAGAAGTTCCCACGCTGCCAGAATATCTACTAAGGGAACCAGCTTCTCGAGGCTGGCCTCTGGTGTTATTATAGGAGCCAGTTCGGTGCCCTGAAGCGTATGACTGGCAGGGAACGACCGACCTGACTGCTGTAGCATCCTCACACCGTTGCCGGGCGGCAGCTGGGAATTTCGCTCGTCGGAGCTCACTGAGCCCTGAAGCGCCGAGGTGGCAGGGGTATCAGTGAACCTCCATGAGGGCACTGAGGGAACAACCGACCCAACTTCTGTAGCACCCTCACTTGAGGGGGCGAGATCTCC
This sequence comes from Sinocyclocheilus anophthalmus, assembly GCA_018155175.1. NCBI lineage: Eukaryota > Metazoa > Chordata > Actinopteri > Cypriniformes > Cyprinidae > Sinocyclocheilus > Sinocyclocheilus anophthalmus. The sequence continues at coordinate 377,133 of JADLZN010008746.1, forward strand.
CGTGCCGTACAGTTGCCGGGCGGTAGCTGGGAATTTCGCTCGTTGGAGGTCACTTAGCCCTGAAGCACCGAGGTGGCAGGGTTATCAATGAACCTCCTTGAGGGCACTTAGGGAACAACCGACCTGACTGCTGTATCACCCTCACTTGAGGGGCGAGCTCTACCGTGCCGTACCGTTGCCGGGCGGCAGCTGGTAATTTCGCTCGTCGGAGCTCACTGAGTTCACTGAGCCCTGAAGCGCTGAGGGTGGCAGGGGTATCAATAAGCCGCCGTGAGGGCACTGAGGAGGATTGGGCACCGTATACTGAGGTGTTATCCTTTCCTCGCCAGGTGGGCTGCCCTCAGGGACCTGACAATGGTAGGACCATTTCGCCGAGGTCCTCTTAGACAAATAACGGTCCGCAGATCCGTTTTCGGTCTATAAGACCCCAACTGAGAGCATCGCCCCGACCCCCGATCTTTCTGAGGAGGGGTGCGGGTTGCAACTCTCTGTTTTTGAGACTGGCGATATGAGGATCTATAAGGAGCTAATTTTGAGTTGATTATGAGCGTTGCGAAGGGGCATGCGCTGCAAAACGACAATCATCATACCCACAACCCCTGAGCACGTCCACCTGTTATTCATTGTACACGCGAACTCGAGAGTTGTGCAAACAGAAAGGCATCCGCGCTCTGAGCTTGGAGAGTCAGCGTACCTCCGTATAAGCTTTCCCAACCAGACTCGATGTAAGCCTAACGGGCCTGGTGGGAAGCTTCGGGGCCTTCAGGGACGATGCTGAGGAAGGGGAGAGATAGCTCGAAAGCGTCTTCTCCACCACTGGCATCGCCCCATATACCTTATCATTCAGCCCCATGATGTTCTTTGAATAATTCGAGACTGTGGGGCTGTAATACGGGATGAATACGGTTTCTCCCACAATCTTGACACCTCATCATGGAGATCGGGGAAAAACGGAAGGCCACCGTCGTGAAGGCTGTGATCTGGATTAAGAACATGCTCGTCTAATTATTTTTAAGACGAGCGTCCTGTTTCTAGGCTTGCCAAACAATATTTTATTTTTGGCGCGAAACACACCCCATAATCACAAATCACACCTCATACACGAGGGACTGTGGTGGCGAGTCCACAGTCTCCTCTGTCTCGACACTCGTCACATCCACCTCCTCGGAGGAAGATAGATGAAGCGTCTGGCTCTCTCTCTCTCGCGTGGGGGGGGGCGCGAGAGAGAGAGCTGCGGATCTAGCGGTGAGGCCCGAGAAAAGGACGAGCCCGTCTCGGATCCCTCCGGAGCATACCGCGAGAGCTCGCAATGATGACAATCAGCTGCTCGAAAGCTGACCGTGCATGCTCTGCTCCTAAACAAACGACACACAATTCGTGTGTATCCCCTGCCGCCAGATATCGTGGGCAGGGAGAAACACAGCGTTTGTAATGCCGTTCGCTCGCATAGACTTTCTCATTGTTTTATATATATGAGTGCTTGTGCGGACAGACAACAGTAAATAGACAGACACATACACAGAGCGCTACTGAAGAGCAGAAGCTGGTTTGCGCCCGGCCGGATGTGCTTTTATGCTTTCTGGTGCTTACGTCACCTTGCTCGTGACGTCTCGCTGCTCCATTGGACGGATTTGACACGTGCTTCAGAACGCGGTCACGCAAGGGCGTTCCCAAAGCGACTCGACGCAGCTCGAGTTCCTGAAGGGGAATCTTATGATACAATGAAGGATGAAATATTCTGCACTATTTATATTGCATTAATCATTGATTTTAATTACATTTCTATTGTTAATGCTGACATTTTTAAAACCTGCAAAAAAAGACTTTAAATTAATTTACATTTAATTAGAAATAAAGATTTTTTTTTTTTTTAATAAATCAAACTGAGAGAATTTTCACGAGTGGTCCTTCACACTTTCAGAGTCTGGGAACCAGTTTTCTCCTGAATCACAAAAGTCAAATGTAGCTACCGCCAGCAAAAACGTGCCTCTCTCTTCCAGGACAGAAATGACATCTAACCCCCGTGCTAATAAGCAATCACACAGACAGAGGCCCATGAGACCTGCGGGTCTGAGGAATGGCGTAGAGCTTCATAAGGAGGTAGAGAGGCATAGCAGTAATTAAGCAAGCTGTATTGAAGGTGCCGCTCCCTCCCTCCGCTCCTGACAGACCCATTTGCTGTTTTTTTTTTAATAGGAAAAGCCGAGCCGTCGCACCAGTTCCTGCCCCCCTTTATAATTGTGTGCAAACCCTGAACTGTGAGGTGCCTGTTAAGTGCGAAGGTCTTGGCGCTAAATCTGCTTCCGTGCCCCCATTCTCCACGTTCTCGCCTGAGCACTTTGCAACTTCACGAGCAGTCCCGTCATTCACGCCTCCCACTCTTTCCTGACACGTTTAAGTTTAGCTCTGAGAACAAAGGATTTAACTTAAAACTATTGTGCAGTTACTCAAAAAAAAAAAATAAGGCTGTGCTGATTGAATGATGTATTGACATACTGCGCATTAGCATTTTTCGACTTTCTCAATATGTTGCAACACTACTTTAGATCATTGTATCTATATTTTTTTAATGTATTTTTGCATTCATATCATGTCCTGAAAGTCCATACGGAAGAAACAGGTCATCTAAATGAGCACAACAGGACAGATTCACACAGATTCACTTTTGTGTTTGGTAAAGTTTCAGTCAAGATTCAATTATAATATTGCATAAGAAGCCTTATCAGTTTAGGTTTACTGTAATAATGACATAATTTTGCCTCTACTACTTTTCGTCTTTGTCTTTTACTTACCAAAATCCATTTCTATGTTAGTTTTACGCAATATTTGACTGCACTTGAAACTGAATCGAACATGAGAATGAATTGTGTTATGATGTTTAAGAGATCATGCAGATTAAATAGTTACTGGCTGACCAGAGAAATAGTGAAAAAAAATAATTTCTTGTGTGATAAGTCTAAATGTCAAGAAAACTAACTACCTTTATTATGAGAAAATTAAGTTTAGATGTCAAGAAAACAAAATTTATATTATGTTGAGCTCAAAAAAAAAAAGAAAACAATAATGCATGGCCTCATAAGGCTTCTGCATTACTGTAATGCATCGCAATTTGTACAAAGTGTATTGTTTTGATTAATGCAATTACATTATTTTGTGATGCAGGTAAGAGGAGTTAATATCACTGATCAAGTAACTAAAAAAGGATATTTAATTATCTAAATTTTGCGCGGGGGGGGGGGGGGGGGGATCGCATGGCGCTATTGTGATTGTGATTTCACTCCATACTTAACTGTATCTGCATTATGATTTTTAAGAGATCATGAAGATTCAATAATTAATGGGTGACCAGAGAAATAGTGAGAAATTTTTATTTTGGGGGGGGGGGGGGGGGGGGGGCTAGATTTCAGAAACACATCTGTTATGCAAAAATTAAGTTTAGATGTAAAGAAAACAACCTTTGTTGTTGGCCTCTTAACGCTTTCATTTTATTGTGAAGCAATTTACTAAATTGTACAAAGAGTAACGTCTTTTGTGTTGTAGCTAAGACAAGCTAATAAAACTGTATGTATGTAAATATGTGCTGCTAGCATTCGTGCATGACAACAAGTGAACGTTTCTCATGAACGAGCTCAGCAATCGATATCACTTTCAGTGTCACTCGCAGTTACCATGTATCATGTCAAATACAGTTAATGCGTGACCGCCTTCCATGGAAAAAAACGCATAAGGGCTTGATTTCCTTTGAAACTCTCTCTCAGTCACTGTCCAGACAACAATATTGTTCCTGCCCTCACCTAATTACTTTGTAATGAGTCTTGTAATATAAGCGGTGCGCTAGCGTAACCTGTAAACCTTAATTTAAGGCAGCCACCTTTAAATGTGCTCAACCTCAATGTACCAGAGAAAAACTATACACACGTCATCTAACAATGGAGCTAGAGCAGCAAAAAATGATATTTCGGAAATGTTATGTTTGTGTTATTCAGAACTAATGAATGAAAGTCAAATCAAAGCTTGAAGGAAATTATGCCTTACACATTAAACATTGATCACAGTTCTGTTTGATGTCATATAAACAAATTGACCAAAACTAAATTCGCAACTGTATAAATAGTGTACAATTTTGGACTATTGCAACTGTGGATATGAAAAAGCACACTGAAGAGTAGCTTCCTAATACATATGCAAGACTTGTTTGTCATGGCAAGACTCAAATAGGTCTAGATCCGCTATTGTGTTGTGAATTTGAAATATGGTGGGGTGACACTGTGTCTTGCGGCATGCTGGGAAGTCCTCAGCCAGAAACGCTCTGATGGCGCACCGAGTGCAAGAAGGGTGCGACGGAACAAAGACACTTCCTCAGTAGGCTACATCTGTTTCTCCTCCTCTCTCTCTCTTTCTGTCTTCAGAGGATGGCTGGCATATGAGCAGTGATGCCAGCAGTGGCAGCTTAACCTATTTTCGGAAATACCACAGATTTCTATTAATAGCCCTGCTGAGCAGCAGGCCTCTCCGCACATCCCCGACGGGTCCCACAAACTCACTGATAACATCCTCTCCCAGATCACCTTTCAGCCATGCTCGTGTCGTAGCATCACTTTTCAATACTAAAATAAAAACAACAACCAAATTCAATAACGTTCTGGACTGTAAAAGGAATACTGCGATAAAGCAATCTGGGAAAGAATCTGGAGAAATTCTTCTACTGTGTATTTCCACTTCCAAGTACATGTGATTTCCCAGAAAGAAGATAGTTAAGAAAAAGTTACTATACTGACATCTTCAACATCTTAATATACTATATGGACATCATAAAACTTAAACGCTTACAAATTTTTACCAATCCTCCATTGTGTGTTTTTCAACCAGTGGGTTGCAAACTATCCTTATGATTGCATACAGCTAACAAGACTCATTACTAACTTTTGCATGTGTAGAGAAAACTTGCTTGTTGATGTCAAAGCATTAAATCATCATATATCTATAATCAAACTTTATGATATTTTACGAAAAATAGTCAAACTGACATGGACAGTTTGTGCAACACTCTAGAAAACAAACAGTACAACCTAAATAGGCTAATTAGCAACTTTTTAAAGTGTTGGCGAAATTCTTTCTCTATTTTTTGTTGATAACATCAAGGTATCAAATCATCAAGCATCTAATCAAATTTTACGGTATTTTGCGAAAAATTATCCGCCATTGGTAAAAGCTAGTCAAACTGGCATTGAACTGGTTGCGTAACTCCCTACAAAAAAAACTAAATTACTCAAAATAAAAGAAAACACAACCCAACTGGATTCGTTATCAACTTTTAAAAGTGTGAAGAAGATGTATTTTCCATATTTTTTTGTAGCTGATGACAAAGCTTCAAATATTCATGTATCTAGTCAAACTTTATTGTATCCTTTGCAAAATTGTGCCATTTGTAAAAGCTAGTCAAACTGACATTGGACAGGTTGTGCAACACCCTAGTAAAACAGGAACAAAATTATGCAAAATAAAAGAAAATACCACTCAGCTGGACTCATTATCAACATGTAAAAGTGTGGAGAAAAGGGTTTCCATATTTATTGTTGACGACATCAACAATGCATCTAATCAAACTCTATGATCCATCAATGATCTATGTTTTGTGTCAAACATAATATGTTTTGTGAGCTGAAAACCATTTAAAGCCAATGAAGAAAGCAAACTCAACTATCTAAAACTAAAAACTTAATTTTCAATCTAAATCATATTAATAATTGTGTTGGGGTTATTCATCAATATTAAAATGACTATTACGATACCAATTTTGGTACTTTGTTAGGTTGTTGTTCAGCAAAACCAGTTCAGAACCACTGATCTAGCATGCTAGAACTTCCCTTACCTAAAAATACTAATGCAAACCTGATGCTTATGCACAGTCTTATCTTGTCACACTCTCAACATCCTGACGGTGTCCCACGTCTGCCCCGCCACACCTCCTCTTTCATATTAAATCCTTTTGTTTCCACCCTCTCCTGTCTGCCAGGGTGGATCTGGCTCTCCCATCCTGTCAGAAGGGCCCGTCACTCCGCCAGTGCCTCCGGATTAAAGGCACCATTTGTTTTCAGTGGTTCTGACAATCACTCCATCTCTTTCAGTCTGTTCATCTACTGTGCTTAGCCTTCTGCCTTACTGTCATTTTTCCCTGTCCACTCCAGCTCTCTGTGTGTGTGTGTGTGTGTGCTGCTGGGCGTGCGTGCGTGCGTGCGTGTGTTTGTGTGTGTGTGCATGGCATTTGTCACAGCTCTCTGACTGACATAATGGCCATGCCCTCCTTCCTAGGATCAAAGGAAGTGGAAAAAGCCTTTTCTGCTCAAATTCCAACGAGGCATTTACATATTTCCAAGCCGTTCTCATCAACGGCAGCAGAATCCTTCTATCGCTGTTCATTAGTCAACCGTGCTGAGTGTTGATTTATTTTCCACTCGACAATAAATCTTTAGTTCAGGAAGCTCGAAAAACCAGAATAACAGTTCGACTGCAGGAAATGTCGGAAAGAACAGTCATGTCAGTGTATCATACATTTCATTCTCTGTCGTCATTCTTCCTTTCCCTCCATAAAAAATGGCACTGCTGGACTGACCTTGTAAAAGTTTACTGCGTAAAACAGTAAACAGAAAAGAGTAACTAATAAGCTTTATCCCTCAGAATTGACCTCCATTTTGAAATGGTCCAAGAAAATCTAGCATCTTACAAGATGAAGTGAGTAATTGTTTCACCAATAGCATCACCAAAAAATAACTCACTGAATAAAACATCTTAAACCAGCTGGCGCAGGCTGGTTTTTCTGCATTGCCAATGTACAACTGGTTTTTCAATCTAACCAGCTGATAAATTGGCAAAATCCCTCTAAAATTAGCACTAAAACTAGTCTGGGAGACAAGCTAAGCAGATAAGACTGGATTTTTTTCAGCAGGTAATGACTGTTTTCAAACAGTTTTGTAACCACTTCCCCCATTTGCCATTGGTCAGCCAAAGAGACTTCAACTTACACCATTGGTTGTGCTAATGTTACTACAGCTATGTATCCTTCACACTGTTTTTATGTGCATTTTGATGTATTGCATCAGAAGCGAGTGATGGAAACGCCAAATAAATTTGAAAAAATCTCTTAATTCACAAAAAAGTTTTTACGATCACTTGAGGTGGTTTTTGACTTGTGCGAAAAATAGATAATGTAAATAATGAGAGATGGAAACACATTTAAATTTCTCCATGGGCATTAAAAAAAGTAATGTGACTTTGCATGGACAGGATAACTTGACTAACCAGCAGACCTCATTGCACAGCATCTCAAATGTTGTTATGGTCCTTCTGAAATGCATACAATGGTCGTCGACTTCCTTTCTGTTTTTATAACGATAATTCCGCTACCAAACTGTCTTACACGCCTCTCAAACAACACTTCCGAAAGCATTGACCATATTTATTGTGTTTCGTCTGCTCGCTCTGAGGCGCACGTAATTTACTATACATGAAAATTATTATATTCAGTAGCTTCTCCTAGTTTTCTTAGTGATATTTAGAGCCAGTTTATCATGATTGACGATTTTTTCTTTTTTGACTAGTTGATTGGAAACGGTGCTTTATTCCCAATATTTTATGCGATATTCCAATTTTGGGCACAAGTTAAATTCGCAAAACATGGAAACACAGCTTATGTCAGACTGCGGTGTGTTTCCCAAGAGCACTGTTGGTATGGTTGCAGTTTCTGTCGTTAGCAAGATTTCAGAGTGTTTTCCTAAACCCAAAGTTCCAACGAAAATTTCGCAAACAGCATCGCAAAGTTGTGTGGTTAGAACTACAGCTCTCAACTGTGCTTTGAAGCATAGACTGATAAATAGAGCAAAACGCCAGAGAACACAAATATCGAAGGAGTTCTCAGATGCACTGTTCGTTTATTAACTAATAATCTGACATTAATTGCAGTCTTGAATCAATTTATTAGCAGAAGTTATTACTCCACCACCTGCATGATGCCATTAATGATGAATCCATATTGTTGAAAACAATGTGGTTCAAATGACGCATATGTGACAAAGTTACTATGGTTTTGGGAAACTAGATAGTTAATTTCTAGTTAATCGATGCATCATGTTACATATGTTAGTTAAGCAACAAATTGCATTATTGTATGGAAAACACACCCCTATGCGAGTGTCACAAAATTGATTTATTTTTTGGAAAAATTAGGCAACAAATGGTTTACTTGGATTACTTGGTTTACTCTGCATATTAAGCTATATTTGATGATGAAACTTGAAAATCATGTAAATGAAATTTACATAATGATAATATTACATTTATATTTTCACAACCAAAAAAAAGTTTTAACTGAACAGTAAAATTAATTATATTATGTTGATCAATTAAGTTTAATTAAAAAATACTATGTTTAATAAATTAATTTCATCGAATCCTACAGCAGTGAGTAATGTTTTTGAATTACAGAGCAATCTTGTTAAGCAGCACAAAACAGAGGGAATCAGGTGGACTTTTCTATTAGCAAACACGACAGACATTATGACACATTTGAAGACCAGCTTACTATACGCCATAAAAATGGTCATAAGGGAGAGATTCACAACATCTTAGAATAGCGCATCAATAATTTTGCTTTGTGTTCTATGCTCGGTCCACAAAACGGACATGTTACGGAAGGTCACTGAACCTCTTTCCACAGAGGGTTGTCTAGAATACTCTACTGTAAATGCCGCCATCTGATGAATGGTAATGGCCTTAAAAAAAACATTTACCACCTAAAAAGAAAAATAACCTTCTCCACATGGAGGAAAAGTCCATCTAAAACCAGGTAAAGGGGAGATAAGTGGCCAGTTCACATGAAAAGACAGCTTGCTGATAGAGGAGGGAACATCTCATCCTGACATTCAGAGCTACGGTTCCTGCCAGGAGAGCTGCTGAAGCACTGCATTTTTTATGAATCGGCCTTGTTGCGTATTATAGTATTTACAGATGTTTGCATCTTTGGACTGTCAGACTTTTAAAGAAGCCGTTTGACATTTCAACCAATGGCCTCCTCTAATTTAAAACCTAATGAAAATCACTAACTTGTAGTTTTTATTCATTGGTTGACATGTTTCCTATTTAAACTTGGGAAGTTGGGACGAAACATTATCATCAAAAGACTCGTAGCTTTTAGCTAGAAACTACAATTTACTACTTTGGGCCATTTTGGACAAAAAAAAATTGTAAATGTGGACAATATTTTTGTTCAAAAAACTGTGAATTGTAAATGTGTTCATATCATTTAAACTTTTGCAAAGTCTCAAAACTAATAGACATTTACGCTACTAAAAAACAACACTCCAATTTCGATTAAATGGGGTTTTACTAGAAAACAAGAAAATAAAATATACAAAAAAATCTCTGTTAGGAAGTGTACGTATCCAAATGAATTTTCAGATATGAAAATGCTACTATGAACCCAACATTGGTTCCTGGTAAACCATACAAAATATGTTTCATCTTTCTATTAATAAGGGATTTGCAATGTAATTTTTCTGCAAGGCCTTGAAACAATCTCACTCCTAGCTTAACTCTTTTTAATACTGGAAAGTGGAAACAGCATAAAACTCCTTTCAAATCACTGTCCAACAAAGTTAGCCTTAGATTTATAAGCACTGAACCTTTCTACAGCTTGGCTTTCAGCTTTTGCAAGGACCCCTGCTGTTAAATCCATTCGCATGGGAAAATACATAAATTAAAATTGTTTAATGCTTCATAAGATTATTTCTAAAATGTCTATCTTATCTGTCAATCCCTCATAAATGCATTAGCACAATAGGTCCCTTGAAAGCAGTTAAGGATTGACACTCTATAGTGGCAGATGTGAATGGAGCATCATTAAGCACAGACAATCAGACAGCATCAGGTTTAGGTCTAAAGAGCCTTGTGTATGTTTGTGTATAGTGTTCAAATATTCTCCATGCCTTTTGTATTGTAAGCTTGTGCAAGCTTATCCTTGGACATCTTCACCTGCAGAGTGCAAAATGTGCGTAAGAGGCTTTCAAAGCAAAGCAACAATAGTGTTTTTATGCTAAACGTAGCAAGAGATCTATATACCATGCTCATGTACGATTACAAATACAGCATAGCAAGTGTCTCAAGCTTTCCAGGCAAATCTGTGAGTTAAACCCCCATTTCCAACTCCATACTAAATAAAAAAAACTTTAATAAAATGCTGAGCTCAACGGATCACAGGTGAAAAGCCTGAAGGGGAAAAGCTCACCTGTTAATACAAATCAAGAGACAGCATTTGTTAGGCCCGTTGAGCAGACCTCATAATAGCTGTTCATACTGAACAACACTGCAGGCTAAGATGACTACAGCATGCTTTAATTGCAAAGAAGCAGCCACTTCAGAGGGACAAACCAAGTGATCCGAACGACTGCAACCTCAGACAATAACTACAGTTGCTAATCCTCCTCCGTCATTATGGTCATGGTTTATTACCGCGCTTAGCAAACTAATGCTGTGTTTTCCTGTGTGGATTAGCAAGCTGACTTAGCGCTGAAACATGTTCCCCACTCTGAAACCTACATATGATCCCTTTAGTCCGGTGAACCCTTTAAAACAGAACTTAATGAAGAAACAGATGCACAAATATCTTGTTTTGCACTTATCTTCAGTGACATTTTGTGTATTGCGTATGTACAAACAGTAGGTTTTTCCTAATGAGTACTGGCATTAACACAAACCATTCATCTGTTGTGCTCCTTTGTCACGTTTCGGATAAAAAACAAATTACATTAGCATCCTCACCGACATTTTAGCCAAACATTTAAACAACCTTGGGGTCTACATCACCAATGCAGTCCATATTGAGACTACTCGCAAGACTGCACAATAAGTTGACAAAAAGTTTATGTAAATATTTGCTGACTTGTTCTTATCTTCACATCCCCTCATAGAATAATACATAAATTGAAAAGAAATTCCATCCTGAAGACCCAATTCTCTGTGCAATCCTTTAGAACTCATATGCAGTTCCTGTCCTAGAGGCACCTGCATCACAAATATCATCAGGTAGTTTAGGATGAAAAAAATTGGACCTATGATGTTATAATCTGGCATTGACAGGACGTCCAACTAATATGTACGGAACCAGCCATAATAAACACAAAAAACTCACACAAATCAATTATTTCGGTAATGATGTCAATTTGTAGGTCTTCAGGAATAACCTATGGGTTTTTAAAAAAAATAGTGCTTTTTTTATTATTTAGAAAAAAACTCACATCCTTGTTTATTACCAAATTACATGTTGGGAAAATTCGCATCTGAGTTACAATTGTGCATAATTTATGCATAACAAAATGTCTGAAGTATTATTAACCACAGACCTTATTTTACTTATAAATGGAAAATCCCGATTTTAAAACCCCATTGGAAATTCCTAAGAGAACCCAATGGCTTGAAAACGCTAATTCTCTTCGGGGTTTAGCACTACAAACTGAAAAGCTCTATATTTTAGACGTCTAATTGATGGGACTATTCAGCTCACAGTAATGCACTAGATAAGGTGTATCCACATAGGCTTGACATCCATCAATGTCCAAGAGGACCATCATTATTGAGGAACAGTCAACTCAGATTGGATCCTCCCTGGTGTTTCTATCTTGTATTATTTGCTGCACAAGTTAATACATCAAATAATATAACAACTTACATGTCACCATTGATGCCATTTGATCAAAGAGGGATAGAGTTAGTGCCATTTCTTGTCAGAATTGGCGCGCTTTCATAACGGTCGACTTGTGGCAAGTAGGCTAACTTTCTTAAGTTTCCTCTGAAGAAACTATCCTCCCTAGAGCTTAACCATTTGTCATAGAATCCTAAAATTAAGAACAAAATTTACATTTCACGTCGTTTTCTCCAACGACGTTTTTAGCCAAATGAAAACGCACAACTCCCGCCCACGAAATCACTGTATATAGCTATTCTGACATGTTCAACACAGTTAACCCCCATATGAAGCAAGGCTTCTCACGGGCTAAATATCGTGGATGAATGCTTGAGCAAATAGAGCCTTATTAGCATAATTATAAACACACCACTGATATGAAGCCTAATAGTAACTGACACTAACGAAGACAAATGTGAATATTCTGTTTCTGACACATATCACTTGAGGGGAATAAATGACAAGAACGAGATTATACCAAAATAGAGGTTTAATTTTAGTATTGTCTTCTTGTTTGGGTGTCAAGTAGAACGTCACGCCACAATATAGAACGCGCCGTAGTTCGTTATGACGCACAACCGAACGTGTTTCAGCGCAAATATGATCAGATACGTAAAGCTGCGCGTTTTTCTATTCTATTATTATTTGTGCGTGTTTCGTTACCCTGGCGCACCTGTTTGGAGCATATAACAGCTCTGTTTTTGTAAGACGTTGAACAACATCGACCATTTCTCTTGGTATATACATTTAATCATATTCAAAACGCCTGTTCATTTGCGAGAACTGCATATGCCAGATTGAACAAGCTAGGATGCTCTGGGGTGGTGGGAGTATTTAATCCCCATTGTAAAAGATGGACGAGGCAAAAGAAAGTCTCTTTAAATATGAATTTTCTTCAAAGCCTCTTTGCCCCAGTTCAAAAATTAAACTGCCATATAGAAAGGTAGCCTACGATTCCCAGCCATATTATATGATGGAAATACATAATATTCATACAAGCAACAATGCAAAGGTTCAAACAGAGAAGATAAGTTCTCTCTAAACGATGCAAGTGCAAAATAGTGGCTAAAGGGGCCTGATATTACAGTTTCATCAGACTGTATGTAGCCTATATGTATTTAATGTTGACATGACAAAAATGACAAGTATGATTTATAATAAATATTACAATAACTCGTGCGTCACCAACGGATAATGTGCACGAGACATTTATTTTTATTTTTATTGTAGCCTAGTGTTTACCGCTGCAAAATCACAGACTCTTATTAAGGGAATCACGCGTTTACCTTTGTGCATGCCGGTGTATCGGTCCTTTAATACTGTCAATTCGTGGATTTTCCCAAACTGTTCGAACAATGGTTTCAGGTCTTTTTCCTCAAGGTTCCGCGGTATTTGCCCGATAAAGAGTTTTATGGCATCTTGGTCTTTCATGGTGCCGTTCTCCGGATGAATGGAGATGGATTCTGACCCGTTCATGGGTTTAGGAAATGTGATCTGAGCGTACTGGTGCTGGTGCGGGATTAGGAGGAGTGGATGTTGGGTCGGTGCTGCCCCGGGTCCAGTGAAAAGCAGGCTGGAGTAAGCGGGATGGGGCGGCTGTGGGTGCTGCTCCCTTCTTGTCTCAGTCTGAGTGAATCTGGCCATTCTGAGCTGGGAGCAGACTGGATAATAATAATGACAACACACACACACATACACATACACACACACTGAGAGAGAGAGCGAGCAGTCAGCTGGAAACACAGACTTACTTTCTCGGCGCTACACATACGCACACATACACACATTCGGAGGAGATGTTTAGGGGTGGGGGAGACGCCGCGGCATTTCTTGCTCCAGAGCGACACCTAGTGGCCAACGCGGGCTATCAGGCCTACCGACCGTCGGCGTATTGCCGAAAACACTTCAGTTTTCCTCAGAGTACTTTAGTTCTGAACAAAAACAGGACAACAAAAGGATTAGACGTTTATGGTCCGTTTAAGTTTCTGAACTCGGACGTTCAAGTTCACACAGCTGCGCGATACAACGCTAAGTTCTGTTTGGAACGCTACATCCGGGTCAATTAATTTAGGTTTTGAAACACACCCGCAACTAACGAAAATGTATTAGGGATTTACTATAATAACAGCACTAGCTGTTTTTGCGGACATCAAGTGGATTGACAATCTGTTAGTAAAGTGAGGGCAGATATTATTTCATTTTTATCACCAATGGCATCTAAATGTGCAAGACCGTTAAAGTAATAAACCATGACTAATAAATGAATAAATGTGCAGACAAAAAATAATGCAATAAACATAACATTTAACATCAAACATGTACATGGCTTTAAAAATAAGAACCAACATGAGTAAATATAATAAAATCACGTGCCCCGGGTATTTCTTACTGGTTTTTACAGTATTTTAAGAGGCATTTTAACTTGTTTTCTGGTAAATTATAATTCATACTTTTTAGTTCCATTAAACATAATTTTTCAGTTAAATGTAAAACAAATTTTCACTGTAGCCTATCTGCTATGGTAACTTACAGTTAACTAATTGACAGGTTTAGCTGCAGAATATTTAACTTTTTCCTATCGATCCTTTTTTTAAAGTGTAGGCCTAGTTGCATGATGTTGTTTGTAACCTCAAACATGTTAAAGGGGTCATATGATGTTGCTAAAAAGAACATTATTTTGTGTATTTGGTGTAATGAAATGTGTTTATGCGGTTTAAGGTTAAAAAACACATTATTTTCCACATACTGTACATTATTGTTTCTCCTCCATGCTCCGCCTTTGCGAGGTGTGCCCTGATTGGCCAGCTATCCAGTGCGTTGTGATTGGCCGAATACCTTAAGCATGTGACGGAAATGTTACGACCCTTACCATACTGTGATGCCGTGTCCCGGAGCGACGAGACATTACAAACAAGGCATTTGTTTCATCCAGTGGGGACATAATTACGGATTATGATGACTTATACTGTCTTTTTACGCGTTGCATCACGCCACGTAAACATAAAACCATGTCTGTATTTGTGATCGGAGAAATGACAAACAAGCGCTACTCTACACTGCTCAAAACTCACATTTGAATCATCAGTGGCAAATCCTTTAAATGAAAACGTACTTATAGTCTGTGAGTCAGAACAGCCGGCATTGTAGTCTACTCTTCTAGGATCAGGAAACAATCCTCCATAAAATGAGCAGCACACATCTGAATATTTGGGTTGTACTGTTCTGGAACAGTGTTGTAAATACAACTTAACCACTGATTTCTAGTCGTGTCCATTTTTGGAAGGCCAAACAAAGTAGTTTCGCTTTCACAATGAAACACACGGAGGGCTAGAGTGAGCGGAGGCCAGCGGCTAGAGTGAGCGGCGCGGCCGGCGGATTCGACGAAAGATGCTTGCGGCAACCACATGTGACGACTCCGGGCTGGACTCCGCTTCGTCCACGGTGAAAGCCGATCCGGCGATCCACAGCGCGAAGTTGATGTGTTCCCTCAGCGACCAGCACAGATCAGCTCCAGGCATGACGAAGCGGATATCGTCCTCTTTTGGAAGGCCAAACAAAGTAGTTTCGCTTTCAGAACGAAGCACACAGTACCTTCACGACATGGCGGCAGCAAC
Organism: Sinocyclocheilus anophthalmus; assembly: GCA_018155175.1. Classification (NCBI taxonomy): domain Eukaryota; kingdom Metazoa; phylum Chordata; class Actinopteri; order Cypriniformes; family Cyprinidae; genus Sinocyclocheilus; species Sinocyclocheilus anophthalmus. The sequence goes on from JADLZN010008746.1 coordinate 392,481, forward strand.
AATACTACAGCGAAAATAAAAGTTACGCCTTCTTTCTTTGCGTGAACATTTAGGCGGCGTTATGCAAATCTTCCCACATCGTGACGTAGACATGTGGGGGCGTGTTAGAACGAGCCGTTTTAGGTAGGCGTGGTTGACTCTTAACTTCTATAAAGAATATCTCTTTGGATTTGAGACTTTAGTCTTTGTAACTTTACAGACATTCTTTATGCACCAAGAGCTTGTAACACTCCAAAGAGAAAGGAAAAATTTAAATCGCATCATATGACCCCTTTAAACATCAGGATCAAACTTTAATTGAATCAGTCCTTATGAATGAGCATGGAATGTTTCCATTTGTAAATTTTTGTAAGGGAAGCAATTAAAGAATTAATCTCATATGCAGACATTATCTGTCACTATGGTTACTGTGTTATTCAAGACTGTTCTGAGAATACATGTGGGAATTGACCTTAGCTACCTGTCCATGAAGACAGCTTTTGTCTGCAATTAGATATACAACACAATATCTACTTGTTAGTCATACAGTTGTCAGTCCCCAAAAACTGTGTGAATGTAGCCATATTTTATAAACTATAAGCAAACCGACGTAACCATGAGACTTTTGATTTAGTTTTGTACTTTTTTTAATTTATAAAACATATAAGAATGGCCTTTGATCAGCTTGCTTTTTTTATCAGTCAGAATAGCAGCATCTTTAAATGAATCTGTTGTTTAGAGTTGTTATAGAAGGCCTGCTTAGATCTCACATCATTGACAAAACGCAACAAGAATATCACTTAAAATTTCACTACTTACAATATCCTTGCAGGACATACTAGGAATTTGTTTAGTTAGGCCTGAATAACTGCAAAATATGTACCCATTTCCATGCATATTTCATGTACCATTCATGCAAAGTCCCAAACAGTTGCTTAATTAGCAGCAATTAGTATTTTTGCTGTTCTCTAAAATAGCTGTCACATCGCTACTCTGGTGTGAATGTTGAATTTGTGAAAAGAACGAGAAATGGGTAAACTTGTAAACTGACAGTATCAATGTTTTTAGGAACTCTGTTTTGAGACAAAGCAATTTCATAACTACAAGTGATGGAGCAATATCTACACTTCATCCTCATGGCAGGAAGTGGCATTGAACTTTTATATAACGGATCAATACTTCACTCAAAAGGGGCCTTTCAGGATGATTTGTGACAGTAAAAAAAAATCTGTATCTCAAGATGAATCAGTTTTGTAGTGTGGGTATTTGTTTTGTGGGGAGGGGGGGGGGGGGCATTTTTGTTTATATTGTATTTTTTAGTTTTTTTCAATTATTGATTATACAATCAATTATTGATGTATAAAATCAAGTACAGCCCAATTAGTTTTTCTTATGAAAGTAAAATGGTCTTTGAACATTTCATGCTGACTTTAAATGTAAACTTGCATTTATGTTTACAATCAATTAACTTAAAAAATGTAACAGAAGTAGCAACAGACCATTTCTTTGACAATAACATCACAGTAATTCACAAGTATCAGTGATTGTCTTGTGAAGCGAAAAAAGCTGTGTCTGTAAGAATCAAATTAATCATGAAGATGTTTTTAACATAAAAATGTTGCTGACGGAGACCTCTATCTGTAATATTGCTTTCTCCAGTAAAACATTGTCTCGTCTCAATCAAATACGTTCATATCAAGCACCATTTACAAGTGAAACCCGTCTATAACAATTCTAAATAAATATGTTGGTGGGGATAGTTCAAGGGATAGTTCACCCAAAAATGAAAATTCTGTCATCAATTACTCACCCTCATGTTGTTCCAAACCTGTAAGACCTTCGTTCATCTTCGAAACACAAATTAAGATATTTTTGATGAAATCTAAGAGCTTTCTGACCCAGACAGCAACACAACTGACACATTTAAGGCCCAGAAAGGTAGAAAGGACATCGTTAAAATAGTCCATGTGACATCAGTGGTTCAAACGTAATTTTATGAAGCTACGAGCATACTTTTTGTGTGCAAAGAAAACAAAAATAACAACTTTATTCAACCATTTCTTCTCTTCCATGTCAGTCTTTGATGTGTGTGCTGCTGCTGACGCAGGAGGATGGTCTTTTTCACTGGAGGAATCATTATCATGGATTATGGACTCGTATTTTGGCCAGAAGCGATGGTTTTAAATTAAAATGCCTTTATGATGGATTTGTTTATTACAAACACACAGCTTCTCTCTTCACAAGATTTTAACTGATGGACTGGAGATGTTTGGATTACTTGTGAATTATTGTGATGTTTTGATCAGCTGTTTGGACTGTCATTCTGACGGCCCCATTCACTGCAGAGGGTCCATTGGTGAGCAAATTATGTAACGCTAAATTTCTTCAAATCTGTTCTGATAAAGAAACAAACTCATCTCCATCTTGGACGACCTGCGGGTGAGTACATTTTCATTTTTGGGTGAACTTTAAGTAAGCTGGTGGTGATCCAGAATGTGGCGGCTATTTTTAGGCCCGAGTTTGATAGAAGTGTGAAGAGTGAGAACTTCTAGTTCATGTGCTTTATTGACCACCACCATTAGTATTTCGCCTGGCTGAGGGGGCACGACAAGAAATCAATGACACCAGTGCTATTAGCGCGAACTGAAGAAGTAGCATTACAATTTAACGTGCAAGTGTTTTTTAGCCGCTGGTTGTTAAGCACTCAGTGGGTGTGGAGAGGCAGTCAAGCTTGGCCTCCCCAGTCTGCGGTAAGTGGCTGGGGCTCAGGGGAGAGTCGTAGACAGCTGAAGGGGGCACATAACACACTGTGCCGCCACTAACATGTACAAAGATCAGACACAGCTGCAAAGGTGAGTTCATCTATGATCTCAAGCCCACACGGATGCAACCACACACAGCGAAACACTGTGCTTTTATTCTCCTGAGAGCTATTTCTTATTTTTGAACGTAGGTTTATGTGAAGATACTCCATATGGCAAAAAATAAACATATCTTTTAGAAATATTTTAATATATTTTTAAGTTATATAATTCTGTTTTTATTTTAAAAATGCCATTATGTATTTTACCATTGGAAATATATTTTCTTGCCTCATTTTGATGTATATTTTGAATTAATGTTTCGAAATCCCTTATGCTCACCATTTATGATCAAAAATACAAGCAAAAACAGTAATACTGTGAAATATTAAAATTTAAAAGAACGTTTGACAGTTTTTCAAGTGCTTCACACAAAACCAGAACCAACACCAGAACCACACACCAAATCTGCAAAGCCATACACTAATTCTCAGCCTTTGACTCATATTTCAATTTCATAAAACACAACACACTATTCTCTATGTAACACACAAAAATCTAACAGGAATTAATATTATGGCAAAGGTGTTTGCAAATGTTTGCTTTTGAGATGTGTTTGCGATATTTTGAATGCAATGCTTCATTTTGCAAGTGATGTGAGGCATTTTGCATTCTGTGTGTGCAATTCTTGGATTTGTGTGTAAATTTTGAAAAAAAAAAAAGCTGGCAAGTTTTGAAAATGTGTGTAAGCAGTTGAAAAAAACTGTAAATGTATTTATTTGATGGCAAAGCTGGATTTTCAGCAGTCATTACTCCAGTTTTTAGTTTCACGTGATCCTTCAGAAATCATTCTGATTATGCTTATTTGCTGTTCAAGAAACATTTATTACACATGTATATATTTAAGAAAAATATATTATGTATAATCATATTATTGTGGAAATCCAATTATTGTGTATTTATTATGTATTTTAAGATTGGAAGTGTATTTTAATTTCCTCTTGTTAAATATGAGGGTTTAAACTGTACTTAAATAAATATTATTTGCATATAGTTTGTATATTTTGAATATATTTTTGGCCAGAAAAAGCAAACCATGAAGTCTCCATTAACAGTAACTTGAGGTAAATGAGGTTGGTTTCACAAGATGAATGTAATTGGCACTGAAGGGCAAGTCTAAACTAATGTAAACACCTAAATATGTCAGCCTGCTAAGCATTTCTTGAACACTAGGGGTAGCCGTATATTCATTGTTGAATCTTGGTTTGTCTCAGCTTGGTCTTAAATACATTGACCAAACGCGATTTTCAAAATGCAGGTTAATACTACGTTAAATTACATTCTTTGGGCGTCTGTAGTTTTATTAATGTTGCTCAAAGTTGAACAAAGACAGGCTTAATGACTTCAGTCTTTCCAAATATTTTGTAAGTCTTGGAGTACTTTGAGGTGCTGTTTCATTCATTTATTTAATGTGGCTATCCTGAAGCTTACCTTAATGGGTAATCGCCTAAAAGCTATGTGGGCGGTAATCACTTTAGCAGAAATTTCCAGCTAAGCAAACAATTGCTGGAATTATGCCCACATAAACTGTTGCCTTATTTGTCTTTTGGATGTGGATCAGACATGTGGGTGCTGATGGATCTGCTGACACCAGTCTATCATTTCTGACTGTGATGAAAAGCAGTTTAAGTCATGGAAGTGTTAAAATATCAAATGCCAGACTGTCAAAACCACAATTTATAATGGATGGAAAGGCATCTCGCAAGATGTAGAAAACAAGCTTTGTGCTATGACAGATTTGATGGAGTTGCTACTTCAAGTTGCTCCATTTTAAGTATAAACAAAACAAAAAAAGATGAAAAAAAAAAAATCTGCCAATGCAGTAACACAAAATAAACTTATATTCAATGCACAATCTGTGAAAACAAGTCTTAATATTCTATGCAGTGTTGCTTGTTGAGAAAATTTGATCCTGTTTCAAGGATTTTAATATATTTAACTGGAAAACATGCCAAAAGAGACTCAATAAAACTCATTAGGAAGTGGCTATGAAGTGTAGGATGAGAAGAGACACATCTGTTTGTCTGTGGTCAGCTGAAATTTCACCTGGAGTGACAGAGAACGTTCCTCTAACAGTGGAACAAACTGTTGCACTCACGCTATTGGGGCTCCCAGTGCTAACTATTGATCCATTTCAATAAGCAGTTTCAGCCATTTATCCACATACTGAAACTGAGGTTGTCAAATTTCTGACTGGAAACAACTTTAGAAATGTAATCACTGGCTCTTGCATTAAAGGGATAGTTCACCCAAAGATGAAAATTCAGAAAAACTGTTTTATGTACAGCGTGCATCTTGCTCTGCTTGTAAACAAGGCACAGCGCATGCGTGTTCTGCATAAGAATGCCGGCTCCTGCGTCAGCAGCACCACACGCATATTCTTGTTTTCTTTGCACACAAAAAGTATTCTCGTAGCTTCATAAAATTACGGTTGAAACACTGATGTCACATGGACTATTTTAACGATGTCCTTACTACCTTTCTGGGCCTTGAATATGTCAGTTCTGTTGCTGTCTATGCAGGGTCAGAAAGTTCTCGAATTTCATCAAAAATATCTTAATTTGTGTTCCGAAGATGAACGAAGTTCTAACGGGTTTAGAACGACATGAGGGTGAGAAAAATGACAACAGTTTCATTTTTGGGTGAACTATCTTAAGCAACAAGTTATGTCATTGTATGGGAAATGCACCCCTGGGTGGTTGTGTTTTGGCCCGAATCAAGGTTACCAAAAGTCCTTTCCTTCAATTTAGTGGAATTTTTCACCTGTTTTTTCGTTTACCAGTTGAAAATGATCTTATCGATTATATAAAACTCTCACCCACAAAAACAACATCTTGTGCTTCTGTCCACCACAGTGCCAGTGGTCTCATGCTGGAGCATCGCTGCACCCACACACTGCAGAAATGTACAGGATTCCCGTCACAACCCTGGTGCCCATCCTCCTCCTCAACCTGCTGTATGCGGCCGGTCTTGTACTGCTCACCATGCGTTGCAAACGAGAGCCGGACGCACCTGCCTCGCCCTTTTCCAGTCTGAGCAACACATGTGAGCGCCCATACCGGACTGAAAATAACACGCAAGTATGCATTGTAATTATTGTCTATGTCGTTTGAAAAACATGCAAAAATAACATTGAATTTTGCACAGGTTTGATGAGTTCACACAATGAGTTGCTTGCAGTTCCCTTCGTCATCATGATGCCTGCTGGTTTGTGCTATCCTATTACTTGTTTTTTTTAGAAAGAGTGCATTTAAAATTGTGTTAAATTGGCACAACTGTGTTCCAGTGGGTTCCTGTTAATTTGGTAATCACGTAGGTTAGGACCTTACCTTTGAAACATCTTGATTGTGTCAGTTGCCAGAGCTACGGCTGTTACTGAATTCCTTATGAGAAAAACAACTCTAAATTGCAAGAAGTCGAGATCATTAAACCACGGCTTGTTCTACCTGTCTTGAGACAACAAGACCTTTAACACTGCAGTTTATTAGCCTTCTGTCCTTCACTGTAAAAACCCTGTGCGCTGCAACTAGAGGTCTCTTATTCCGGTGTATTTTCCTAGTTCTATCCATCTGTTCCACACAAATTTCACAGTTCCATCTTAAATGTAACTCATGCCAGAACTTTCTCTTGAATAATTGACTGGTCTCATAGGTAATAAAATATTATCCTACAAGATCTTCATCTGGATGTGCTGTATGTACATGATCAAGTCAGCAGGGTTGAGTTCTACAACTACTAACCTTAAAAGCAATCCTTGCTCAGCAGCTCTTTCATGCTGATGAGGAGCAATGCACAAAATTTCTGCTTGCACACACAAACAGCACTCTGTGTGGCATCAAACCAGTTCCAGTGGAATTAGTACAGAAATCTGTCAAGCCTAGCGGATCATTTCATTTCAGTGTTGACATATGTGGAGGTCATAATGTATTATATTAGATATTTCAGTATAGGTTAGACTAGGGGTAATTAGTGCTTTTCTCCTCCAATGAATATTTCTCAGGTTTGGTTTATTTTTATAAGTCAGTTATAAATAAGATATTGAACACATTCAAAATTGTTGCTACAGTTCATTGAACACATACTGACAACAATAGTTGTCACAATGAAATGAATAGGCCATTAAACAGCCTTTGCTTTTCAATACAACTGAAAGAAACTGTAAAAATGCAGAATTTAACATACAAAAATGATCAAATCATTGTTTTGGCCAACAATGTAATGTATAACACTTAAAACGTGGCAACTCGCCATTTTATTCAAAATATCTGTCAAAGGATCCAAATACGTAACAAAAACAATAATAATCAGTATAATAAAGGAGAAGTCAAGCTTTACTTGAAAGTAATTAATTGCAATAATGTGTACAATTGCTCAAAAAAATCAATTAAAGCAATAAAACCATATGAAGAGTTTATTTGCAAAAACAGATAACTCTGTTTTTAAACATGTTCAAAAATCTTTTCTTTTTTTTATCCTGCATTCCAATTCATATCAAAGACTATAGAATACCCTTAAAGGAACTTTGTTAATATCAGTCAAACTACAGTTGGGTTGTTTTGATTAAATAATAATAACTAAAGAAATACAGCTAGCTAACACAATAAAAACACGATAACACAATAAAAAACATGATTTTTGAAAATTAATTTTAAAAAACGGAGTTATCTGTTTTTGCAAAAAAAACTATCATTGTTAGGAGCTTAGCCTAGCATACCTAAATGGCTCTTGCATAAATAATTCGCAAAGTCAAGTCATTTGTCTCAGTGTCTTATAAAAAACTTTTACCAGCAGTCACTGCATGCTAAATTAAAATGCAATTGTAAATTTAGAGCAGGGGGGAAAAAATCTTTGGAGAATGCGGGCATCGATCCCGCTACCTCTCGCATGCTAAGCGAGCGCTCTACCATCTGAGCTAATTCCCCTTCCGGCGCACTACAGCTGGAATGCAAGTATGTAACATAAGTACGAAACTCTACTTCGCTCTCATTTAATATTCGCTCTCACGGTACATTTATTAATTATAGACCAGATACGGCATCATATTATCATAATTTCACGACACAATACACTATTTATCAGATATGCAGTCTCAAAACCTACTTGCCAGTTCACATAATGAATGGGAAAGGGTCTAAAGTGGTTAAAAATAAGTTAAGGTTATTCAAGTTTACATATTCACGACAAAGTTACTAAATAAACTACCGAGTAAAGCTACAAACGTTGAGTTTGCGAATAAATTCGCACAATCTGCAACATAAGCAACCGTAAACAAAGCTAGCTTTACAAAATCAGTTACAATTTAAAAGTACACCGTCCAATAAAAAGACGAGGAGCCCTCTTTGTTACCACAGTATATCAGCCTAGCACTAAGAGCTTTTCTTCAGTCGTAGCGTAAATGAGAGTCTTCCAGCGCTGACACCGTCAGCTGCAGTGTGATGAGACGCGACAGACATCTGCAGAGAAACCGAGTCAGAACCGGTGTTGTGCCGAATTCTGCACCCAATTATGCACCCCCTCGTTGAAGTCACTAACTGATTGCCTAATCCCAACCCCACCCTAACTCCCTAAACCTACATCTAAAAAAATGCGGGTTGTTCAAACCAATGGTGGGTCAAAATATGGGGAACTAACCCAACGTTGGATTAAATTGGGTTCGGGGTTTAAATGGCTTTTAACCCAACAAGTGGGGTTAGTCATATTGACCCAACATTGGGTTGAAACAACCCAGCATTTTTTAGAGTGTACCAATACTAGGGGGTGCATAATCTGGCAGGGTGCAAATTTCGGCACTACACATGGACAGCTACGCCGGGGTCGTGCCGAAAATTGTTTGGCGCCTGTAATCACTTTTTGGCAAGTTTAAAACGGCATTTTATGGGTTTTATTGGCCATTTAAAGGTATTTCAACAAGTAAAAGGACGCAATGAGCATAAAACTGTCAATCGAACACCGAATGCAAGGCAAGTCAGTTGGCTTAATGCAGTCCTTTTCACCTGTGAAATACACATAAAACACAGTTTACACTTGTCCAAAGTGATTGAGTCGAAAGACATCACTCAATAAGTAGAGTCTGTAATCACTTTTTGGCAAGTGTAAAACTGCATTTTATGGGTTTTATTGGCCATTTAAAGGTATTTCAACAGGTAAAAAGGACCGCCCGAATGACCTATAATCTATAAAATATAACAACCATGAATGAAATCAAGTCATTTTGAGTCAGAAAGAACAGTTCACTCAATAAGTAGAGTGAACACCCACTATCACCCTTCCTGCCTTTACCACCATGAACAGAGACGTCGACATTACCTGATAGCATACACTTCCGGGCCTCATCTGGGCCAAATATGGCACATATGGCTGAGTTCTGGCAATGGCAGAGGTCATTTGGGCCAGATTTGGCCCACACACATCAAGCCGGTTCTGGTCCATGTGTGACAAACCGGTTTTAGGTTGAGTTCTGGCTTGTTGTTTGTGGGCCAGATCTGGCCCATGTGTGACAAACCGGTTTTAGGTTGAGTTCTGGCTTGTTGCGTGCGGGCCAGATCTGGCCCATGTGTGACAAACCGGTTTTAGGTTGAGTTCTGGCTTGTTGTTTTTTTTTATCCAGATCTGGCCCATGTGTGACAAACTGGTTTTAAATTTAGTTCTGGCTTGTTGCTTGCGGGCCAGATGTGGCCCATGTGTGAGAAACTGGTTTTAGGTTGAGTTCTGGCTTGTTGTGTGTGGGCCAGATATGGCCTATACCAGGTGACCAGATGTGCCATTTTCCAGGGACACGTCCTGGCAGATTTCTAAATTGCCTAAAATAAACAGGTGTTGGCTGTTTGCAGACTGTGCAGATCGATCGTTATATGACATTTAAATACAGTGAGAGCTATGGAGAGCAGAGCAGACGGCTACTTATGCTTTCAAATCACTTTGATGTCAAACAACGATCGATCTGTGCAGCGCATACAGCCAAAACCTGGTTATTTTTGGCAATTTAGAAATCTGCCAGGACGTGTCCCAGGAAAATGGCAGGTCTGGTCACCTTACTTTACCAGCCAGTGGTTCTCAAACTTTTTTGAGTACTGGACCCCCATAATATTTCAGGACATCTTTATTTAATATATATATATATTTCTTTGTCTACACTGACTGTTAAAGCTGCAGTGTTATTTGATTTTTTTACATTTTTGAGCTAAATCTCAAAATTGTCCTGTGGTGTGACTGTCTCAAGCATGGTTCAATAAATGACAACTTTTATAAATGAAAAATAAAAGCATAAAAATGTTAATAAATACCTCTGGCATAATTTACTATTTTAGTAAATGGTAATCATTTTTTTTCATCCATACATTTCTGAAAACATAGGAACTTGACACGTTTTGTATCTGAAAACCATGTCCTCTGGTGTGACACCATATCCTGATTTTAAATTGGCCAATTCCAGAGAAAACTTTAATTAGTTGAAGGACCCCATTCATGGTCGTGTTACTGAAGCCCCCTGTCAAGCCCATGACGTGCACACGGTAAATTGTCTCGGAATTGTTCAAATATTAAATTTTTTTGGAACCACTACTAATGTTTTACATTTTGTCCATTAATGTGACACCCCTACATTATATTTTTTTATTAGAAAGTGCATGTTAAACTACATAATCATAGAAAATTATGCAAATGTGTCTTGCTTACCGCTAATAACAGGTTGTACTGTCACACCACAGGACAAAGATGTCACACCAGAGGACAAAGTCTCTTTAAAAAGCTTTTTAAATAAATAACATTTAACTCCTTTTTTGATAATTTTCAGTGTTCTTAAATGCAATAATACGTTAATTAAATTAACGCTCTTTAAAATAAAAAAAAAAAAACAAAAAAAAAAAACTTTTGAAATGTTTTACTCTACATGTAATGAATCTAGACTATATGAAAATTTCACTTTTTGAAATAAGTTACAAAAAAACGAACTTTTTCACAATATTCTAATTTTTTTTAGATGCACCTGTATGTATCTCTAGATATATTTACAAACCCGATTCCAAAAAAGTTGGGGACACTGTACAAATTGTGAATAAAAAAAACAGAATTCAGTGATGTGGAAGTTTCAGATTTCAATACTTTATTCAGAATACAACTAGATGACATATCAAATGTTTAAACTGAGAAAATTTATAATTTTAAGGGGAAAATAAGTTGATTTTAAATTTTATGGCATCAACACATCTCAAAAAAGTGGGGACAAGGCCATGTTTACCACTGTGTGGCATTCCCTCTTCTTTTTATAACAGTCTGCAAACGTCTGGGGACTGAGGAGCAAGTTGCTCAAGTTGTAGGAATAGAATGTTGTCCCATTCTTGTCTAATACAGCCTTCTAGTTGCTCAACTGTCTTAGGTCTTTGTCGCATCTTCCTCTTTATGATGCACCAAATGTTATGGGTGAAAGATCTGGACTGCAGTCTGGCCATTTCAGTACCCAGATCCTTCTACACAGCCATGATGTTGTAATTTATGCAGTATGTGGTCTGGCATTGTCAAATTGGAAAATGCAAGGTCTTCCCTGAAAAAGACGACATCTGGATGGGAGCAAATGTTGTTCTAAAACTTGGATATACCTTTCAGCACTGATGGTGCCTTTCCAGATGTGTAAGCTGCCCATGCCACACGCACTCATGCAACCCCAAACCATCAAGAGATGCAGGCTTCTGAACTGAGCGATGATAACAACTTGGGTTGTCCTTGTCATCTTTAGTCCGGATGACATGGCGTCCAGTTTTCCAAAAAGAACTTCAAATTTTGATTTCGTCTGACCACAGAACAGTTTTCCACTATGCCACAGTCCATTTTAAATGAGCCTAGGCCCAGAGAAAACACCTGCGCTTCTGGATCATGTTTAGATATGGCTCTTTTTTGACCTATAGAGTTTTAGCCGGCAACGGCGAAAGGCACGGTGGATTGTGTTCACCGACAAAGTTTTCTGGAAGTATTCCTGAGCCCAAGTTGTGATTTCCATTACAGTAGCATTACAGTGCCGTCTAAGGGCCCGAAGATCAAGGGCATCCAGTATGGTTTTCCGGCCTTGACCCTTACGAACAGAGATTGTTCCAGATTCTCTGAATATTTGGATGATATTATGCACTGTAGATGATAACTTCAAACTCTTTGCAATTTTTCACTGAGAAACTCCTTTCTGATATTGCTACACTATTTTTCGCCGCAGCATTGGGGAATTGGTGATCCTCTGCCCATCTTGATTTCTGAGAGACACTGCCACTCTGAGAGGCTCCTTTTATACCCAATCATGTTGCCAATTGACCTAATACGTTGCAAATTGGTCCTCCAGCTGTTCCTTATATGTACATTTAACTTTTCCAGCCTCTTATTGCTACCTGTCCCAAATATTTTGGAATGTGTAGCTCTCATGAAATCCAAAATGAGACAAAATTTGGCATGACATTTCAAAATGTCTCACTTTCCACATTTGATATGTTATCTATATTCTAAATGAGAATATTTAAAATATAAGTTTATGAGATTTGTAATTATTCCATTCCTTTTTTACTCACAAATTGTACAGTGTCCCAACTTTTTTGGAATCGGGTTTGTATATATATGTGTTCGTACAAAATCTTAAACTATAAAAAGTGCCACTTTCGTACCATATCACGGAGGCTGGCATTTTGCACTGGGCCATGAACTAACAAAATTAATTTTAAAGAGCAAAGTCATAATTTAATGACATTTTGAATTGTTTATGTAGTGATCTAATTCTATCCACCAAGTATGACACCGAAAGCCAGACACATTAAATTTACAAACTGCCACGCCCACTCTTACAGAAAAAATAAGGGGGATATGTTTATTAATATATATGCTTATTAATGTAACGTAAACGCGTGACTTTTAATGCGTGACGTGCTTTAATGGGAGTGCGCGCGGAGCGGAAAGAGTTGCCATGGAAACGGGGCGGCGCAAATGTCACAAGGAAACACCACGTCTCTCGCTGCTGTTTTCAGGTGAGTTTAGTCCCTAAAATCACACAAATATTACATCTAACTGTTGATTACACTTCTCTTACTTGTATTTGACTCGCTTTTGTTGTTTATTTACTTTATAGAAATGGTTTAATGTCTTCGAAAAAGTCCGTTAGCATCTCTACCGTTTTCAGACGACGTATCGTTAGGTGTGCTAACTCTATATTGTGCTCTTATTTATGAAAGTTTGGGCTTTTAATCAAATCTTTATGTGTAGATGAGAGCTTTTGACCGTTTTGTTGCGGTTTTGCTGGTCATTTTTCAATGGATGATTGGAAATTGCTTAATTTATTTAACCTAAACCTATACACTTTGCTGTTTACCGGTGACATAACGTTATCACGGAGCGCGAAGATTGGCTGAAAACTAATCTAAAGCTGTTTTGATCTTTTATGGTAAACAAATATTGATCAAACTGTTCTGTGATTTCAAGAGTGATAAAATAACCCTTCTACAACAGAAGGGAATGTCCCAAGATTTCAACATTTCTGAAGGGAGCTGCTGACAGAGATGTAGGAAACGCGGGAAAAGCTCATTAAATAACCTAATATGCATTTTTCACAACATTTCGCCTATATCTATATCTTTGTTATAACAGAATTTATATTTTAGGTTTACTTGTTCATATTTAATATATTATCGTTTTTGTTTTTTGCATTTCACCTCTGCTCTAGTGTGTTTCCTTCTAATAAACCTGGAACTGCATACTAAATATTGTTGGCTCTGTGTCAAATTGCTTGTTTTGTTCCTAGATTCTTCAATGCTGACGGCCTGCTGCACCCCAGCAGAGCTGGAGCGAACCTCCTGTCAGACAACATCTCCAAGATGCTAGTGACCATAAGACTAGTGAGTCAAATCTCAAACATACACTAGTGTTCAAAAGTTTGAAGTTGATCAAATTTGTAATGTTTTGGAAATAATTATCTTCTGCTCACCTCTGCAGTAATTATTTGATTAAAAATAAATAAAAAGAGTAATATTGTGAAATATTATTACAATTTAAAATAGCTGTGTTCTATGTGAATACATTGTAAACTGTAATTTATTCCTGTGATGATAAAGCTGAATTTTCAGCATCATTACTCCAGTCTTCAGTGTCACATGATCCTTCAGAAATCATTCTAATATGCTGATTTGCTGCTCAAGAAACTTGATATCAGTGTTGAAACAGTTGTGCTGCTTCATATTTTTGTGGAAACCGTGATACATTTTATTTTTCAGGATTCACAGATGAATAGAAAGTTCAAAAGACCAGCATTTATTTGAAACAAAAATCTTTACGCATGATTTTGATCAGTTTAATGCATGGAACACTACCATTCAAAGGTTTGGAGTCTATATAACAACGAATCCTAAAAAAATGTCAGCATATCTGTATTTTAACATTGATCATAATCAGAAATGTTTCTTGAGCAGCAAATCAGCATATTAGAATGATTTCTGAAGATCATGTGACACTGAAGACTGGAGTATGATGCTGAAAATTCAGCTTTGATCACAGGAATAAATTACATTTTAACATAATATTCACATAGAAAAGAGTTGTTTTGAATTCACAGTGTTACTGTTTTACTGTAATTTGATCCAATAAATTGAGCCGTGATGAGCATAAAAGATTTCTTTTAAAGGCATAAAATATCTTACACCAAACTCTTGAATGGTTGTGTAAATTACAGTTATGATGTTCCTCCCACTTAAATTTTATTAAAATGTATTAAATGATACTCTGGCATATGTAGTCCATTCTATAGAGACTATGTCTATTCCCCAAATACTGAGAACAAATCATATGTTTATTAAGGTATCTAGAAACATTCTGCATACTCTTTCGGTTTAAACCTAGATTAAAAACACTCCTTTTTAGCCAAGCATTCACAAAACACATGTCATAACCTTGTACTCCATTGATGAAATAGAAAAAAGTGCTCATGATAATTTTTTGCCTGAAATATTATGAACAGCAGCTATGCTAATCTTTCTCCCTTTGCCTTCCTGTTTCTCCAAATGCCCATCCCAGGGTTATTAGAAACTGCACATCACCAGGACTTGTGAGGACTTCAGATGATGCCAATACTCAAAAAGACCTTAGATGATGGCAACTATAGATGGACATACAAACTACCGCCACTGCAACAGACCAGGAAGTCTAACACTGGGTTAAAAGATGGCTGCAGCTTGCCAGAGATGAGATGGAGGCCAGGAGAAGATTTAAAGGTGCATTATGTAATATTGACAGCCTGCGGTTGAACTGGGTGCTGCAAATATTCTATATCTGCAAACATAATATTTTAATGCTTTAATACTGTCAAAAATACATAATGCACCTTTAAGATGTTGTCTTCTCCTGTCTCCAGGTTGTTGGTATAGGGTCAGCTTTTTGGCTCTGACCCTCGCTTGCCCCTGACCTCGTGTATGAATTACCCTCTGGATTGATGTTTTCTTTGGACTGCTTTCTGGGTTTGACCCCTGCCTGTTTCATGGACTCCCCTTTTGCCCTGCTCATGGTTAGTTAGCTAGTTATCAAACTGTTTATTTGAATTCTCTAGGGCTGGACGATATGGCCAAAATTGATATCACGATATATTTCTTAATTTCGGTCGATACGATATAATTCCGATATCGATATGAACACTATTTATCTGAAATAGAAATCTTTTGTAACATTATAAATGCCTTTATCATCACTTTTGATCAATTTTAAGCATCCTTGCTAAATACAAGATTAATCTTTCCCAAAAATTAATAAAAATGATACTGAATGGCATAGTGTATAATGTTACAAAAAGCTTTTTATTTAAGATAAATGCTAATCTTTGGATCTTTCCATTCATCAAAGAAACCTGAAACCCCATTATCCAACGGTTTTAACACTACTTGGATAATACGCCCAACTCAGCCTATAGCAATGCTTCTTGACGATCCTAGTGACACATGAACGACTGAGTAATGAATGCCTGAATTGCTATGTAGCTCCCAGGAAAATCCATTTTCACTCTCTTCACATGAAAGCCATTTTAACTGGTAGAAAACTATTTCCCCATTTTACTGTTTTGCCGTATCGCTTTGGATACAAATAAAGGAGCCTGGTGAGCATCGAGACTTCGCCCTTTCGAAAATATCGATATAACACACCCACCCCCCCCCCTGGCAAAGTATGAGTTTGGCAGTTTTTTCCTTCGTGTGTTTGTATTTCACTCTTCGTTTGTTGTGGGCTACCTTGCAAGCTCCACCATTCAGAATTATTACCGATAAGATGTCTTCGTTTGTCCCTCACCTTTTGTTAGTTTTGGTTGCCGATGTGTTATTTTGTGCCCATTTATGAAGACGCTTGATATAGTTTAAGTCTTTAGAGCGTCAATTGTACCGTTACATATGTCGATTTTAACAGATCTTCAGAGGCAAGGCCCAAGCAAAGACTTAGGGCTAATTAATCTAGTGATGCAAACGACTCTAGGCGACACCAACCTTAAAAGCATGCTGAGATGAATAGGGGATGGTTTAAAAACTGGTGGACAGTAGAATAAATCCACACCATAAATGAAGCTAGTCATGCCTTTTTTAAAACGTCTACACAAGTTGCGCTTACTTATATGTAAAACGCACTAGAATGAATGATAAATGTGAATGTTGCTGATATTAATGCTGAAAGAATAAAATGTAGCTCATTTCTTTTGAATTATAGCCCATGATCTGTTTAATCTTATGTAAACTAAGATAAGCATAGTGGAGGAGGTAACGACCTGGTCGGGTCGTGAGTCCAAATAGGAGTAACAAGCGAATAAACGTGATAAACTAAGTGAGGAAGATGAAATGACACAATATAAGTAGCACGAAGAGCTGCATCTCAACGAAGACGAAAGAATAATCAACAATTGGAATTTCCAAAAAAAGGAGAGCGATATACGCATCTAGCAGTCGCACACAACGCTGTAGCTGAAGTGAATGACAGCTTGGGAGCTCTTGTTGCTCGCTTTCTGTAGCCTATATCATTTTATTTTAAAGATGTATTTTTAATGCTTCTGTAAAGGACTAACGGCCGCATAGCCTATACATTGCAGAGTTTAAGGGAGACAATGGCACTTAACAGTAAAGCCATATCTAAATATGTTCTTTTCATTTAAGAAGATTTAAGTATGTAGTTTATGCACATTTGTACAAAACAGCCTGGCAGATTGTTCACAAGATGTAGGCAAAGTTTGTATTGTATACAGGAAGGATGCGCGTTCTTATCGTTCTTCTGTTGCGCTGCTTGTCTATTCCTCTTCAAAGCACCAACTTAAAATACCTATTTTGGTTTGATTGCTTGAGTCACATGAGAAAATAAAATCCATTGTTGGTACAGAATGAATGGTGCTGGCTGACGGTGCTCGGATCTAACGGGGTGTGTGTTCAGTTGTGTAGCTATGCGGAGCAGGTGCCTAACAGCACCAGGGCAGGACTCTGCTTTAAACTCTTTGCGTCTCCTCCGTCAGATCACCTCGTGCAGGATGACGCATTTACAGGGGTGGCGAACTTATATGTCCAACCACCCAACAAGTGAAAAAATCATGCGCTATGCACGCGCGAGCGAGGTGTAGTCGACATATCGGACGAATAATGATGTGTAGAAAAATCATATCACCGTTATGAAAAAAAATTAATCGCGATAAATATTGATATCGATATGATTGTCCCCGCCTAGATTCTATATTTCTTTGACTACTCTTGCAGAAATTGTTGTGCTACTCTGGGTAGCAAGTAGCGTTCAGTGAGAATGTATATACTTTAGTGGTATTCGTATGTATCTTGTTATAGGGCTGGCGATCATCGAAATCCGAATAGCAATCATGATTTGAGATGTTGCGATTTGCTAATTGCAAAGCCTGCGATGTGGACGCGATATTACTCTTCCAGAGCATATGCATGACTGCCAGCCTTGTGTGGCAGTCTTACTAACCAATAGAGTGAACGCACCTCCGTTCTCCCCAATCAGCAATGCTCTAGCCAACTGCGTAAACACCCACCATTAAAAAAAACGGAAAGCAGGAGGGTAGAGAGACAGAGTGGGATTATGGTGTCTACAGGGTCAGATCGATAGTCAGGCAAATTAATACTAATGAAAAAATTATGTAATATGAGATTACTTCGGCTTCTAAATGACACCAAACAAAAAAGGTAATGTTAATTTGCAAGAGCTGTGTCACAACACATATCAAGAGCTCCCTTATCGGTTCTGCTTTCAGTACTGGAGAGTAAAAGATACATTCCTAGATGTTTTTATTAGTACATATACGTTATCTTGCACATTTTATCTCCCCAACAGATTCTAATTTGAAATAAGTTTATAATGCATGTTCGCTATTCCCAATTCAGAAGACCGCACACACAGCCTGTGTCTCTGAATGCTTCTCATTCTCACTCCTCTCTGCCGCGTCTCACGGAGGATCCGTTTACACTTGCTGTACATACGCAGCCTGTTTCGTAATGCTCGTTTATACTAGGTATAGGCCTACTCCACACCGCAAGCCTCTACGAGCACATCTGGCAATATGGACAAGGCTTGACTCACGGCTGCAACCTGTGTCAACTCACGCCTGTCTCCGTATTTAACACAAATGTAAATTCAGTTTAACTGCTTTGCTAATTTCACTTGGAAGAAATGAAACATTCAGCACATTTTCCACTTGTTCTTAAAATCCCAAATACTTAAAAACGAATAAATCATCCTATTCCTGTGAAATTCAGTAATTAAGTAAATTCTGTAAAAGTAATATTCCCTGTTGAAAAAAACAATAGAACCCCTCCCAAAACACAATAGAAAATGTTATGGATTTAAGGGTTATAATGGGAATTATATTGGTTTTAATGTAAACTATAATGGTGTCTACTGGTATTTGATGGATTCTATTGGTGATATGTAATCTGGCAGATGGGAAACAATAGAACAGTAATTCCTATTGGAATAATGCCCAAAACACACTATAAAAAGGAATTTTGTAATCGTTTTAATGGAAACCATAAGAATTTCTGTGATGGTTTCTATTGTTTTTTTCAGCAGGGTAACGAAACCCATACTGTGCTGCACACTATTGACAATATTAAGCTGAAGCTTGACTTTGCAAAATTAAAATCGCAAATCAAATCAAATCAGCAATCTCTGTCAAAAAAATTGCAATTAGATATTTTCCCCAAATCGCACAGCCCTAATATGTTATGTGATATACATGCCATGTGTATATGTTGTCTTTCATCTACTAACTGCTTGTTTTCTTAAAAAAAAAAAAACTAACACTAGCTTCTCTAATCTTTTTGTATTCTATCTATCTATTTGTTTTGTTTTTTTATTATACAATTAACAAAAGTAAAAAAAGGCCTCTAAAAAACTAGGTGCTCTATTCTTTTTCTATTCTATCTGTTTTTTTATTTATTATGTAATTAAAAAAAAAACTTGCTACGTGTACTGTGTTCAGCTAACTGTGACTTGTTATAGCACTTGCATATCATTGCTCCTTTGTTGATTTTTATTGCTTCCATTGTCCTCATTTGTAAGTCACTTTGGATAAAAGCATCTGCTAAATGTAAATGTAATGTAAATATGTATTTAACTAGATTTATAAATATTTATCTGCATTTTTTATTTTGTAATAATGTAAATGTATTTGTTTTATATCTATATACATGCATTTGTATTTATGATATATATATTCATATATATATATATAGATATATCTATATAGAATATTAAATATCTGTATTTGTCTAATTTTGATATTTTAATAAAGCAGCTTAGACTATATGATTGTTTTCTTTATTCTGGATGAATTACATATGATTTTGTATCTAGAAAGGGTAAATGTGGGCCATATCTAACCCAGACAGGGTGTCCGCGGGTCCTTAAAATGTCTTAAATAATGTTTTCCTAATATAAGGCCTTAAAAAGTCTTAAAATGTCTTAAATTTGGATTCGATGGGTCTTAAATAATTTTGGTCTCATTACCGCTAAAATATCTTCAGTCTGACGGACCTAATGACTTTACAATCATTGGACAGACCGAAGATGTTTTCTTCCCGCGGTAAGTTAAGTTAGCAGAATACAGAATACAAGCTCGCGCTGAGGATCACTCTGTTTGTCTCGAGATTTCAGAACAAATGAGCGTGACAGCACACATAAACTCAGAAGAAACACACTGAGGTAAAAATTCAAAATGTTTAGTTTATTCATAACATGATATAGTTAACACCATGACAAGTGAGCTATTTTACTCAATATTCTCACGACGCAAAAAAAACATTCAAAACACCTACAGAGTGAACGCATTACGTGAAGTCTAGTGCGCGTGCGCATTTACAGCGCTCTTTTATGGCATGATTCAGTCTATTAAAATACATTCAGAATGATCACAAATTCAAGACATGGGGGCAGAAAATGTGTATATTTATACTCAAGTTAAACGGAATTGAAGTCGCAGGTTTTTTCTAAAACAAGTGTATATACAAATGTGATATGTATTTTTACAACAGTTCAATAAACTAGAAGTTTTATTAAGGGACTTACGTTTTAGACACCATATTGCTTGTTTTTGCTCTATTTCGCCAACAAAAATAATTCCAAACAAAGCCACAGCGCTGTTTTGCATCTCTGAGCAACATGACGGTGTTTCGTTCCTGAATGAATCAACTGTTTAAATGATTCGGTTCAATCGCAATGACTCACTTAACAGTGACTTACTGCCACCTACTGGCGCTTTTAATTTCACATTTAAAGTATCTTTAAATTTTTTTTAAATTATTTCAAATATCAGTATTCAATGTTTTATGTTAAAAACAAAACATTAGGCCTTTTTATGCATTTGTAACTGCAGGTTAAATGCATTCATTTCCTGCATTAAACAGTGTGTAAACACAAACTAAATGCCACTTCAGATACTGTTCCATCTCTGCAGTGCAAAGATGAATTTTGTTGATACTGATTTCATTTGCTTGGTAACAGCCCAAATGTCTTATTCTTATTCACTGATTAAATGTAAGAATTTGACTCAAAAGATAATGCACACTTATAGAAAAATGGCTTTATAAAGGTAAAATGCCCATAAAAGGTCAAATCTATTTAAACTGATCTGATCACCACACAGAATATGAAGAAGATTAAAACTTTAGGAGTCAGCTGTCCACAAAAGTCCTGAAGATACCAGCATGATAGCACACTCAATCAGTTGAATGAAAGACTCAATACTCGCTCATTAAGTGTCTTACCGCCACTTACTGGTAGTTCAGTTGAGAAGTTTGTTGAAAAGTATGCATTTTTCCCCTTAACATTTCTTATTTGTATACTCATAAATGCATTTAAAAGCTCATAACATTATTTATTGCAGTTGTAATTATTGTTATTTGCAGTGTAAATTATTTAATCTGACTGATAGCAGCCCTATAGTGTATGTTGAATTTATTGATAAATTGTAATAATTTGACATGAAAGATGATGCATACATCTAAAAAGGTTTTACACACTAGCAGATTGGACAGATATGCAGATTAGTATGTGAGAGCGGAGTAACGAGATAGAACAACTGATGAAAATATGCTTCAGAATAAATGTACTCACACCAAAATCTCAGTGAGCAGTATTTATGTGGGGATATTTGAGGATATTGTCTGCTGACATGACAAGTCATGTCTAGCATAGTAATAAAATCCCATTTATAACAGCATTGATTTTGATATATTGAGTGGTGCTAAATATACACATAAAATATTACATATATGTATGTAATAAAAATGTGTATTTCCATTACAGGTTTAGGTCTTATAAGGTGGTATTAAAAAGGTCTTAAAAAGTCTTAAATTGAACTTGTTCAAGTCTGCAGAAACCCTGTCTTGACTACTTGCAATGCTTGATGTAACTCTGAATTGAAAGTTTCCATTTCTGCTGTCAATATAAACTGTAAGATGCTTTCAGGCTGTGAAAGATCCTTCTGCATCTCCAGGCTTCAGTTATACACACCGTGGGTGGCACAGATGTGACCTTGATAAGTGAACTGGTCATGGAAATTATGCAATTTTGTGTAAGTATTCCGTATTCGCTTCCGGCTTCGCTACCGTTCGGACGTTTTTGCTTACTGCTCTGCGCTTTGCTCCCTATTTCTGTACTTTTCTTTGATTTTTCTAAGATTTTTACTTCAGCAGATCATCACAGTGCTCAAACAACATATTTTTGGCACAAACACTAAAACTAAAAACTCTCTGGGACTGGAATAATACCACGAAAAAGAATACTTTTGCCTCCCACTGCGAGCAGCTTACATTCCGGAGAAGGGAAAACACAGCTGCCCACATTCAAACAGAAGAGAAAGAAAATGCCTCCTGTTGAATCTACTTGCTGCATGAACTACTGCAAACTTCTACTGCAAATTACGGTTCTTGAAACGAAGTTACTTGCTGGATTTCCAAAACAGGCAGAACACTCAGCAGACCGTCATCACGGACCCCCTCAGCATACAGCCGGTGAGACCTTTGAATCTAGTGAATCTCAACAGTTTATACCAAGTGTAGAGAAACAAGCCGAAACTGATTGTCACACAAATCGATGGCACAAACAGGGAGCGAGACCCAAAGGCAGTAGAGACATCAGATTGTCACGAGTTTCTCGTATTGCTGCCGTAGCATCCTCTACCCCAGATACGGCTATGACAAGGCCTGCAAACACTGGTATTCTACCGCCCCCTATACATCTTGAGAACAGATTTGAAGCATTAATGAATGTGGGTGAGGAATCCCCAAATGTGATTAAACATGGATCGGATCAGCCAGCAGCTAACATCGCTACTAACAGACGCTCAAGGTCGAGCAGACAGCGGCTTTCAGCTCAGAGCGCAGCCGAGCCCAGGACACTGATAGTGGGCGACTCCATTATCAGAAACAACAGTAGCAGAAATACAACAACATGCTGCTTTCCTCAAGCAACAGTTTCTGATTTGAACAAGGAACTTGGGAAAATTCTAATGAAGCACAAGACTGCAAATCGAATCATCATCAATGTGGGGAAGAATGATATCGGAAAGAGCAGTCAGAACGCCTTAAGAAGGACTCAGTGAACTCTTTGAAACACTTTGAATAATTAAAGTTCAGTCATTCATCAGTGGGCCACTCCAAGCAAGAGGAACTAATATGTTTTCACGTTTGCTTGGGCTGAACACATGGCTACAAAGAATCTGCAGCTTAAAAGGAGCAGATAGATAGATAGATTTTCTGGGGCCATAGACAACTGTTTAAAATGGATGGCCTCCACCTAAACAAACTTAGTGCAAGAGTGCTAAAGGACAACATCCATTTCTCCCTCCGTCATCCTTCAGTAATGTGTGCCAATCCACTCAACCTGAATGGCACACACACACCTGGACAAAGTATGAGTAACGACAGGACTTCATATCAGCTTCCGAGTCATCATGTGGTTGACACATCCCACAAGGACCCTGAAACACGCAGCCACAACAACAAGCCCTGCTCATGGACACCATCACGGCTGAGCCCTGCACACAGAGCTCATCACAGACAGACTGTGACGTATCAGAACAGCTCCCAGACTCAGCACCCAAGGACGACTTTCTGAAAAAAACAGCCAGGGAAGCCAGGACAACAAATTTCAGCCACCGGAAACACCAGAGCCACAGCCCATCTCACCAGACACATTATCCCTCTCTCCAACATCTCCACTTCTAAGCTTCTCACAGAAAATGGAGGAACTGGTTTATGCTGGGACCAGACTCTCCCACTCTTTTGCTGCAAGCCCCCAGATATCAACTAAAAAAACGGCGAGTCCCACAACCACCAAAGCCTGTGGGCCCAGCTCGTCCTCCTCCTCCTGTGAGAGCTCTCTGGCCGCTGCCACAACGCCAGGGCCCAAACACTCCATCTGCTGTAGGTGAACAAAAAACAACTTATATCAGCTCTAAGTGACATCTAAGGGTCCCCGCTATGATAGCAGCAACATTCACAAAAGTTTACAGAACAAGCGGGAACCCAGTGTGCCTGTAGTTTTCTCTATTTCTGTTTTATCACGTGATAGAAAGTCTAAGGCCTTCTTAAGCCGTACGGCTGACTTATCTAATCTGCGGCCTGTTATGCATCAAACTAATATTGCTGTTGAGACAAAATGCAATGCCATCAAGTTAGCATTTTTAAACATTCGCTGACTAAAAAATAAATCATTTCTAATCATTGACTTAATAACCACAAACAACCTGGATTTTATGTTTCTAAAGGAAACATGGCTAGAAGACAGCTGCAGAGCAACAGTCCCCAATGAAACAGCCCCTCCTAACTTTACTTTCATGAGTGTCTGCAGGACTGGTAGGAGAGGTGGAGGTGTAGCTGCTCTATTTAAAGACGTCTATCAATGCAAAGCAAGTGTCATTTGGGTCAGTATGTCTTTTGAATATCTGGGAGTGTGTTGAAAGGTGCTCCACGCATTCAGTTTATCATTATTTACAGGCCTCCAAAAAACTCTCCAGCCTTTGTTGAAGAATTCACAGAAATTTTATCAATGATTTCCTCAGAGTTTGAATGTTTTGCTATTGCAGGGGATTTTAATATTCACATAGATAATGCAGAAAACAAAACTATAAAAGAAATTATAACTGTTATAAATACTTTTGACCTGATTCAGCATGTGCATGAAACCACACACAATCGTGGAAATACTCTAGATTTACTCATCAGTAGATGTCTAAACATTTCATCCACTGTTATTAAAGACATAGCACTATCTGATCACTTCTGTATTATTATTTTTTTTACTTATTGATCTCTGCTACCACTGAATCTACAGTAGATCTGTCTCTGTCAGAAAGAGATGAATTAACGAAAACACTACTGTGCTATTTATGGAGGCTATATCTTTAACACCAAGCATTTCTGCAGACTCTGTTGATCTTCTCATTGATTCCTTTAACTCAAAAGTTAAGAATGTTATTGATGACATTGCTCCTTTGAAAGTCAGAAGGAAGACTGGCAGACAGAAATCAGCTTGGAGAAAATCAACAACAGATCAGAGTATGAAAAGACAATGCAGAAAAACTCAGCAGATGTGGCAGAAGATGAAACTTGAAATACACTATAGCATAAATAAAGACAGCCTTCGTACTTTCAATATGGAACTAGGCAAAGCTAGACAGTCAATCTTCTCAAACCTTATAAACAGTAACAAACAACACTCGCACTCTTTTTGCTACTTTTGAGAGACTGACAAACCCCCCAAATCAGATTGCCAGTGAAATGCTCTCAGACAGCACCTGCAGATTTTGTCCTCTTTTCTGAGACGATTCAAGAATATCAGGAAGGCGAGTAGCACATCCCCAAGTTATGCAGAGGACAGACAGATTCGACCACAATACCAAAAAGAAGATACTATGTCTGCTTTTGAAGAAATTGATAGCAAAATTTTGGAAAAAATAGTACAGCACCTTAAATCGTCAACATGCTATCTTGACACACTTCCCACATATTTTTTCAAAAGGGTGCTTAACTGTGTGGAAGCAGATCTCTTAGAAGTGGTGAACGCCTCACTTCTTTCTGGGACTTTTCCAAACTCCCTGAAAACTGCAGTTGTTAAACCCCTTCTGAAAAAGAGAAATCTTGATAACACCATATTGAGCAACTATAGACCAATATCAAACCTTCCTTTTATAGGAAAGATTATTGAAAAGGTAGTCTTTAATCAGCTGAACAAATAATTAAACTCAAATGGATACATGGACAATTTTCAATCTGGTTTCCGAACGCATCACAGCACAGAGACAGCACTCAATTCTTGCTTAGATTCTGATTCTGGCAAAATATCAGTGATGGTACTACTAAATCTTAGTGCTGCGTTTGACACTGTCAATCATAACATACTACTAAAGAGACTGGAAAACTTGGTCGGGCTTTCAGGCATGGTAATTAAATGGTTCAGGTCATACTTAGAAGGGAGAGGTTATTATGTGAGTATAGGAGAGCATAAGTCTAAGTGGACGTCCATGACATGCGGAGTCCCACAAGGCTCAATTCTTGCACCGCTCTTGTTTAGCCTGTATATGCTCCCACTAAGTCAAATAATGAGAAAGAACCAAATTGCCTATCACAGCTATGCAGATGATACCCAGATTTACCTAGCTTTATCACCAAATGACTACAGCCCCATTAACTCCCTCTGCCAATGCATTGATGAAAATAACAGTTGGATGTGCGAGAACTTTCTTCAGTTAAACAAAGAAAAAACCGAAGTCATTGCATTTGGAAACAAAGATGAAGTTCTCAAGGTGAATGCATACCTTGACTCTAGGGGTCTAACAACTAAAAATCAAGTCAGGAATCTTGGTGTGATTCTGGAGACAGACCTTAGTTTCAGTAGTCATGTCAAAGCTGTAACTAAATCAGCATACTATCATCTCAAAAACATTGCAAGAATTAGAGGTTTTGTTTACAGTCAAGACTTGGAGAAACTTGTTCAAGCCTTTATCACCAGCAGGGTGGACTAATGTTGTAATGGATTCCTCACTGGACTTCCCAAAATGACCGTGAGATAGCTGCAGCTCATACAGAATGCTGCTGCCAGAATTCTGACTAGAACCAGAAAATCTGAGCATATTACACCAGTCCTCAGGTCCTTACACTGGCTTCCAGTTATATTTAGGATTGATTTTAAAGTACTTTTACTCGTTTATAAATCACTCAATGGCCTAGGACCTAAATACATAGCAGATATGTTCACTGAATATAAACCTAACAGACCACTCAGATCAATAGGATCAAGTCAGTTAGAAATACCAAAAGTTCACACAAAACAAGGGGAATCTGCTTTTAGCTATTATGCCGCCCGCAGTTGGAATCAGCTTCCAGAAGAGATCAGATGTGCTAAAACATTAGTCACATTTAAATGCAGACTCAAAACTCATCTGTTTAGCTGTGCATTTATTGAATGAGCACTGTGCGATGTCCGAACTGATTGCACTATATTATATGTATAATCGTTTTCTTAAATTCATTTTAAACCTCTTAAATCAATTTTTTTTTTCCAAGTTTTTAAATTCCTTGTTTTATTGTTGTGATTATTGTTTTTATTTTATTTTATGTAAAGCACTTTGAATTACCATTGTGTATGAAATGTGCTATACAAATAAACTTGCCTTGCCTTGCCTTGCCTAAGTAGATCTTAAGAAGAAGAGCAGTGAATTTGAACATCTGCAGGAAAAGTATGTGAACCTAATAGACTGCTCATTACATATAAGCTAATCTAGTTAGGTTTTCATGTCTATATTGAACACAGCCTGCAGTGCAAAGTGGAAAAGGATTTTATAACTGGTTGGCCTGCTTCAGTAGAAGCAATAAGAAGACCGTAAGAAGATCTTAAAAGAAAGAGCAGTGAATTTGAACTTCTGCAGAAAAGTATGTGAACCCTTTGGATTAGCCATTACATTTGATCTGCGCTTCAGTAAAAGAAAAAAAAATGATACTTTTTTCTTGTCTATATTGAACACACCATGTACACATCTGCAGTGCACGGTGGGAAAAGTATGTGAACCCTTGAATTATCTTACTTGTTTGACCTCCTTCGGTAGCAGCACTTACCTCCACCACCAAATGTTTCCTGTAATTGCACATCAAACCTGCGCAACAGTCAACGTCTTACAAAACTGTTGCAGTTCTGTAATATTCTTGTGATGTGAATCGCCCTTTTGAGGTCATGCCGAAATATCTCAATCGTGTTGAGGTCAGGACTCTGACTGGGACACTCCAGAAAACGTATTTTCTTCTGCTTATGGGTTTTGATGTTGCTGTGTTGTGCTTTTTTCCAAACATATTTGGTTTCTTCTGACCACACAATATTTCGCAAGTAGCTCTGTGGAACCACCAAGCGCTCTCTTATTAATTTACTGCAGGTTAGAAGGGCATATTCCCCATTTCAGTTGGTTTCATCATAACTGATTTTCTTTTTGTATCACAAACTCATTCTGATTTACCTGTTGCTTCGAGAAGCCAGCTGAGGCTTTGATAAACTAAAATGGAGATTAGAAACCTGCATACCCCATTGCGGTTGAAAGAAAAATGGCCAATCAATCTCCACCAAAGGGCCCTCGGTGTAAATACAGCAATAGGAACATATTCATGTTGTTCAGGATTGACCATCAGGGTTCTTATTAAAATAGTCAAACTTTTTAAAAATTAAATACATTTGCACGTTTGTTCTTTTATCCCTATCCTTAATCTGAACGTGAGCAAATAACAGTTTCAGACAGGAGTGTGGCATGACATCTGAGGGAAGTCAAGGGAAATGAAATTTTCATGAAGTGGATTACTTAGTAAAAATTTTTTTATAAATGTATTCAAATGATCTGTACACACAGGTCTTGCTGTCATCTTAAGTCATAGCAGAACTAGCAGTTTGAGTGCACTGCACATGCCTTGTGTTTTTTCAGCTTTTCATGTTTTTTCCCCATATGGCACGTTTACATTCATAAATATACGTTTTAGTTACTTTTATTTGCTTGTATGCATTTTAAACACTGGAAATTTTCTTATATTTGTGTTTTTGCCAAATAGGTTTAATGTGACTTTTGTTGTTGTCATTGTATTATTCTTTCATACTAGTTCATACCAAGTTCTTCTTTTAGCCCTGAAAACAAATTAACAGTTTCAAGTCGTTGGTTTTATTGAGATCATTAAAGAGGGGATAAAAAAACAAATAAGTGCACCCGTACATAAATAAAAGCAACAACCTGTCTAAAATATTCAGCTTGTAGGCTGAACAGACGAGTCTCAAGAGAGAGCGAATATATCGCTCTGCAAAACAAAAGCAAAATGAGGCATCAAACAGATGCTATTAGTATCACTGAAACTCTTTTTTTATTCTATTATAATTTTTTTTAGTATGCACACAAAACATACTTATTTCCACTCCTGCCTCTTCCCGACTGAGGCAATATCGCATCACTGCCTCTAACTGTGTTTTAAACCTCTTTGGGGCACAATCTTGTGGGCCATGCATTAGGTATTCCCTCTTGCATGGCCCATGAGCCATTTATCATCCCTTAAACTTACTGTCATGTTAATGCGCCCATTGCCTTATAGCCTGATTGTCTTATCGTGTTGCACTGTTGTCTATTTACTAAGCAGGAGTTATACGGTACCCAAGGAATCCATTTGAGGCAGGATGCTTGGTCAGTGTCCTGTGGTGTGATTGAGTCTCGGCCCCTTTCCAAACTGCCTCTGATTAATATTTTATATGCATTTCAACTTGTCAAGGCTTGAGTGACCCTGATTTGTAGTCCAAGAGGCCACAATATACATACGCACACTGTATAGTTTGTACAGTTGTTCAATGACTTTTCACAGTCAATTGTAATCCTTAACTATTAAAACCAAAAAATCTAAACACAAATGGTAATATATTTCTTCCATATTAAGTACTGACAAATTACATAAAGTGTACCTTTAACTACAAGTTGTTAAAGGAGTCAAAAACCACACTGATTACTGTGTCTCACAGTTATTTGTAACAGCATGTTTGATTTACTAAAACAAACCAGTTCATGAGTCAGTCACTAAGCATGGCATGTTTTTGAATCACTAAAATGAACTGATGCATTAATCATTTGTTTTAGAATCTGAGTATTGGTTGCATCATATATTTTTGACTAACTATAAAAAAAAAATTCATAGAGTCATTCTTTTAGGAGTTGGACTATACAGGGTGTGTGGTATGTTTCTGATTCAAAAAAGAACAGTTAGGCTATTTGTTTGGAATTCGGACCATCTGTTTCACGCTGCAGATTCAATAGCAAAGAATCCACGTTGGAGAACCATTAACTAAACTGAAATTCAACTGAAGACATTTCTCACTGTGTTCAAAACCATTCAAACCAACGATGGAAAAGCAATTAATATTGAACTTTTGGCAACCTAGACTCATAAAACCTGCCTTTGGCAACATTTCTGATATTACATTACTGTTCTTGCATGTTTTGCAACACTTATAAAGTGAAATGTCCAGTCAGTGGCTCTAAAAGCACGTTCAGTTTTTTCTGAAACATATGAATTTGAATCTGGCAATGTTTTTTACTTTGACTGTTATAAGTAGTGTAGCAGTTTGAATCAAATGTTCAGTGAGCGACACAAAATAATGTTGAAAAAAATAATAACAAAATAATGTGCTGTACAGTGATCAAACAAATCTACTAATAAAAACAACAACTACACACATACAAAGGATAAAGAGTAAAAATAAGATTTAAGTCTAGACTTAAAAATGTCCAAAGAAGGAGCAGATCTCACATGATAAGGGAGACCACAGAAAATGCCCAATCACCCTTGGATTTGTACCGACACCGTGGTACAGTTAGAAGCAAGTTACTCGAAGATCTAAGTGCCCTAGCAGGACAATATGGCACAAGAAATTCAGAGATATAACTTGGTGCACAACCAGACAATGCCTTATAAACAAACAAAATAATTTTAAAATCAACCCTGAATTTAACGGGAAGCCAATGAAGGGATGATAAAACAGGAGAAATGTGATCCCTCTTTTTTGACCCAGTCGAAAGTCTTGCTGCAGCATTTTGAACAGCTTGCAATCGTGACACTGAAAATTCAGGAAGACCAGAATAAAGAGAGTTACAATAATCCAATCGAGATGTAACAAGTGCATGAATCACAACTTCCATATCCTTCCTTGAAAGAAGATGCTTCAACTTTGCAATAGATCTCAAATGGAAAAAACTTGCTCTAATAACAGCTCTAATTTGTTTATCAAAAAATAGAGAGGAGTCAAAATCATTCCAAGGTTTTTGATTTGTTTGCGTACATTAGTTGAAAGTTGACCTAACTGAGCTTCCAAAGCAGGAGACGAGTGTGCAGGACAACCTAATATTAAAACCTCGGTTTTATCCTCATTTAAGTGCAGGAAATTATTAGACATCCATGTCTTAATATCATGTACACATTTCAATAATACATCAAATGAAACAGCAGAATCAAGCCTTACTGGTAGATAAAACTGAGAATCGTCTGCGTAACAATGATATGAAATACTGTCAGTTATTAAAAAAGTGCCAGGGAAGCATATAAAGGAAAACCGTAAAGGTCCCAAAATGGATCCCTGGGGCACTCCACACAATATCAGAAAAGCCGTATATATATTCAGCTGGTTATGTGACACAAATGTCAAAATGAATTAGTTGACAAATCATGCACTTTGGTAAAAGTGTTTTGAGGTCATGGTACATAGTACTGGGAACTATGCACAAATAATTCTTAATTAATCGATAATCTGGCCATGTAATCATAATTTGTGTGAACGTGAATAAAGGTTGTTGGTTTTTTACTGCCAGTAGTGTTTATTTCAGCTGGAAATGGCAGTGACTTGTACAGTATGTTCAGGTACGTTTTTGTTTTTTTGTAAAAATGTTGGTAGAAGCATATTTTTCCAGTGAGTCTAGGTTTACTTTACAGATCAGACTGTGAGATTGCTTCAGATCAATCATTTTCGAAAGATCTCAGCTGTGCTGTACGACACCCACTCTTAGTTAATGGGCTGCTGATGCATGTGTGCAAATGAAGCCTTGTTTTTCACAACCTGGAGTGATTTCAGACTCAGCAGGTTATGAAAAATATTTCTCCTTCCGACTGCGTGACTGCCCATTTAAGATGGGTTTGGTGGATTTGAACACATCCTGCCTTTCATGACAGGATCTTCATTTCAAAGCTAATTTTATTCCAGCTAAATCCACTGCAGGCCTTAAAAATCTAACTACAGAATGATTGGTTGTCATGTCATGACTTTTTTCAATATTTTTATTAAGATCTTCAGTTAAAGTATATCGAGCTATTCTGGAGTTTCAAACACAAGATGCATAATTGGACTCATAAATAGGACGCAGCTGTTCCCAGCGCCACTGTATCAGGTTGTTGAGCTTCAGGAAATGCAGAAAAGCATCTCTCAACGGTTCACGCATCTCTCAGCGGTTCAGCGCAAAATCTCGGCACTCGAATCTCATTGTCTTGTGCCTCGACAGCTATTCTGAGATACCACCGCATCTCTTCTGTGTGCCTCGGAGGGCAGATATATGCAACTGAGAAAAGTAAATACAAAGTCTGTTTCATCCCTAGCAGACTTTTTCGTCTGCAAATTCGGTTGGAGAGTTTGCATTGCGTGCTGGAATTCCCCAGAGGCGCAACTTTAGCTGGTTTCCTCTTAATATAAAAGCAAAGTCAGGCTTCAGTTGGCTTTAAACATAATCCTATTTTTTTGTCAACCAGCAATGGCCTTATATGCCTTCTGATTTTGTGTACTACAGTTTTTACCATCATGATACAATGTAATGGGTTAATTTACAAGCTATAAATGACAGTTGGCCCATTTCCTGAATTTACTTGAAAGTTCAAACCTTTTTAACATATTGTCTAAATATAGTAGCATTATGCTGTTACCTTTCAGGTCACATAAAGAGATTTGTAGCTCAAAACAGACTCTCCGCCAGTGCCTGTTTAAGGTTACATGAATGCTTACCAACATCCTTCCACATGTTAGATCCCAAAAAATGGCTTGGTTTTTGGCTTTCAGTGTGTATTTGCATATACATGAGGTAAGTTGAGAAGTAGGGCAAAAATCTGAAATTTCTAATGTTTTTTTTTTTTGCAAACACTTCTCTTTCCGGTCTCTGTCAGCCCATCCAGACAGTCCTCAAGCTTGATTGACAGTCCTCAAAGGATTTTGACAGGATTTGGTGACTATTGACAGGACCGATGTGACTTTCAAGTGACACTGAAAGTTGTTCAAACTTTCAGAACTTGTATTTATTGCTCTACCTTTCTTGTAGTTAAAAGCTGGAGGGTGAAAGCAAACCAGATGTACTGATATTTGCATGCTGTGGATTTATGTTTATTAATTTGCTTTATTTAATTGAATTTATTAATAGGTGAAGAGCCCAGCCCAGCCCAGCCCAGCCTAGTCTTGCCTTGCCTTGCCTTGCCTTGCCTTGTCTGTTTTCTTGGTTTTTGATCTGTGCCTGTTTTCCTGGATTTATCCCTTTAGTCTCGCCCTTGTGATCCTGTTCGCCAATCGTTGACCTACGCTAGCCCTAGGACTATTCTTGTGTCTTGCCCGCCATATACCTGTTTTCCACTGGTCGACCCTGCCTGTGTTTCTGACCTCCTCTGATGTTAATAAAGCTTGCATATGGATGCGCACGTCTCAAGTCTTGTCAGCCCCGTAACAGAATACTCGGCCACACAAGGATCCAGCAGCTGTTCAAGTGGACATTGGCCAGGTATGGACACGGCAAGAATTTTATTAGCCCTTAAACAGGGCCCACGATCGTTGGATAACCATATTCGAGAGTTTTTAGCCATCACTCACTATTCTGATTTACCAGACTGTTTACTGATAGAGTTTTTCTGCGATGGCATAAATCAACCTCTCAGGACTAAGCTTAGATGCGAGTGTCCACGTTCGTCACTCGCTCATTTTATGGATTATGCTTTGTTGAATGTTGGCTCTTTGTTTACTGTGGGTGACGTGGAGGAACGCGACACCGTGTCTGTGACTGAAATTGCGGCTGTACCAGAGCACGCTCACAAAGTGGTGGCGACAGCGGAGCCTGATCGTAAAATGGAGGACTCAACAGCGCCCCGTCAAGTCACAGAGGATTGTTCATGAGTCCAGTGGTCAGTCAGGCAGACGGACTCTCCCGTAATTTAAGTCAGATCACGGTTGATCAGCATGAGTGCCAGCCGTCAAGTCCACAGTTCATTAGTTGAGTCTAAGTCAGTCGGCACACCGCTCTTCCATGGTCGCGTCTAGTCACAGTTGATCCTTCCTGATTCGAGTCGATCCCAGCGATCGTACACGAATTCAAATGCAAGTCACGTTTATTATCATGATCTAGTGAAGGCACCAGCCCTGTATCATAGGGAGTCTAATCAAGGTCCAACGTGAGCGTATGGGTGTCGGCTAGGTCCGTAGGTTCAACCGTTTGATCTTCATGAGTCAAGTCAGTTACAGTTCTTATCATGATCAACTCTAGTACACAGCGGATCTTCCTGAAGTCAATATCCCTAGTCACAGCTGCTCTTTCCTGGGAGTCAAGTCTAGTCCAGCTGATACCTTCCTGAGTCGAGTCTATCACAGCTGATCTTCCTTAGTTCGAGTCTAGTACAGTTGATCTATCGGAAGTCCTAGTCACAACCAGCTGATATTCATGAGTCAAGTCGAGTCACAGTTGTTCTTTTTTCAGGAGGTTCGTCAGTCCAGCCTGATCTTCCTGAGTTCAGTCAGTCAACAGTGACTTCCGATTTCAGTCAAGTCACGCTGATCTTCCTGATTTTCAGTCAAGGTCACAACTGATCTTCATGAGTCAAGTCAAGTCTCAGCTGTTCTTCATGAGGCCAGTCAAGTCACAGCTGTTCTTCATGAGTCAAGTCTAGTCACAGTTTATGATCACGGGTCTAGTCAAGTTACAACTGATCTTCATGAGTCCATTCAAGTCTCATCTGATCTGCCAGAGCTTCATCACATCACAGCGGATCTTCCTGAGTCACGTCACGCCTCAGTTATGCATCCCAGAGTCTCGTCACTTCACAGCTGATCATCCAGAGTCTCGTCACGTCTCAGCTGTTCGTCCAGGGTCATGTCACGTCCTGTCTGTTACACACAGATTATCAAGGTCAGCCCTTCGGTATCCCAGTCTGGTTTCCAGTGTGAGGGATGCACCGCTGGTGTTTGCACGCGCAGCTGGTATCCCCAAACCAACTCACTCTAACCCTTCTATTCATGAACACATTCCCCTGTCTGCAGCACTTCCCAAATGGGGGGTTGCTTTATGGTGTATCTAGGCCGCGTACTCCACCGCCGATTTGCTAGAGGCTGCGGCACCGGCTACAACATCTCCAGAGGTGGCGGCTTATGCTGCAGAACCTCCCGAAACGGCGGTGCTCGCTTCAGCTCCTTGCGTGGTGGTGGCGCCCAGCAACGCACTTTCAGCCTGTCCTGTCACGGCCTATGAACAATGGTCCTGTCTCAACCCGGCCGCAGAGGCTGTCTGTGAACATGCGTCCAGCCCTGAATCGGCCACGGAGGATGTTTATGAACTCACTTCCTGTCCTGTAACGGCTATGGAGGCCATCTATTAACTCTCGTCCTGTTCTGTTTCCGGCAAGAGGCCGTCTATGAACTCCCTGCTCGTCCTGTCACAGCTGTAGAGGCCATTTGCGAACTCCCTGCTTGTCCTGTCACTGCTATGGAGGCCGTCTGTGAACTCTCTGTCTGTCCTGTCATGGCTATGGAGGCCGTTTTTGTGAACTCTCTGCCTGTCCTGTCACTGCTAAGGAGGCCGTCTGTGAATCCTCGTCCTGTCCTGTCATGGCTATGGAGGCCATCTGTGAACACTCTTCCTGTCTTGTCACGGCTATGGAGGCCGTTTGCGAGCTCTCTGCTCGTTCTGTCACAGCTATAGAGGCTGTTTGCTAACTCCCTGCTCGTCCTGTCACAGCTCTAGAGACCGTTTGCGAACTCCCTGCTAGTCCTGTCACAGCTATAGAGACCGTTTGCGAACTCCCTGCTTGTCCTTTCACGGTTATGGAGGCCGTTTGTGAACTCTTTGCCTGTCCTGTCATGGCTATGTAGGCCGTCGGGGAATCCTCATCCTGTCCTGTCATGGCTATGGAGACCGTTTGGGATTCTATTGCTTGCTTTGTTTTCGGTCCCCCCAGGGAGTCGTTTGTGAACCTTTGTGGTCGCTTCCCGACCCACCGGAGGCTGCCTCTGAACACATCAGCCTTTTTTATCAACCCCATGTTCTGTCGATGTTGTCTGTCATCTACTCTCTCATTGTTTACACAGTTTTCCTCCGCCATGGCTCCTGATCGGGGTGGTTCACCGGGGTGTTTCCTTTCCTTCTGCTCTATCGCCGTGGGGGTCTACGTCTGGCTCTGGTTGTCCCTCTCTCCACCGTGGTGGTCTTCTGCTCCGCCGTGGTGGTCGTCTGCTCCGCCGTGGTGGTCTTCTGTCTGGCCCTGGTGGTCTTCTGCTCCGCCGTGGTGTTATCTGCCCCACCGTGGTGGTCTACTGTCCGGTTCTGGTGGTCTTCTGCTCCGCCATGGGATCCTTGTTCCTTCTGCTCCGCCGTGGTGGTTCTCTGCTCCACCTGTACTGCTGGCTCCACCCTGGCTCCCTGCTCCACCAGCTCTGCCTCAGTCCCTGGTCTCTCCTATACTTGGACCTGGCCCTCCGTCCCTCCCCCTGTTCCGCCTCCGCTCCACCGCCCACCTGTATCGTATAGTGTTTGGAGCGTCTGGAAGCCGCTCCTTGGGGGGGGGGGCTCTGTCATGAATCCTGTCCATGGCCTTCAGTTTCAAGCACCCCAGATGGTTCACCCTTCATTACAGTGACTCTCGCACTACACAGACTGTTACACTATACCCTGGACTATATTTCCCATCATCCATTGCACTGATTACACACACAGTTGATTGCACACATCTGTAATCAATCACACATTCACTATAAATACACCCACTCAATCAACCATTCTCGGCCGAGTATTGTATGCGCTTATCGCCCGCAGTGATAGCTACTCTACAGAGCCCTCTTTAGCTTCCTAGCCCAGCCTAGTCTTGCCTTGTCTGTTTTCTCGGTTTTTGATCTGTGCCTGTTTTCCTGGATTTATCCCTTTAGTCTCGCCCTTGTGATCCTGTTCGCCATTCGTTGACCTTTGCTAGCCCTAGGACTATTCTTGTGTTTTTGCCATATACCTGTTTGCCATTGTTCGCCCCTGCCTGTGTTTCTGACCTCCTCTGATGATAATAAAGCTTCCATATGGATCCGCACGTCCTGTAACAATATCTATTCTCACAACCCCTACAGAATTCGTTTTCTTTTAAAAAAAAAAATCTTTGTTTTATTTACACAAAATTTTACAGTGTGAATTACAAATCACTAATTTGCAATTATTATAAAAAAAAATAACATTATAAAAACATTATTTAAAAAAATAACAAAGGTCTTTTCAGATAGATTTGTTATATTATATATTATTATAATATTCGAAATTCTATAATTTGTCAAAAAAAATTAATGCCAGCTGTTTTAAGTGCTAAAAGTGAATTTAGGCACCACAACATCATAATGTACAGCATGAAAAATGGATTTTCATTTTGAGGTTTGGCACCCTCTGCTATGAATGAGTCTATCACGAAGCCGTCAGTGGATCAATATGTTGGGCCTCGGGCAGCCACTGTCACGCTGATAACTCGCCTAATATGACTGTTTGAAATAGGGGGCGAAACAGAGAGACGCTTTCCAGAAATCCCTTTACAGTAGATGACGTATCGGTGCAGATGTCCTGCGGGCCGCTCTACCTGAACGTATCTCATTATCTACACAGGCCACTTGCAGGATACCGAAAAACACACTGCTCTGATGGTGACTGTAGGGCACAAGGAAATCTGGGTAAAGCTAAGATGTTGTTTAGCTTTACAGTCATGCGAATATATTGCTTTGAAAGCAAGCTAACGCATTTCCTTTGGTTTCAGTGAAAGCTATAATAAGTAGTTTTATGGTGGACTGATATTACATATCTTGGGTTTTATATGTAGCTGATCGTTTTGAAAAACATCTTGTATGTTATTAGTTGGGAGGGCACGCAGCCTTTATTTCTAATAGTTTCAAGTTCAAATGGGTAAAAAAAAGCACTTTTGATTGGCACGCACCAAAATAACTATTATCGTAGGCACACTTTACTTTAGTAAGGGTGTATATGAAATATTTGATTGACAGGTTGATTTTAATGAGAACAGTCTGAACACTGTAATCTACATCAGCATATACCTCAGCTCAAATCTGTCTGCAGTGTCATCAAGACATTACAGGGACTTTAAAGAAGACACGTCAGGTCTATCTAGTGACACTACTAACTTAACTAGCTTTTCAAGTATGCTGCTTTTATGCAAGTCAAGTCAAGTCACCTTTATTTATATAGCGCTTTTAACAATACAGACTGTGTCCAGCCTGAACAGCATTAATGAGGAAATATAGTTGTCAATCATGCAAAATGACACCACATCGATCCACTCCACCCACACATCCATTTTTTCATGTTAAAGAAGTTCTTCATTGTAATTCAGTGATGGTCGTCCTCCACCAGTTTAGTTTTCCATTGTATTTTCAACATTTTGCTCTCAAGTCAGCGATACCGCTGGAAATGAAGTGTCCCCAACTAAGCAAGCCAGAGGCGACAGCGGCAAGGAACCAAAACTCCATCGGTGACAGAATGGAGAAAAAACCTTGGGAGAAATCAGGCTCAGTCGGGGGGCCAGTTCTCCTCTGACCAGAACAAAAACCAGCAGTTCATTTTCAGGCTGCAGCAAAGTCACATTGTGCAGAGGACTCATCTGGTTCCTGTGGTCTTGTCGCGGTGGTCGTCTGAGACAAGGTCATTACAGGGGATCTGTATCTGGGGCTCATCTAGTTGTCCTGGTCTCCGCTGACTTTCAGGGCTGTAGATGTCCTCTCTAGGTGCTGATCCACCACTGGGGTGCTTGGGGTGTATACCTGAGCTGGTCTGGGTTGGGCTGCAGTTTACCATTCTGATCTGGATAAGACGGAATCTGGTGCTACGTGAGCCTCGGAATGAGAGAAACAGACTAAATATAGCTTAGATGCCATTTCTTCGAACAATGTAGCAGTACATCGGGTGTTTATTGAGAAGATTTCCCGGTTCCGGTTGACCAATAATGCCAGCCTAAAAAATCCTTTAACGCATTTTAATATGAGAAGCGATTAGTGTGTTATGGTTTAAAGACCAGGTAAGAGATTGGGTTCTTTAATCTAATTTTAAAATAACTGCAAGAGTGTGTCTGCTCCCAAACAATTTTCTGTTAGGTTATTCCAGAGTTTGGGCGCTAATTGGTCAAATCAAGTTTATTTGTACAGCTCTTTTCACGTTACAAATCATTGCAAAGCAACTTTACCGCAAATTAGTGTTCTACAATCTTTAGTGGTAGCTTATCAGTGGTGACAGTCAATTAATGTACATATGGCAGAAATGTACGGAAAAATCCATTTAAGACGTAATAAAACAGACGATGAACACTATAACAGCAATTATTATATGATGCAATCAACTTAATGTTGGCAAAATGTGGTAGTTCTTATGTTGTTATCAGGGTTGGCATCATCTGAGGTCCTAAGAGGGGTTGGCATCATCTCTTCTCAGGTTTTCTGGATCCAGACTGAAGCTTGTGTAATCCTACCCTTGGGCAGAAACAGAGAAACAATAGAGACATAATTAGCGTAGCTGCTGTGCCAACCAAGCAAAAATTATTTGTTTAACCCAAACTAAAGAAAAATAATGTGCATTTGATCAGATATAACTGCAGTACAAGTTTATGAGATGCATTATTTGAATGCTTGCCAAAGAGATGTGTCTTTAATCTAGATTTAAACAGAGAGAGTGGGTGTGGCTGAACCCCGAACGTTATCAAGAAGGCTATTCCATAGTTTGGGAGCCAAATGCAAAAAAACTCTACCTCCTTTAGTGGACTTTCCTATCCTAGGTACTACCAAAAGTCCAGAAATTTGTGACCTTAGGGAGCGTGATGGATTGTATCGTGGTAGAAGACTAGTTAGGTACACTGGAGCTAACTCATTAAGGGCCTTATAGGCAAGTAATAATATTTTGTAACTGATACGGAACTTAATAGGTAGCCAGTGCAGAGACTGTAAAATTGGGGTAATATGATCATATTTTCTTGACCTGGTAAGGACTCTAACCGCTGCATTTTGGACCACCTGTAGCTTGTTTACTGAAGATGCAGGACAACCACCTAGCAGTGCATTACAATAGTCCAGTCTAGAGGTCATGAATGCATGAACTAGCTTTTCTGTATCAGAAACTGGTATCATGTTTCGTAACTTGGCAATGTTTCTAAGATGGAAGAATGCTGTTTTTTCATGGGAAATATGATTTTCAAAAGACAAGTTGCTATCTAATATAACACCCAGATTTTTGACTGTAGAGGAAGTAACCGAACATCCGTCTAGTTGCAAATTGTAATCCACGAGATTCGGCGTCTTTTGGTCCAATAAGTAATATCTCTGTCTTATCCGAATTTAATAGGAGAAAATTATTGGTCATCCAATCTTTTACATTTTTAACACAATCTTTTACATTTTTAACACACTCTGTTAGCTTAGATAATTTAGAAGTTTCATCTGGTCTTGTTGAGATATATAGTTGAGTATCATCGGCATAACAGTGGATGACCACATCTCTGTTTTAATTTTCAATATAACATTACATTGCACATACAGCCTTTTTTTTCCTAAAATGTTTTTATATTCTGAGCTGTGAAGATGAACTAATGAAGCCTGTTTGTACTTCAGATTATAAAAATAAAAGGATAATTGTGACTTTACATATAAAATGTCACAATTTATGTCACAAAAATAAAAAAAAATATCCACAGTGTGTCAGAACAGCTGTTAAGTGTACTTCTCGCTCATAAAGAGACATAAGCCGAGGGACTCAAATGATTTGCACTCGAAGTTTGTGTGCTCACATGCTGTTCGAATACTGATCTATGCCATGCTGACATGGCCTCCAGAAAACGGGTGAAGAGGGAAGGCAGCCAAGGCCTCCCGCAAATATCCTGATTGCATCCGTCCTGCTTCTGTCCACTAATTGATTTGCAAAATGAGCCTCGTCTTTGTTTCCCACCTAGTTGTCATTAGCTGCCTGAGCATGCTTACTTCCACCATGCGATTTTAGAGCTTGCCCACAAAACACCCCCGTCAAATGACACTGGGGATATGGATCTGAAGAACCTCATGGTAATGAGGCATTACTGAAAACAACTAAGAAAGCCCATTGTGAAAAGTGATTGACAGGTTGATCAGGATGCACATGCTGTCGTCCGCCCAGTGCAAAAATTTTAAAATATTTAAAAAAATAAATACAACAATATTATGTTACATATATGCAGCTAGTGTGTTATCAATTTACATTAAGCTATTTTGAAAACATATGATGATACTCTTTATGATATCATTAAAATGTCGCCATTTTTACTAATTTATATTTTTTTCCATTAAAATATTTAGAAATATAATAGAGTTTTAATTACATTTTCATTTTAACGTCAAATTAGCATTTTATTTTGCATTTTATGAATTTGTGGTTAGGATTTACCCTTAAATTTCTTAACGTTATGTTGTTATGCAAGCTTTATTAGCATCAGAGGAGGTCAGAAACACAGGCAGGGTCGAACAGTGGCACACAGGTTTATGGCGGGCAAGACACAAGAATAGTCCTAGGGCTAAGAAAGACAGAAAATCACGCACTGCTCTTGACGAAATCGACTTTAGTACCCTAAAGAGTTGTATAGAAATACAATGTCTGCTTGAAAGAATGAATAATATGGTAAACAAGTTGCTATAAAGATTGCATTATTAGCCGATATAACCATTGGTATTTCATAAAAGACCATGTGGTTTCTTGTGTCCTTATGTGAAGTGGTGTTTGTATGTAATTTTTACCATAAAGGCTGTGTGTGTCACTCGCATTTAAATCGTGGTGTGCTCTGATAAGCTTAATATCAAACCATATGGCCTATGGTAGTTGGAAATTTTAGAGAAATGCTTAATAAATGCACTGTAACTAAACCCGTTAGTTGTTAGCCGACTAATTTACTGTATGATTTAGTCGCCTAAAATCTTACGATCTTGAAAGTCGACTAAACCGAGACTAAAACTAAACAATTCGATGACTATAAAGATGACGAAAAACTAAATGGCATTTTAGTCAAACTATGACTAAAACTAATCACAATTGCTGTCAACTTACCGCTGGTGCGATTATGGTCATCAAATTCTCAGTCTTTCATTCAGCCATTTCATTCAAAACGTGGATTCATTCACAAACAAAACATGTAACTGTCAGAATTATTACAGTTAACTAAACTAAAACATAAAAAGTTACTTGAAATAAAAGAAAAACTATACATAAACATTAGAACACTCATAAAAGTAACAAAAACTAAATAACTAAAATGTTTACTAAAAATTTAAAAAAAGTATTTCAAAATATAAAAAAGAATGTAAAATATAAAAATTATAATACTATCTCAGTGATACTTAAATAACACTTAACCAGACAGAAAAACGTATGTGCACCCCAAATAATACACAGCTTAAAATTATATTTAGAATTTCATTGACTTTCATTTCTAGATTTTTTTTCTTCATTGAACGTATGATTAAAGTATTAGTATATACTGTTTTCAGACTTTTTGGCCACCAATCTTATTACAATATAATCTCGTTACCTTAATTTTGTAATGCCATGAAAGCCATAAAGACATATTTGGGCCGTGGGCATTTTAAATGACTGCAGTAGATCAGAGCTGAAGTGCTATCATAAGAGACTAGATTCTTATGCCAGTCAGAGCAGACTCATTAATTCATCGGAGCGCAGCGAGGGAGTGTTGCATGCCTATCGGGGCATTGGGTTTCAGTTTACAGCTGCCAACTGGCTTACAAATGTTTATCATGGATTTCCTGGCTGTTAATCCAAGTTTTGTGCAATACATCAGTCTTGAAGTCGTGTGCGGTAAT
Source organism: Sinocyclocheilus anophthalmus (assembly GCA_018155175.1). Taxonomy (NCBI): domain Eukaryota; kingdom Metazoa; phylum Chordata; class Actinopteri; order Cypriniformes; family Cyprinidae; genus Sinocyclocheilus; species Sinocyclocheilus anophthalmus. The sequence continues at coordinate 434,954 of JADLZN010008746.1, forward strand.
TGGCAGACATCAGCTGACAGGTGGCACAAGGAGACGCAGAGAACTAAAAATGTCTCTAAATCCGACACCCTCACTTCCTCCGAAATTTTGAAAATTAATTGTTGCCCAAAGGCATGAGCAGTCACATGAAAATTCTTTCGAAATACTCCTACAGACAGTTCAAGTTCAAGTAGTTTCCAGCAGCTGTTAAATAATATTCAACAGACTCTTGGATTTGACAAAATACTATGTAAAAGGCCTTGGGTTGTATAGAGAGAGAGAGAGCCAAACAGACACCGTGCTATCAGAAAGCTTATCTCTCAGCTTTCTGATAAATTAACTTTTAAAGACAGTAAACAGTTCAGTACTTTTCTTAATGATTCGAAAACCTGCACTCTAGTGACACTGAAAAGGTTATCAAGATTTCCAAAGAGTTTCATTTTACCATCAAGTTGTCAAAACTTTCATTCTTTTTCAGGGTGTCCCTGCTGAATAAAAGTTACATACATTTCTTTCAAAAAAAAACTGACCCTAAACTATAGTGTGCATACACTTTATATATACAGATTTAAACCAGAAAATAACAGTATGCACCTTTTCTGACTTTCCAACTTCATTTTAGAAAGAAATCGCTCTTATTGGTCACCATTTAGGAAGTGACTAGAGTGAGACACTATTTGTACAAATCTCACGTACGTGGTTTATGTTACGAATCCTGTCCATGGACATCCATCCGATCGCCACTAGAGGTCACTCGTCCATCATATTGACTCTCTCACTACACAGACTGTTACACGTCACCACGGCCTACATTTCCCATCATCCATTGCACTGATTGCACACAGCTGTATCCAATCACACACACAATATATTACACTCACTCAGACTCACTCAAACTGCCGAGTATTGTTTAGCGTTTATCACTCACCCAGCGATAGCTACTCTAAGGAGCCAGTTCTTGTTTTCCTAATTTAGTCATAGTCTCGCCTTGCCTGCTTTCCTGTGTTCAGATTCTTGCCTGTGTTTTCGGATTACCCTTTTGTCTTGATGTTTCGGACTCTGTTTGCCCCTGCCTGGACTATTGCTATTAACCTAGATTATCTCTTGCCTTGCCCTGCTGTATTACGTTTGCCGTCGATTGTCCCTTGCCTGTTTCTTGGACTATCTTGTGTCTTGCCTGTACCATACCCGTTTGCTGGTGTTCGACCCTGCCTGTGTTTGACCATGTTTATTAATAAAAGCTTGCAAATGAATCCGCCCGCCTCTCGTCTCGTCAGCCCCGTTACAAGTATAACTTAACACTATTTTCAGAAAGGGAAAATTATTACATTTATTATTAAGTTTTAAATTTGTAAGGATAAAAGAAACTCAGATACTTTGATCTCCTGAGAAACAGACAATTCACTGGCATCTTCAAGACACCCCACAGAGATTCTTGATTTCTTGATCATTCTGATCAAGATTAAGCTTTTTGAACAACTGGCCCCTGGTTTTAAAGCATAATGTAAAACAATTCCAGAATATAATTAGCGAGAAATTCTACACTCTTTAAAAAATAAGGATTCTTTATTGTTATCAGTGGTTCCATGAAGAGCCTTTAACATCCAAAGACAAAAAGAACTGTTCACTTAGGGTGCTTTCACACCTGGCCCATTGTTTCGGAACCTGATGCGTTTCCCCCCCTTAGCTCGGTTCGTTTGGGCATATGTGAACGCGGCAATCGCGCTCGGATCCGCGCCAAAACAATCGGTCTGAGATTGCCTGAACGAGGTGGTCTCGGCTCAATTGAAAAAGAACTCTGGAGGGGTTTGGTTGTAGTGAGAAAGCAGTCCGATCTAACGGACCAACGAACCAGGTTATATCACAATGTATGATGGGTAATTACATAAGTTCCGTGAAAAGCATTAGCTTTGTTGTTTTGCTAATACTTCAAAATGAACCTGTGAATGTCTGTGGGTGAGCATGTCTTCGCCATTCAAAAACCAAAGCGCAATTTATTTTATAATGCTGTCTTATTGCTCTTCTTTGTAGTGCTCCTGGAACTCCTGTCTCAAATGAAATTATCTACAACGACGCTCCAAAAACAAACAAAAAAAAAAACAATAAGCCCGCGAAGCTGTTATCGTTCAATCCTGACAGATGACATGTGTGACAGCTCAGTGGAATCCCGGAAAATAAACCGTGGAACTTTGACCAATGAGAGAACAGTTTACTCGCGCGTGACTTGTATTAACAAATTTGGTCCGTTTAGAAACTTTGCCGTGTGAAAGCGAACCGCACCAAGAATAAAAAGCAACATTGTAATCCCTGTTTCGGAATAAAGCAATCGATCTTCAGGTGTGAAAGCAGCCTTAAATATTCTAAAACGGTTCTTCTAGGGCAGGGTTCCTCAAATCTTACCCTGGAGGACCAATGCGCTGCAGAGTTTATCTCCAACCCTGATCAAACTCACCTACCTGTGATTGTCTAATGATCCTGAAGACATTGATTAGCATGCTCGGGTGAGTTTGATTAGGGTTAGAGCTAAACTCTGCAGGAAAGTGGATCTCGTGGGCCAGATTTGAGGATCCCTGTTCTAGGGCATCACTTCTGGAACTTTTTTAAAAGAGTGTAAACCTCAGCAAAGTCACGAATGCCAGATTTCTTTATAAACCAAATGTTTCAAAATCCTCAACTTTGTTCAAATGCTTTAGAAAGCCTAATCAGTAGGCGTGTTTGTCCTTGAAGAGAGTGAATCAATATTAAATGATGTTTGTTTCCATTGTATAATTTTCTCAGCTGAAGCTCTTTCTCAGCGGTATACTTTTCCGAAGTCCATTCGAGCCATTTTATCCCCCGGTCACAAACGAGTGTGTCAGGTAAACTTCAAAGGCACATTTCATTGGGAAAAGGGACACGGCCGAAGTGCATCATGCCTGCTCCATCGCTAATCGTTGCCAGCGGATTCAATTTGCACCCGTTCGGCTGGAGAGACATCCTCATCCTCGGCACAGCCCTCTGGGAGCTCGACTGCAATCTCTTAAGAGGGCTGTCAAGGACAAGGCACTAGATTACAATGAATAGCAATCATCACTCTCACATAGGTACATGCGCACATACATCTGGCAAATTACGGTGCGCTTTCGCGCATCCTTTTCTCCAGCTAACGCAATCAATGTGCCATCCCCGGGCCTCCATTGTGTTGTCAGCGCAGATGAGATGTCCTTTACTCAGCAAACATAAATGATAGCTTGTTGGCCCACTTAGTTTCATTGTGCTGCTGGAAAGCATTATCATTAACAGTGTTGGGGGTAACGCATTACAAGTAACGTGAGTTACGTAATCAGATTACTTTTTTCCCCAAGTAATTAGTAAAGTAACGCATTACTTTTTTTTTTTACCGTAAAAAAAAATTTTTCAAAAAAGTGATGCCAGTTACTTTGTTTTCCCATTTATTGACTGACAAGTCTCCTGTCCCCATATTGGGAGAAATCGGAAGTGCAGAGGAGTTGTGTGCGCTGTGTGAACATGATGTTACTGTAGTTCTAGACTAAATGTGAATGTGCATTAATTCATCCCACTCACAAAAAACTGATTTAGTATTCATCAAAATGAATTAAAACAGTGAAATGCAAACTCAGAATATGACGCAAACCTGCAATAACTAAATATGGTAAATAACACAAATGTATCTAATCCCATTTCATTAACCAGTGTCTTTGCTGCTGACCTTTGATGATCCATTTCAACCATACTAATAAGCAAAAATGACTTTAGATAAACTAACATTTGTGCTTCATTGTTTTTTTTTTATTGCTAAAGAGTGTTTCTTCTCCTGCGTTCTACTGTACAGTACAGATGGTATTTACGTTCTCCTCATCCTGAGGTTTATTCATTTCACTTTTTGGTGTGAAAGGGCTTTTATTTGCTGTAAATAGAACTTCTTATATTAAAACAATCAAGCCCTGCTCATATTTAAAAAGTAACGCAAAAGTAATGTAATGCATTACTTTCCATAAAAAGTAACTAAGTAACGTAATTAGTTACTTTTTTAGGGAGTAACGCAATATTGTAATGCATTACTTTTAAGAGTAACTTTCCCCAACACTGATCATTAATAACCCCTCTATTTTTTAGCTTTTTTTTTTTTTGGTCTGACCTGTGGGGTGGTTGTGTGCTGCTGTTGATAAATTGCAGTGTCTTTGATCCACAGGCTCCCTGACAGCTGCTGATTAAGTATCGAGGGGTAAGGAGGCAATGAGCGAACGCCATTGCGGTGTAAAGACTCCCATTTAATCAGGGCATAATTAAAGTCTTCTGTCTGCATCCGTCCTGAGCTTCAAAGCAAACCTCTGCTGCCTTTAGGTACGACGAAAAGGTTAACTGCCACCGCTGATGTCCTGCCAAAGTGACAAGGAAGGGATGGGGTTCATCAGAATCTGTTTTTTTTTAGGCCTTGTTTTCCCCTGAAACCCAATGGCTTTGCCCTGGGTCAGAGGCTCAGGCACCATTAAGAAAATGAATGCGGCTCTGTTGTTGCTGCTTTTTTTTCATCCTTTTTGCTCTAATCTTTTTTCTTTGCCAAGCATCCATCCAGACGCTACACATCTCTGCCCCCTATTCCTCACTCCAGAGACCTGGCGTTCTCTCCAACCCACCTTTAACTTTCTCTTTCTACTTCCTCACCCTGGCTTTTCATGTTTCTTCTAAATCCGCATTGAAAACTAACGCATGGGACCATAGATGGGAAAGTGAGAGTATTTCAGTGGGTTTTTTTTTTCATGAGGTGTGAAATTAATAATGGTAAAACCCACAAAAACAGAGATGATCCATTTATCCAATAACTGTTGTTTTATGGCTGTATGACGTCATAGTTTTCTAAAAAAAAGTAGGTAAATTAAATTATCTAATTTTAAATTCAAATTAAATTATTGTTACATCTAATTAAATATTATTTATAAGTTCCTAATATAAGGTAAATTAAAACGGTCAAAACATATATATCTATATATATATATTATATTATGTATATCTATATATATATATATAATATATATAATATATATATATATATGTTTTGCCGCTTAGTCGCAGAAAAAAAATTCACAGGAAGTGGTGAGGTCACGCAGTCCGTGACGGACAGATCGTTAACGGCTGGATTTTGTGGTAAAACAGTACATCCAAACATCCAATGAAATCATTCATCTACCTCAAATATGTCTTATCATCTGAAATATGTAAGTAGTAGCAACTTTACATGGCTGCTCAATCTAATGTTAATCTAGAAAAATGTGCGCTATTCAAGTGTCTGTGCAGAGTGTGAAAGCGGAACAGTAGTGTGCTCACAGCATGACAGATGGAGGCGCCAGTGTTGTGCCGATTCTGCACCACCGCCAGATTAACACCGTGCAGTCACGTGCTCTTAAAAATACTCTGTCATTTTGGTCATACAGATAAGAGTAATACATCTTTCGAATCTGTAAAGCCTCTACATTTATTTGTGTGCACTCATTATAACAACAAAACATTGCGCTTTTGTAAAATAATGTCTCGGCCTCTGTGAACTTGAACGCGAAACTCCATGTATACTTGCCTTACAGACATGAAAAATATATATATAGAGAGTGAGATGTCTACTTTCAAATGAAACAATTCGAATCTGAAAAAAACAAATATTCTCAGATTATGTAATCCGTATGGAACTTGCATGCAGGCACATCCACTACTGTGGAGATGACGAGTCAAATTCATCTCTTAAGCCAAAAACACTAGTTTATCAATAGGTTATTAAAATGTTAATGCAGTTTAATCGTACTGTTTTTCCCTGACACATTCATCATCATTACTTCTACCGGTGTGCTGTGGCAAGCTGTATGCGTGCGCTTGAGCGCTTATTAGGCTATGTAGGCAATTAAAGGCTCATTAGCATGATTCAAATGGTTTATAAATAAACGTGCGATTAGTCAACTAATGCTTAAAATGAACGACTACTAGTCGACCATAAAAATCGAGGGCCCATGAAAATCGACCTTTAGTCGATGGCAGCCCTAATATACAGTATATATAGTTAAATATATATGAGTATGTATCCATATTTAATATTATATGTATTAAATGCTCCCCTCATCACCTCAATGGTAACAAACAGAACAACATTCAACACTAACAAGTTTCCAAGTCTCTTTTTTCCATCACATCAAATAACCCTTAATTTCAACATTTAATCTCCCCGTCCATTTGCATGCAAAGCATGCTGGGAACTGCCTATGCCCTGCTGAGTTGCAGTTTGCGCCAACAAAAATTACTAATGCAGTTCCAATACAACTGAATTAAGTAGGCTTTTATTTTGCAAATTTAAGTGGATTGCACAAAATGTGATTATGTTGTTACTAAATGTTCTAAAAAAGTAAATTTTATTAAGTAAACTGAATAAGTAGCAACACTTTTTGGTTTTTGAGTTTGAAAACATCATCTCAACCATCTCTCTTCCACTATGTTTAAATCGGTCATACATCACCTCAACAAGTAAATGGGAGTATTGGTTTTGCCAGGGACTTATTTTAGCCTACCGTGTATATAAAACAGAATATCTTTTCCATTTTTTCCCAGTTTCCCCCCCCCCCCCCCCCCCCCCATAACCATGAAGGTAACAGTGCAATTTGGTGGCCCTTTCAGTGCCTGCAGAAGCAATGACAATCCTCTACACTTTCCTTTTTTGATGATGGAACTCATTCTCTCTTATGGATGGTAAAATGGCTGGATTGAATGACACTGTAATGTCACAACAATTTCAGTCTTCTCTATTTTCATTCCATTGTCACCAATAGAACCTCACTCGTTTTATTTATTTATTTTTATCTTGCTTTCATCTTTTTCCTCTGTACGTTTCTCGTATCTTCCCCAAGAATGTTTTTTCATAACAGACAGTCAGACAGCATCATTAATCTGTTCAATTTATGCACTAATTTAAGACCACAGGAAATTGAAATTAAGTTCTTTATCAAGCATGGAGATGATCTATCACTCTATATATTTGTTTGTATATATTTGTTAGTTTCGGTATACTACACTGTGTCCTACATTTACGCACACCATGAATCATCTGACAGAAACAATTTAGGACATTCTGAGCATTCTGGGCCGTGCATAATTCATAAATGATTCACTGTGATAAAATATTAATAACTCATTGACTGAAAACATATTTTCATATCTTGATCAATGGCTGCAGAGTGGATGTACACCAGAAAAGCAAATCTTCTGAAGATGGTAGATGTCAAAGTAAAAATATAATTTCTAAAACAGCGCTAACCCTTACATTACTGTGAAGTATAGAAGAGCGTAGACTTGAAGATATAAGCTATACTAAGAAGCGTAAACATGAAAGATCAAGATCACTGTGGACAGATTCACACAGGATGTGTTTTTTCATGAAAAAAACAAGGTCCACAGGCACGTTTTTTAAAAACTGTGAGATGCAGGGCAGTGGAACATACACACACATACAAAAACACAAGTTATAGCGATGTGTTTTTTAAAGGTTTAACCACTTTTAACTTGAGTGCCGCATTTTTATAAATCCATGTCATGCGTGAGACGCTAGAAAACATGCAAGACACAAGCACAACAGTCAAACACGTCTGCCTAGCACGTTTATATAAAAAACTATGGAAATGCAGTGCAGTGGAATGCAAAAATGCAAAAAGCAGGGCAGAGGAATAAAAAAATTGTGAGGTCTAGAGACCTTTTTTAAGTTTACCTTTTTAAACTTCAGTGTGCATTTTTAGAATGTTGTGTCATGCACAAGACACTGCAAAAGCAATGAGTGCAACGGTCATGTCAATCTAGTATATTTAAATAGAAATAATGGAAAATCTATGGAAGCCCGTTTCTGCCACTGAAATAAAGACTTTTTTTCTCAAATTTCCATTATATAAACTCGCAATTGCGAGTTATAATGTCCAATTCTGAGGGAGAAAAAAAGACTTGCAGAATTGCGAGTTTATGTCTCACAGTTCTGACTTAACAACTCACAATTGCAAGAAAAAAGTCAAATATAAAAAAGTTTTGCGATTTGCGAGTTTGTATCATGCAATTCTGAGATAAAAAGCTGCAATTATCTTTTTTATTTTTTATTTATTCAGTGGCAGAAACGGGCTTCCATAAAAATCAGTCAAGTCAAATGCAAATATGAGTTTTGTGTGAACGACCCCTAGGGGATGATTCACCCAGAACTTGTTTGTGCATTTAAAACCGTGAGTCGCAGTGCAGTGGAATGCAAAAGAAGACAACGTTTTTTTTTACAAGTTGAACTAATTAATGGCGTGTTTTATAGTGCCGTGTTATGTGTGAGACGCTGCAAAATACAAGATGTGAGCACAACAGTCAAACATGTCCGTTTAGTGCATATTTACGTAAAAAAACAAACAATAGAAACGCAGTAGAATGGAGAAATGCAGAGTAGTGCAACTTTAAAAAGCACTGTTTACCAAGTTTTATTTAACTTAACAAGTTGATCTACATTTATTTTGAGTGCCGTGTTTTTATAACGGCGTGTTATGTGCGAGACGTTGCAAAATATGCGAGAGGCAAGGGTCAAACGCGTTCATCAAGCTACCTCTTGTTTACATAGAAAAACAATGGAAAAGCACAACGCAATGGAACTAGAAAAGTATCATAAAAAGTAGTCCATATGTCATCTACTCTATATTCCAAGTCTTCTGAAGTCAGATGCTAACTTTGTGTGAAAAACAGACCAAGTAACCTATGATGGGCTGTTAACCACTGTGATTGAATTGAACTAAAAAAAACAGATCAGTACAATTTGTGAATGAATCATTTAGAAAAGTTTTATAAATTCAACTGAATTATATGTACTCTGTCCGAATTATATGTACCATGCAAGTCATCTAAACCAATTTTAATACTTTATGGTGTTGTTGGATCGATTTTGAGCATTCATCATTTTGTGTGTGTGTGTGTGTGTGTGTGTGTGTGTGTGTGTGTGTGTGTGTTCCACAGAAGAAAGTAAGTTGTGCTGGTTTAAAACGATCTGAGGTAAGTAAATAATAACCCAATTTTCATTTTTAGGTGAACTATCCCTTTAAAAGACTTTCAAAAGCACAGTTCATCCCACAGAGAAAGTCTTTTGCTAGCAGTGAATCCTCTTACTCTGGACTTTGGAAATACAATACAGCAATCACTTGCACCATCAGGAGATAAAAACATTAAATGAAGGTATGTGCTTCGTTTTCACAACTTAGATTAGCATTAGATTACAGGGCTGAAGACCAGGACAGAGTTTACTGAAATAGTCATTTGTTGTAGAGGTCAAAGAGGAGGTACAAATTTCAGACGCTGTGATTTCAGGCCATGACAGAGCAGACTCATTATTCTAAATGAACAGTCGCTTTAACCTTTATTTTGTGACTTTTATTTATTTATTTTAAAGAAAAAGAACAAAAAGATAAAATAAAGTGTTGGGAATGAGATGGTTTTGGATTTGCAGCCTTCTGTAGGTCAAAGAGGATCTGGCACTCAATTGAACGTTCGTGCGAGCATAGTAGATTAAACTTGGGGGTCATGCTGTCTTGGCCATGCCTGATCAAATATATGGAAATGCATTCCCCTGACAGCTCGAGCTTCTGCTTTTGCTTGCGTCTTCTAGCCGTTCAAGGCTGAGATGTCATTTCCTAATTTTTCCACTTATTTTCAGCGTAGAAGTTCATATGATATAAGACTGCAGGGATTTAGAAAAAAATGAAATATGGGACTAATTTAACAGCAGCGAGAGTCAGTTTTCAGTTTTATACTTACAGGTGTCCAAACTAAATAAAAAATGTGGTGTGCGTTCTCCATTTCTTTTTCATATTCCGATGGCAACACTCTATCAACACCAATTACTTTCCCATTGTTTGCATGGGGACAGCTGAGGATAATGAGAACCAGTTGAGCGACATTTTCTGATAAATACACATGTTAATGTGGATTCACCAGCCATGGTTTATTAATGTCTTGTTTGTCTCATTAAAAAAATATGAAGTTGCTTCAGCCTCAACAAGCATGAACGATTATTGCTCTGTATTAGGGATGTAAATCCATTCAAACTTTTAATTGAACATGATACTTGCGAATTACACGTTTAATACTTCTTGTGAAAACCCCCAAATACAATTTAAAAGATGTTATTAATGTAGCAGGCATACACACTGAACAGACATTTAAAATACACCTTAGAAGGCAATATATTGTGTTTTAGTCTGTTGTCACGCAAACTTTTTAGGGTTGAAAAATGGTTACATTATTTTAAAAATGGTTTACGGTTCTTTTTAGTGAATCAAACGCGCTCATACTTGACTAGTATGCCTAGTAGTGAAGCGAATGACTCAGCCGTTTCTTTCTAGCGAATAACAAACATTTTTGAATCTGAGAAGTTTGACAATTACTCAGTTATTTTTTAATCACTCGTTTACTTAACCATGAGTTATTTTCATCGAGTGGACTCCATAAACCAAGAACTGCTGCTGTGTGTGATTCAAATCGGTTTAGTTACTGACTGTTTGTTCATTATGGCAATATGTAGGTCTAAAAATAAATTTGAAAAATAGATAGAAAGTAGGTAAGTAAAATACTGCTAAGGTCAACTTTTTTGTTTTTAAATGATCATCCCTGCTGGGAAAAAAAACAATAGAAACCCTCAAAGAATTTGTAATGGTTTTACTGGTTATAAATGGTTATAAATTATTATACTCATATTTTTTGTTCTTTTAATATTTTTGAATTGTTTTTAGCTTTATTTTTTTGTTTTCAATTAAATGCCACAGCCATATCACCGTGCAGCCCAAGACTGGTTGCCCACTGAAGTTAAGCAGGGCTGAGCCTGGTCAGTACCTGGATGGGAGACCTCCTGGGAAAACTAGGTTGCTGCTGGAAGAGGTGTTAGTGAGGCCAGCAGGGGGTGCCCACCCTGTGGTCTGTGTGGGTCCTAATGCCCCAGTATAGTGAAGGGGACACTATATTGTCAAAAAGCACTGTCTTTCGGATGAGACGTTAAACTGAGGTCCGGACTCTTTGTGGTCATTAAAAAAATCCCATGGCACTTCTCGTAAAGAGTAGGGGTGTAACCCCGGTGTCCTGGCCAAATTGCCCCCATGGCCCTTGTTAATCATGGCCTCCTAATAATCCCCATCCACTTGATTGACTCTATGACTTTCTCTCCTCTCCACCTGTAGCTGGTGTGTGGTGAGCGTACTGGCGCCGTTGTCCTTCGTGGCGCCCTTGCATCTCCAGGTGGATGCTCCGCACCTGTGGTGTTTGGGAGAGACCCCCCCACTATGATGTAAAGCGCTTTCGCTGGTGTACAACAATACACAGCTAAAGCGCCATATACAAATCGCATCATTATTCATTCCTTCATATCATGAGTTTAGCTTCTTGAAATCGTTGCTTTTATGCATTTCGATCATTTTTTATTAATTCTCTCTTTTCTCTTAAAAGCTTTAGTTTTTAGTTTTAATTACTTTTTCTTATTTGTGTGTTTGAATTGTTTTTAGCTTTATTTTTTTTTTGTTTTCATTTAAATGTTTTAGTTTTGAAATGTTGTTGTATGCATTTGTCACTTTTATTTAATTTCTTTTCTTTTCTTAAATGTGTATATATATATATATATAATAATAGATATTTATAGAGTTTTAGCTTTTTAGTTTTAATTACTTTTTTGTAAGAATTAAAATTAAAGTATTTTAAGTCGCTTTGGATAAAAAGGTCTGCTAAATGACTACAAGTACAAGTAAATAAAGGGAATTGAATTTGTTTTAATACGAACTGTAATTGTTCCTTGTGGTTCTCTGCTGGTAATTTGTCGCTTTCAATTGATGGCTTGTTAAAACCTATAAATTCTAATGGATTATGTCCCAAAAACACACTAAAGGGAAACCACTTTTTAATGGTTTTATTGGTTGATTGTGTGTAATGTTTGTAATGGTATTTGTAGTAGAAACCATTAGAAATTCTGAGATTGTTTCTATTGTTTTTTAAGCAGGGATTTCCCCTCAGATTCAAAGATACTGTTAAAGCAGCGCTATGTAACTTTTTCTGTGTTCAAAATTTGCAAAATGTAAATAATGAGCGAGTACATCATGAATTAATCTTCCAAACCGCGTTTTTGTCTTATTCCGAATCACTCCGGTACACTTATAATAAGTACTTATATTTGGACTATTGTAGGCTGGTCAGGTCGTCACCGCTGCGGAGTAACACATACCTGCGTGAATCGCCATAGACAAACTTAGAGAAGTAGCTCCGGATGGAATATTCTTCCGCGGAATGTGTGCAGCTCTGTTTATTAACCGCTAGAGCGCCAAAAGTTACATAGTGGTGCTTTAAAGGAACTAAGAAACCAGAATCTTTAAACTCCTTATGTTTCCCATCCATAGGCTTTGCACAGGTCACATGGTATTTTCTTTTGAAGAGTGAAAGCTTAAATCTTCAGAATGTCTTCTCCTGTGTTCCAAAGAAGAAAGACAGTGATATGGGTTTGGAACAACATGCGGGGTAAATATGAACAATGACAACATTTTCTACAGGTATTTTCCCCCCTATTTCAATGTGTAGGTCTAAATAAACACAGAACATGCACTAATATTTAAAAGTGTTTACTCCGCTACATCCTCACGGTAGTCACTAGTGCGCTATATAGGTTATTCAAGCTCTACTCCCCCAGTCTATAAATTCATTGAGTCACCACATTGTACTATGTGATTATACTAGCTGAACACCTTAGTACTGCAAAACACTCTCAGCAAGTCAAAGCTAATCAGCCTGATGTGTACCAACTTTCCCCCCACTGTCATTTCCGCTGGATTGTTTGTGCTAGCGTAGGAAGATTCGCTCCCTGCTGGCACGAGCCCAGAGGTCAAGCAATCACGCGGAGCTCCAGACTAGCCATTTACAGCTTAAATACTGCAGAGAGATACCAGGTCGCCACAGGAGTGGCAGCTTCGCTTGGTTTTGTCTTCTCTCTACTGACTTAACCAGGCCTGATAGCCGTCGTGATATCCATTCGCTGTCTTTGCTGATGGTGACTTTTGCGTTTGACTCATAGCATGGAAGGGCTAGATTAGACGAAGACTAAAGGCCAGGCGGCGATCGGACACCTCGCGATGATACTTTCAGCTCCCTTGTTATTGTCTTTCTTGCCTCGGCACGATCGCCTACATCGATGCCGTGTCGGCCCCGGGCAGCCGAGAAAGGTCAGCTTCCCACTGCTCGGCCAAATAGGCCAGTGTTAAGATACATTATTTATGAACCTAATGAGGCTAAAGTAATTTTACAGATGCCTTGTGCATGTCACAGCTGTAATGTCTCATTGGTCCTTGTGGACTATTTAATGACAATTCGACAATTGGAAGGTATTGAATGGAGTTTCTGCCACATGTGCTCATTACATCGGAAAATTCCATGCAACAGACACAAAACATAGTTTTCCGCTTTCTCCAAAAAAACAAACAAAACACAACCAAACAACTAGAACAATATATATACATCACAGACTACTACTATACTTATCTATAATATATAATATATAATGTGGTGTGTGTGTGTGTGGTGTGTGCCCTTGGACCACAAAACCAGTCTGCCAAAAATCATTAGGATATTAAGTAAATATGTTCCATGAAGATATTTTGTAAATGTCCTACTGTAAATATATCAAAACTTAATTTTTGATTAGTAATATGCATTGCTAAGAACCGTATATAACTTGTCCGACGAGACTGAACAAAACCTTAGATAAATGTTTTGGTAATGTGGACAGTGCTTATGTATCACGGTTACATCCACCACTAGGACGTTCAGACCATAACGTCATCCATCTCCTTCCAAAATACAGGCAGATGTTAAAAAGGACTAAACCTGTCATCCAGCAGGTGCAGTCATGGACTAAAGATTCAGTGGCAAACCTTAGAGACTGCTTTGAGAGCACTGATTGGGACTTGTTTTTTAATGATTTTAATTGTTGCAATGATCATGAGTTGTTGAATGACACGATTACTGGTTATATTAACTTTTGTGCAGAAACTGTGGTCCAAACTAAAAACGTTGAGAGTATTTCCAAACAATAAACCCTGGATTAACAAAGATCTTAAACAATCTTTAAATGAGAAGAGAAATGCTTTTTTAAGTAATGAGACACATAAAGTAAAAGAGCTAAATAAAGAGGTCAAACGTAAGATAAAGGAGGCGCAAATACATTATAAAGGGAAAGTTGAGAAGAAATTTACAAGTGGTAATGTCAGAGATGCATGGAGGGGACTAAACATAATGATGAGTAGACAACATAAACAAATACAACTGGTTGATGATGACCCCTATACATTTGTAAATAATTTAAATGTTTTTTATTCACGATTTGACAATAATATAGGTGTTAGTAATGTGAATAATGATACTCTCATTGAATCTAAACCTATGAGAATAGAGGTAAGGGAGGTTACCAAAGTGCTCCGTAGAATTAAAACACACAAAGCCACTGGTCCAGATGGCCTTAAGGGCATTGTATTAAAAGAGTGCGCAGAACAACTTGGGCATGTTTGTACTAGGTTGTTTCAGGTCTTTTTAGATTATGGTTTTGTACCAGCAGCATGGAAAAACACCACTGTTATTCCAGTACCTAAAACTTCTCAGGCCAGAGCTCTTAAAGACTTTCGCCCAATTGCACTAACATCTATTCTGTGCAAGAGCATGGAGCGTATATTATGTAAAGAATTGATGTCACAAATTAAAGGCTTTGTAGATCCATTACAATTTGCTTACATGCCCGATCGGAGCACGGTGGATGCCTCTCTGACCTTGTTACATAAGGCCCAACACCACCTAGATCATGTCAGAATTCTTTTCATGGATTTTACATCAGCCTTTAATACTGTACAACTGCAAATTTTAAAAGGAAGATTGCAAGATTTAGGTGTAAGCAGTTGGTTGATTTTATGGATTGAAAATTTTTTAAGAAATAGACCCCAACGAGTCTATACCAATGGAATCTCATCTGATTATATAGTCCTGAATTCAGGGTTACCACAAGGATGCGTGTTATCACCTCTGCTTTTTTCTGTCTATATTAATGAATTTCAATGTAACCGGGATGATCTCACCCTGATCAAATATGCTGATGATTTGGTTTTAATCTCTTGCCAATTGGACATGAATAGTTTAACTTATTTTGAGTATATTGAAAGTCTTGCTCAGTGGTTTGATGATAGTCACTTACAATTGAATATTGAGAAGACAAAGGAACTATGCTGTGGGAACAAAAATAGGATCGGTACGGCTGGTGTCTCATATGAACAAATTACTATAAAAGGTAAAAGGTGCCTCCTAATCTTTCAGGAGGGTTTTCCGAGTGGTCTTTGTTTCTGGGCTACTGTTCTGACTAACCTTCTGACTCCCTGATCAGAAATCTTGTGAGGAGCTCCTGTGCATAGCCAATTGATGATGGAGTGATGTAATTCTTTTAATGCTCCCTCTCATCCACTTCCACAAATAACAAGCCCCAATCGTCGCTTTCAGGAAAACTTTGTTGTTGAAATATCTATGGGTACCTCACCTCACCCGTCCTATCGCTAGCACAGTAACAAAAAAGTACACACATTATAATCTTTTAATGGTGATGTAATATCATTATATCTTCATCTGTGCAGATTTCTTGTGCTAATACCATCATCTGGTCCAAATGTCATGGGAATTTCTGCATTGGAACGGTGTTAATTAAAACAAATGGTGATGTGTTGAATACTCATTATCCTCCACTATATATATATATATATGTATACACCCGATTCCAAAAAGTTGGAATTTGACACTGTACAATTGTGAAGTAAACAGTAATGCAATGTGAAGTTCAAATTTCAATATTTTATTCAGAATACAACATAGATGACTTATCAAATGTTTAAACTGAGAAAATTTTATAATTTTAAGGGAAAAATAAGTTATTTTAAATTTCATGGCATCAACACCTCAAAAGTTGGGACAAGGCCATGTTTACCACTGTGTTGCATCCCCTCTTCTTTTTATAACAGTATGCAATCGTCTGGGGACTGAGGAGACAAGTTGTTCAAGTTTAGGAATAGGAATGTTGTCCTAATACAGGCTTCTAGTTGCTCAACTGTCCTAGGTCTTCTTTGTCGCATCTTCCTCATTATGATGCACCAAATGTTTTCTATCGGTGAAAGATCTGGACTGCAGGCTGGCCATTAACCCGGATCCTTCTACAACAGCCATGTGTTTATTGGATGTGGTCTGTCATTGTCATGTTGGAAAATGCAAGGTTTTCCCTGAAAGAGACGACGTCTGGATGTGTGCATATGTTGTTCTAGAACTTGGATAGACCTTTCAGCATTGATGGTGCCTTTCAAGATGTGTAAGCTGCCCATGCCACACACACACATTCATGCAACCCCATACCATCATGCAGGCTTCTGAACTGAGTGCTGATAACAACTTCGGTTGTCCTCGTCCTCTTTAGTCCGGATGACATGGCAACCCAGTTTTCCAAAAAGAACTTCAAAATTTTGATTCGTCTGACCACAGAAAAGTTTTCCACTTTGCCACAGTCCATTTTAAATTAGCCTTGGCCCAGAGAAAACACCTGCGCTTCTGAATCATGTTTAGATATGGCTTCTTTTTTTGACCTATAGAGTTTTAGCTGGCAATGGCGAATGGCACTGTGGATTGTGTTCACCGACAGTGTTTTTTGGAAGTATTCCTGAGCCCATGTTGTGTTTTCCATTACAGTAGCATTCCTGTATTTGATGCAGTGCCGTCTAAGGGCCCGAAAATCACGGGCATCCAGTATGTAGATTGTTCCAGATTCTCTGAATCTTGGATGATATTATGCACTGTAGATGATGATAACTTCAAACTCGTTGCAATTTTTCTCTGAGAAACTCCTTTCTGATATTGCTCTACTATTTTTCGCCGCAGCATTGGGGGAATGGGTGATCCTCTGCCCATCTTGACTTCTGAGAAAAATGCCACTCTGAGAGGCTCTTTTTATAACCAATCATGTCGCCAATTGACCTAATAAGTTGCAAATCTGTCCTCCAGCTGTTCCTTATATGTACATTTCACTTTAATCACGACCTCCCTTATTGCTACCTGCCCCTCCCCCACTTCACTTCTTTCGGAATGCCTCTTGTAGTTCTCATGAAATCCAAAATGAGCCAATATTTGGGATGACATTTTAAAATGTCTCACTTTCAACATTTGATTTATCTATATTCTATTGTGAATTAAATATAAGTTTATGAGATTTGTAAAGTATTCCATTCCTTTGTTACTCACAATTTGTACAGTGTCCCAACTTTTTTGGAATTGGGTTGTATATATCTATTCAATTAATAGAATTATCAGAATTTATTGATTCCCCGAATGCCTCTTTTTTCATCGTTGAAATGTCCCTTTCTAAAATTGCCTACCACTTATATAAGCTCAGAAAGTCTTCCAGTTTTGTGGAGATCCACACAAAGACCAGTCATTAGTCAGGTGGCTACAGAGCATTTGACCACTGGATTTACAAAAATCCTGGTTAATAGTGTTTCAGCATGCAATCAACGTACTAGAAAAAATCAGATTTTTGTTTTGCATTATTCACTCGTGGTTTTTTACCGTGTATTACTATGTCTTGTTGAAGCTTGTTAGTCCTCATCTTCCAAACACATTATACATGCTCACAATTCATGGATTTCTCATTTGTGTAATGACATGTTTAATGCTCTTTATGCATGTCTACCCCGCTCTGTGTGTGTGTGTGTGTTGTGTGTGGGGTGTGTGTGTGTGTGTGTGATTATAGATATATATATATATATATAGCATTTGCCTACAATCACTTTTGTAAGAACAATTTCAAAATCCACCTGGCTGAAATATCAATTTAAATGGACTCGACGGTTCTGAGCACCTGCTCTCAAGGCTACTCAATAGCGTCTTCAAAGGCTTTGTTTCCACCTGCTTTTGGTATTTTTTGGACCGTTTGTTGGAGAGGTGATTGATTGAATGAGTCTTCCTCGCCATGCCTGACTGACACATGGTAATTGTGAGCCCATATCTCAGCAAGCGAAGACTCGGCGCAATTGACATGAAAATAGGGCAGAGTCGAGAAATATCGCTCCATCCTCCTCCTCCGTTCGTTATTGCAGCTTTTCATATCATCAGCCTATAAAAGACGCACTCCGACGAAAGCTTGTTTTTAGATACGGATGCATTCAGGAGAATAAAGGCGCCCGAAATCACTGGCGCTAGAAAGGCTTTCTGAGTCACAGAGCCCTCATGTCTTGGTTGATCATGGCTTCTCTCCCACTCAGCCGAAGTAGGTAGGAGTGTGTGGGAGATAGGAGCTTGCCGCTATACTTCTTTGAAAACCGTTGAGGTTTTCATTTCAAGCCCCATCAAAGTTCCTCTCAGAGCCCTTGAGAAATCTCGAGAGGAGTGGTGGCAGCCGAGCGCCTGTGTCACATTGTAAATGAAAAGAGTTTGTGGGAACACATTAGAGAATAATAAACGCAATTGAACACCGAGGACTTCGCTTGGTCAGTATCCTAATAAATATGGAGATGAGCTCATTCTTCGAGATGAGAGTAAGTAATTGAATTTCCTCCTGGACTTCTGGGGGTTTTGGACTTCGCCGGTGCAAGTGCGACAGCCGAGGGAGGGATGCGGCATTCAGGACGCGTTGCGGAAATACTCAGACGCCACTCCGGCTAGCCAAGTAATCATGACTGTGAAAAGGCTGCCATGAAGTGCATTAGGCTGGGTCACGGCAGATAGCATTTATCATTGACACCTCTTGGTTGGAAAGCTAAGTAGCGCCGAGTTGCGTCTTGATTTTTGAGTGACTTTGAGTAGCCTAGCTGTGAAGTGGGCAATCCTGTTGAGCCTCGCCTGACGGATCTCCTTCACATGATCCACTTATGTCAAAGTGTATCGTCTGGGTCTCCAAAGAGCGTGGCTCTATATTCCCTTCAATATAGATCCGACAGGCTGACGTGTCAGATTAAGTTTAGGAACTTGTCTGGGGGTCGAGGTAGAACTGTTCGATGGGGGTTTGCATGAATTCAGATAGCTGTGTGGGGTTAAAGAAAGGCTGAGGCTAGTTATCACCGGGGGCCTATATAGTTGATGTGGTACATAACTAAATACAAGATAATGTAACCGTAGAATAACGGTAAGGGCTAATAAAGGATAAAACTTTTAAAAAATTGTATATAGACGTTATTGTCATTTTCATGCTGTTGCCCGAGGTCGTGAACTGACACTTAAATGACGAAACTAAAAGTGAAAAAAGATACCTTAGGGGGGTGGGAAAAAAAAATTTAAAACAGAAACTATTAGAAATGACAATATCACACTATCATCTGTCTAATTTTAATATTTTATTATTATTTTGATAAATTCATAAATATATTTATATATTCATAATTAGCTATATATGTATTATCATACGAATCTGTCTGGACAATAGTTGTCACAAATAAAAAAATTATCAAAGCATTATTACATTAATATTTATTTGTATTCATATACATTTTTTTGCGATTTATCAGTCAATTGGTATTTAAATTATATACTAAATCCTAGGGTATTAAGAAGTAAAATATATAATTTAGTCGTATGTTTATGTTTGTAATCTTCACATTTGTTATATAACGTTCAAATACCATTAAATATTAGTTAGAACTTATAAAAAGTTATAAAAATTTATGAAACTTGGTAAACTAGTTCATTTAATATTTACTATATTTATCGTTTTGCACTTGAATAAATTTTATTTAATTACGTTAAAATACATACATTAAAATCAACTGGTGTAATATCAGGTTTTGGGTGTATATTGTATCTATTGTTAATTGGTAATTGCCATACAAAATAATTGCATACAAATGCTGGTTATTTTATGTTAATGGGTTATATTTTAAGTAAATTATATTTATTTTTTATATCATATATGTCAAATAAAAATTGTATTGTATATTTAGTTTTTTAAGTTTCATCTTTTTTATTCATGGGGGCACTTTTTGTTAGAAAATTAGTTCATACAAAATACTTTTATTATTAATGCTTTTAGTTATTTACTGAAAATATGTGTTGCCTTTGTTCTTTTAGCGCTTTACCTATTTATCTAGCCAAAAGCCTATAACAGGTTGTTTAATGGCAAGTATCATTGTGACAACATTCCCCGCTATTGATCAGCATGTGTGAAATAAACTGCATCTTTTTTCCTGGTGAATACGGATGGAAATGTTTAATAGCTTTTTTGTAGCCAAAACATGTTGTCTTTATGAAAACTGACTTCTAACAATAAACCTACCCTGAGAAATCACTGCAGCGAACTGTGACAACTAGCCCCGGTCTCAATTACTGTATATGTAAGTGTGCATGTGTCCAGCATGTCAGTTTTCCCCTGGTTCGCCTCGAAGGTCCTAATCAGCCATTAATGAGAAACAATTAAGCGTCATAATCCTCCCAGCCAGCTCAAACAGGCCTAATGAAAGGTCACAAGCAGAAGGTTCAGCGCGAGATGCCTTTATTCAGATATACTGGGAACAAGATATATAGTCAGAATCAGTAGAGTAATCAACTCCAACTTAAAACCAGAATGCCTTTGTGAACACAGTCGCTTCATCTCTGACTGATGGACCCCAAATTAAATCTTGACGTGGTCACGCAGTGCTGAATCACCTTTGATTTTCTTTTGATCTCTGATTTTATCATGCTCGGTATGCTATCTGCTCTCCCTCTCTCATTTCCTGGTGCTTAAACCCCACAAAGTTCGCCTCATTAACACAAAAGTTGTTCGCTTCCTTACATTTTACCTCAACTAGGCACAGACAGATTTCATAATTCATCATTTCGTTGAATTTCAATAGTGCTGCTCAGAGGCACATAAATGAATCATAGTATAGAATTTCATAAAGAATAAGACCGCCAGCAGCTAGTTTCAGAATTTGAAACATGAGGCTGTGAATCCTGCTGTGGTCCTCAATAGTAGCTCCTCAGAAAGGGTCTCAGGGTGCCCATTATTTGCCCCCTAACCACCAAGATCATAATGATCTTTTTGTTGAACTTAAAATGTTCATTTTGATGTCTAGAGTGGTGATTCAGAAAAGTGACAGGCATCTAAAATAAGGCAACAAAGTCTCTCGTTTGCATTTGGGTTTTTTACTCCAATGTAAATTCCTCTTCCAGTTCCATTGACTTGGAACTCGTTAGACTTGTAATCTTTAAATGAACAACACAATAATATTTAGATTTTTTTTTTCATTCATTCATTTTCATTAATGTTTTATCATCAGGCCGGGTAATAAAGTCGATAAATTAGAAAATCATGTATTAAATAAACAATGTAGACAGGGGTAAAATGGTAGGGATAGAAACGGGTGGATTCATGACAAAGCCAAACTTATTGGGACTGAACTGAAGTAGTAAAATTACTAAAGATACAAAAAAATAATAAAGTTAAACAGAAACTGAAAAATGAAAATATAAAAATAAATGCTAATTTAACCTTTTAATAATACTGCTGTTTATATCATAGTCATATAATACTAAAATAACACACACATATCACATTGTTACTTTTATTAATTATTTACAATTATTTATGTAATTTTTATTATTTTAGTACAATTTTTTATATTACACTATATAGTATTGTTTCAAAAAAGTGAATAGTGTACTCAGGTAAATTCACTTTTGTTGTTCAGTATATGCTGGTATTCATTTGAGCTGAAAAAATTGGAAACAAATTGTACAAAATGGCAAAAAAAAGCAATTCAGATAGATTTACATTCTGTTTACAGAGTATTATTAAACTGAACATGTGCCACCTAGGGTTCTGACAAATCCAACAGGAAAATGGAGCATACACATGTTTGATGATTGAGTGCTATTTTTATCTCCCTCAGCAGGAAAACAAACTGAAAGGCGTAAATACCATATTTAGAGCTTGTGTGACAAAAACTACAATGACTTTGAAACTTTTGGGCAATAACACAAAAGAGAAAAATGGATCAGTCATTTATTTTACATCCAGCAGGCAAAATTCAGCTACAGAAAGGAGGGGGTTTCACCCTCAAACTAGGTGGCAGGGCTGATTTTTTTTCTGAAGATTTAAAATGCTTGTTGCTAGGCAACTGTACCACCGGTCCATCCTATAATAACACACTATGCAATTAGCCATGACTGGAGAGTGTATGTAGCCCCTGTCAAAAGAATAGAAAGTCATTATCTTCAACCTCATATCCAGGTTTTGCTTTGGGGAGCGAATGTTCATTATTTTTGAATCCTCTTCAAAGTTAAGTGCATACTTTTCTTAATATATTAATAAATATATTAAGAAAACTTGCGCACTTGAAAACAAAGCCTACTAGACAGTGACCATGTGCTGGGGAAAAATTTTTTTTCTGAATCGTCCTCTCACTACAAAGGAGTATACTTTAAAGGCTTAAAGGCAAAATATAGGCTATTTTGATAAAGTACCAACTGTGCTGTCCAGTTAGCAATGCTGGAACTGATATGTTGTGTGTGTGCGCGCCGGCGCGATCACTTCAACTCTTTCCTTATACCAGCAGAATAAACTTAAAACACTCAGTAATTTATTGTCTTATTAATAATGCATCACTGTAAAAGGTCAAAATCAACTAAATCAATTATAGTTCAAGTATTTTCTTTATTCTCTTGTATTATCTATGTACGCAGATTTTTATATATAAAACATTGTAATTTAATATACCATTTAGTATTTTCACATCTAGGTGGAAAAAATTGTAATTTGTACTACTTGTCTGTTCAAAATAAATGAAAAGAAACTTAGCATAGTAGATTTGTTGTTGTTTTTCTTGTTGTATTGAAATTGTATCGAACCGTGACCCCCGAACCGAGGTACACACCGAACCGTGACATCTGTGAACCGTTACACCCCTAGTCTCCACATATTATAAGGTGCGTCCGAATTCCATATACTGTTAGAGTAGATAGGCCTACTACATTTGAAAAGAAACTAAATTTGCGACCAAAATCACATACTAAGTATGTACTACATTTCAGTAAGAACGGAATTCGTGACTGTTAAGTATGTTTTATGAATGTGTAGCATGAATTTATTCTGGATGTATTACATTTGCCTTGTTGTCATCATCATGTGACCTACAGAATCAGTTGTATAACATCATTTCCATGGCCTCATGGGACAGTAAAGTGTCCATCATATGCACACTTCAGAATCTCTCTGGACATAGTAGGTAATTCAAGTGTTTTTCGCCTGCTATTTAATGAAAGTATAAATTCAGACATACTACTCTGTTCACATACTGTTTTTCACCTACTATGTAGTAGGGACATGTAGTCCTCTCGGTCGCCATCCATGGCAGCTTTCATTGACCAAGGCCCGCCCATGAGGCCGTTTGACCGACATGTCAAACAACCAATCACAGTTAGTTTCGTTCATCGTCACGTTTCGGGCGTGGAAATGTCGCCATAATAACAGACTGGTGTGTAAAACTCTTGGACATATTTGAAAGATTCTATGCCGTGAACTTTACATTTTTCACATACTTTTGAAAATCCAGCATTTAGTTGATCCTGATAAGCGCTCGCCGTCACAGTTGTAAACACGACGGCTTTCCTCTTTTGTGAGGGGGTTTGGTGTCACGGCATCTTTTGGCGCTTTTCCACTGCATGGTACAGCACGGTACGGCTCGGTACGGTTCACTTTTTGGGGGTTTTCCACTGGTACAGTACCTGGTACCTGGTACTTTTTTTAGCATCACCTCGGTTGGGGTTCAAAGTGAACCGTATCGTTACCAAAATGTGACGTGTAAACTTTGCTGATCACTGTTTGGCCGGAGAGAATCGTCACTATCTGCGTTACTGAACTTGCGACACAAACACAAAAGAACTGCTAGAAGTCGTGGTAGTAGAGGCGGCGCAACTATAGCGACATGTGAATAATCCCGCCCACTCTAAAGCGGTACTGAACTGCAGTGGAAATGCAAACCGTGCCGAGCCGTACTGAGCCGTACCACGCAGTGGAAAAGCGCCATTTGTTTCCATACTGAACGTTAAAGAACGTGACACACACGTCTCCCGGAAATCCTGTATAATTCAACCAATCCGATGACGACTTTGAAACTCCTGAAATGTTTCCAATTTTTGTGCCATAAACATCAGACGTTCAGCCAACAGTCCGAGGGCGTGACGTCTGAGGCTGAGACTAGGAAGCAGGCATACTGGATGCAGAAACTTTCTTAGCTGCACTGGCCAATATTGAAGTTGTCTTGAACTGATACTGACACCTAGTGGTGTGGATGTAGTATTTCACAGAAGTTTTCAATTACCAGTGTTGTTTTAGAAATGATGTAGCCGTAATCAACTTTTAGGCTGATTTGAATGATGTGACTTTCTTTTGGCTGCACTGGCTAATACTGAAGTTGTCTTGAACTGATACTGACACCTGTGGTGTGGATGCAGATTTCAGTTACCAGCATGGGGGGCTGTGGGGGTTAGCAATAGCCAATAAATCCACAAGAGACTTTTAAAATTTTTTATTAGGCTGATATGACTGCGGTGTTGTGTTCATAAAAATATTTTTCAAAAAGGTAATCAATTAGATTTTCTTTTTTTTGTGTGTTGATCTCATCAATAACATAAAAATGGTGCGCCCTAAGACATCATTTGAACCTTGTTTTATCAAAATGTATGCCAGATTTATTTTTGTCTAAAAGAGCTTTTTGCAAATTTGGTTAGTATAATATATATTTTACAAACAACATAATATTATAACACTTCGTACAGACATTGAAGTAAGTTCAGCAAGCAAAAACTCACCCGAAGGGCTTCAATATACTGACAACAAAGCACACCACTGACTCCGACGTTGGTCCAAAATGTCACCGCAAGTAATTATATACAGCACAGTTGAGTTCAGATTCAGATCTTTAAATCAGTTTGGCTCATTAATGGTCTGTCACACCAGCTCATCTGCATGCTCTCAACACCTAGATATAGAAACTCACAGCTAGGGTGATTCTCTCTTGCAGATATAAGCTCTTTTTATATTAATTTATGGTAACAAGTCATAGATTAATAATTGAACATGTAGCCACAGTTTCCATCGGTCACAGTAGAGTTTTCATGACAATGAGGGTCAGCTCATTAAGGTTGGTGCAAGTTGTCACATTTTAGTGCTATAAATGTATATAATTTATTATTAATATTTGTTGCTAATGGCAATAGTTATGATAGTTGCACTTTTATTTGTTTTTCTTTGTGTTAAGTAAGTGTTCATGTATATATCATTAATGATATCAGTAATGATATTTAATATATATTTATCTGAAAATCCTTTTGCAATTCACCCAATATAGTGTGATTCAAATATCAATCAAAAGGTATGCATTTAATAAACTGTATCTGGTTTCCTGTACAATAATGATAAACATGTCCAGTGTAAAAAAAGTGTGACAACTTGCCCCAGTCTTCCCTAAATCATGACCTGGCATTGTCATTGAGGAGATAAACCAGCGAAAGTGGCTTAAATTGTCAAATCTGTCTCATCTGAAAAGGTTCAGTCAGAGGAACAATGTCCTTGGAAGAGTTTCAGAAGATTGCAGGACTAATGATTAATGATGCCAGGCTAAAATCGTTTTACTATAAGATATTCTCCCTGCATGCAAGGCATGTGCAAGTGTGTGTATTAGAAGGTACCAAATCACTAAAGCCTCAAAGCCTACAATGGCATTGTAATGTATACTGACTGCTAAATGATGCAAGAATATAGTTAGGCTGAAAAAAATAACTGACAAATGTAAATAAAAATAAATAAATAATGTCATTAATGAGTTAACGCTCTTTAACTCTGCCTTACATTTTGTTGTCAATAAACCTATATAACTAATTATCTCAGATTGAATTTTTTATTCTGTTTGATGACTTAGGAATGGGTATTTAGAGTCCCAAAATGATTTATTGTACAGTATATTCCTACAAAGATATTTTATGCCAAAGCTGTATTTTTTGATGAAGTTCCTGAGGATATAGCCAACATAAGAAAGATTTCAGCGAGCACTTTCTGTTATTTACTCCACCTCACGTCTTTCAAAACCTGTTTGACACAAAAGGATTTATAGCAGAATGTCCAAGCTGCTGTTTTTCATACAATGAAAGTGAATGGTGACTACTGCTCTCATGAGAGATTTTAAATGCGTACTGACTTAAATTTCAGGCCGTTCCTCACAGAAGTTTTCAAATGACTTAAGAAGACATTGAAAATAGTGTTTGAGTCTTGTGGACACATTTTATGATGCTTTATATTGCTTTTCCCCTTTTTTAACCCTGGTCTCCATCCACTTACATTGTGAAGAAGAGAGCAGCTTGAACATTCTGCTAAATATCTCCTTTAGTGTTTTCTGGGCGTCAAGTTGATTTGAAACAATATGAGGGTGAGTATATTGACAACATTTTTTAATTTTTAATAATTTTTTAAGTGAACTATCCCTTAATGGCTCAAATGTGGTAATCTATTGTGGTGTATTTATAAACAATACATATATATGGTTTAATACTAATTTAAATGAATTGGAAACACACAGTTATAGGTCAAATTGAAAAGAGATAAGAGAATTTTCTCTTTCAAATCAATCATCATCACTTGCACAGTTTGGCTGGTCAATGTTAATTCACAAAAGTATTATTTTGTTAGTTAGCTACATAGGTATTTTATTAGTTTAGTTTTTTTGTACAACATAAGATTTAAATACACTGAAAGACTAATCAAGGTGTGAAACTTCGTTAAATTCTACACAACTGCAAGTAAATTCATAATTGACAGAGTACTGAATGATTGATGTGTTAACCGGTGATCTCATAAAATAAGAGAAGACTAGACCCTTCTACATCTCAAAATTTTTTTCTTCTTTTTTCAAAGCCTGAAAAACACACATGGATAATTTATCGCCCCCTTTTAGAATGTCTCGGAGAAAAAAATCCTTAAGGTGTGCTACTAATATGCAGCAAAGCAAACTAAGGTGAATGGGTCCTGAATTCTCAAGGGCTCTGATGACCGGAGGTGCATGTGAAAGTGGCTGCGCGCCAAAAGGTACGTGGAAGTTGAGAGAGAAAGACAAATGCGCAAAAGTGTTTCTGAACGAGCAGAAGGGAAAGTGGGGCAGCTCCCAAAGGACGTTCCTCACGCCTGCTTCGTCCTGTCAATCAAAAACCAAGATGAACGTGAAGGATCTGCCTTTTTCAAACATCCATCTGCACAAGAACCAGTACAGGAGGCGCCTCGGCTACTTTGGCTTTGCGTGGGAGCAGCCGGGCAAAGCTTCGGTAGGACGGCGTGGCCATCAGCAGGAGTTCTTTGAGTCCGGCCCGGAATTCGCGGCGGATCAGGCAATAGAGCACTGGGTTGAGGCAACTGTTTGTGTGGGCCAAGCACACAGTCAGCGGGAAAGCGTATGCCTGGGCATTGTAGAAGGCCTTGCTGAAGGGCACCAGGTCGAACTTAATAAGGACGCCCCACAGAGTCAGGGCCTGA